>OX328132.1:121730937-122062478 GCA_946811695.1 Gonocerus acuteangulatus | reverse complement strand
GTAAGACGTTCGTGGTTTTTCTATTTTTTTTGAAAACCTGGACGATTTTCACGTTTAATCTAGTGAAACTTCACCACTAACGCCGCAGAGGAAAAACGACTCATGGGATCTGAAATGTTTTCGTTATTCTTTCGTTGGTTATAAAGCCATTTAAAAGGAATAGAAAGGCTATTTGATATAAATTCATTACAAAGTAGTGTTTCACAAACAAAAAATGACAAAATTTAAATTTCATTTTCTTATTCCCAATGGAAGAACATTAGTGCGTTTATGTGTGGGATAATATCCTATGTGTATTGTTGTTGCATTTCTCGATATTTCCGTAGCGTCGTTTCCACTCATCAGCCTTCAAAAATCTGCCTGTAGAAAAATGAAATCATTAATTTGATTGTTCCAAAAAAAGGAAATAAACAAGTGCGTTTTAGTGGGGCGAAATATTGAATGCTTATAGTCGTTCTTGTTTTCGATATAATCATAGAATGTTCTCTTCTGTCGAGGGCCATTCTTCACTCATCGAATTTCACTTTTTTGATCCAAGAAAAACCAAATTGGTGCATTTGGGTGGGGTACAATATCCTATGGGCATAGTCGTTATATTTCTCGATATATTCGTAGGATATTTTGCTCTGCCTAGCGCCTTCTCCAGATAGCAACCCTAGGAAATCTGTCTACAAGAGAATGAAATCATTATTTATTCTTCCATCCGCAGGAAAGATATGTACGTTTCGGGGGGTATTGCACCCTATGGACATAGTCGTTTTTTTTTCTCGATATTTTCATAGGGTGTTTTACTTGTTCAAACGTCACCTCAACTCAGAGTTTGTCAACTGCATCTAATGGAAGGATATGACACGTGATGATAGAAAAAAGCCGGCATAATTTCTTTTTTGCAAAAATACATTCACTTTCATCTAGAATTATCAATAAAAGAGAAATTGAAAAAAAGAAAAAAAAAAAAGAGAAAAAGAAAAAAAAAAAAAAAAAAACTTTCATCAGAAACTTCAACAACACATCCGCAGAGAGGAAAGAATTCATGATATCTGAATAGACTTCTCAATTTGTTCGACACATTACTGTACATAACCATAGAATTATGGGTAAATATTGTGGCCGGAAGAAAGGATACTTGGTGACAAGTGAAAGCTTCCCATGCCTCGTGTTTGCATTATCGTGTGGCAAGGCAGGCTGTCACTGTTTAAAAAGTATAATATCAGTTTCTACTACAAATATGCGGAACAACAAGAAGTATAATAGTCATATATGAAGTACCATCGGTTGTCATCACTCATATTACAATAGAAAATTTTGTCTCAACACGTGTAATATTATTCTGTAGTTTAGCAAATACCCGAAAAACTGTAAAACAATTAGGTCAAACTGAAGGAGAGCGTCCTCAACACCGATTTTTTTTTTTTTTTTTTTTTTTTTTTTTTTTTCAAATTTTGCACTATAACGTATTTGATGCACTAAGCACGAATTCGTTAAAAAAAAAGTTGCTCTCAACTAGGAAATAAGTTATTAAGCACTAAGTGCAAAATTTGAAAAAAAAAAATGGTTCTGATGGCGCTCTCCTTCAGTTTTACCAACAATTATTATATTTATAGACATACGAAGAGTTTTTATTGTTGTATTATAGTTTTAAAATATATTTTTTAACACTACATTAATTCATTGAACAACTTGCACATATTAAATATTTTGTATTCCTGCTGTAAGATATTACTTTTAAAAATCAAACATAAAATATGTACCAAAGGGATGAAAGCCGCTTCTGTCTCATACTTTTTTTAATTATATATTATTTGTTTGTTCTCTCTAGGTACGTATCTAGGCATTTAGAGGTTGCCATCCTTCCCGAACCTCCGTGGTGCAGCAGGGAGTTCTCTAAACAGGCTCTGAAATGTGAAAAAGCTCTGCTCCAGACGGCATTCGAACCTCCTCTCCCGCATAAGAATCCAAGGCCTTCGCCACTAGACCACGAAGAACCAGGACATGAGAGTTTTGTACGTTTTAATAGCACAGATTTCTAGCAAGATCTAGGAACATGGAGAAGAAACCCTGTTTAGATTAATAAAAGATATGAGATGCTGGAACGGGATGTAAAAGCAGGATTCAATAATGATGGATAGAACTCAATATATATTCATTTTATAATATAATATTACAATTTTATTAAATAATATTACAAGTTTCGGACCTCAATGTCCTTTTCAGGCTTATTTAAAAAAAATATAAATAAATAAAAAAAAAAATAAATAAATAAATAAAAAAACCCAAACCCCTACCCACTACCCAAGACAATATAGTCTTTCAATTCAGAGGCCTCCCATATATCCCAAACCTCACCGAAAAAAATCCAAAAATCCCTACGCAATACATTCCCCAATCTAAAACTAGGACTTTCGACACAGAGCAAACTAAAAAACTTATAGGTATGCGACTCTAAAAGACCCTATCCCACTTAAACACAGTACCAATGCGGTCTACAGAATCCCTGCATCACACCGAACTGCAATAGTGCGTACATTGGACAGACTAAAACCCAGAAAGAATACAAATCAACAATCACAAAAACGATGTAAGGAATACAGACATAAAGACCGCTTTAACTAGACATGCCTTCACAGACGGACATAACTTCCACTTTGACCAATACTCCATCCTCTCCACTGAATCCAACGAGGACAAACGCCTCCTTTCCGAATCAATATTTAGCCACCTAGAGAATAACCCAGTAAATGACAAAATTGATAAAGAAGTCATCTCCTCTACCTACTCCAGCATCTTCCATTTAATAAAAACTTCTTCCTAAACCCTATACCGCCTGCAATATAGCCCTTCATACCTGCCGCCCTTCCATCATTAACACAAAATTTTATGACATCTCACTTTACGACACCGCTCCCTAATGTAGCCCCCAACTCATTGTGTGGTCAAGAACCCCCCCCCCTCAACAACTCCTTTCTCCTAAGTTTCCTTGTATCAACAGTCAGAAATGTTGTTCATGATTCTCATTTTTTATATGATTCTCATCGGTAAGCCCATCTTCTTATTCTTATATCTGTTCCCATGTACCTCTAATCTAAGCGCTGCTATAGCATATTGTTTTTCTAGCTATATATTATGGTTTTTTCATATATATATATATATATATATATATATATATATATATATGTATATGTTACTATTAAATCTGTCCTGCTTGTTTTTACAGCCCTGATGAAGGCTTGAATTTCAAGCCGAAACGTCTGCAAGAATACCATTTTCACTTGTAAAATGTAGTTTTATCAAGAAGTAACGACCTTGGTGCTAATGACCTTGGCAGTAGAAGCACCTATAATTAAAAAAAAAAAAAAAAAAAAAAAGTAACGACCGAACCACGACAATCCCTACCTTCATATTCGCTATATTTCTCCAGATATTTTGCTTTGGTAAGCGCCATCTCCACTTATCAGCATTTGGAAACTGCCTCCAGAGGAAGAATATCATTAATTTTATTGTTTCTTCCACGCGGAAGAAATCTTGTGTGCTTCGGCAGAATATCACACCCAATGAACGTAGTCTTTTTTTTTTTTCTCGATATGATCGTGGGGTGTGTTGCTCTGTCAAGCGCCATCTCTACCTATTAGCATGCGGAAACTACCTACAGAGGAAGAATATCATTAATCTTTTTTTTTTTTTTTTTTTTTTTTTACACGAAAGAAATCTTGTGCGTTTCGGCAGAATATCACACCCTATGAAGATAGTCGTTTTTTTTTCTCGATATTTTCGTAGGGTGAGTTGCTCTGTCAAGCGCCATCTCTACTTATCAACATGCGGAAACTGCCTCCAGAGGAAGAATACATTAACTTTCCTGTTTGTTTCACACGGAAGAAATCTTCTGCGTTTCGGCAGGATATAACATCCTATGGACATAGTCGTTTTATTTTTCGCGATATGTTCGTAAGGTGTTTTGCTCTGTCAAGCGACATCTCTACTTTTCAACATGCGGAAACTACCTACAAAGGAAGGATATCATTAAATTTCTTGTTTCTTCCACGCGGAAGAAATCTTGTGCGTTTCGGCAGAATATCACACCTTATGAAGATAGTCGTTTTTTTTCTCGATATGTTCGTAGGGTGTGTTGCTCTGTCAAGCGCCATCTCTACCTATCAGCATGCGGAAACCGCCTCCAGAGGGAGAATATCAACAAAGAGGGTGATAAATATGGTCACCCTCTTATAATATAATATCAATATGCAATAAATCCATACTGATAAATATGGTCACCCTGTTATAATATAATACCAACATGAAGTATATACATAGTGATAAATATGGTCACCCTATTATGATATAATACCAACATGAAGTATATACATAGTGATAAATAAGGTCTCCCTGTTCTAATATAATACCAACATGAAGTATATACATAGTGATAAATATGGTCACCCTGTTATAATATAATACCAACATGAAGTATATACATAGTGATAAATATGGTCACCCTGTTATAATATAATACCAACATGAAGTATATACATAGTGATAAATATGGCCATCCTTTTATAATCTAACGTGTTGTCCCTCTCATAATATAATACCAACATGTACTAAATACATGTTGGTATTATATTATATTTACCAGGGGTCTCCCGTGGTCTAGTGGCTAGCGCGCTAGATTCATAAGCGGGAGATGGTGGGTTCGATCCCACCGGCGACAGGAATTTTCTCATCTCAGGGCTCGCTGAGAAATTTCCTGGCTGCACCCTGGATGTCGGCGCTAATGGCCAAGATTTGTCGATGCGCCGTAAAAAAAAATAAAAAAAAATGTAGTAAATACATTTTTGAGCTCCTCCATCACAATAATATCACTTTCACAGGCAGCTATATACTGTACAGAATGTATTTATAATATATGGATAAGTAATGTACACGGTATCTTTATCATACCGATACTCATAACTGGAATTCCTAAACGAGAGATAGATTGGTTAGTTTAGAGATACTCAGACAACATCCCACTCCTGACCCGTTGTCTTGTTCCTTCTCTCTCATTATCTCTATGTTCCTTTCTCTCTGTGTTGGTGGAAGGCCGATCCCTCTCAGGTCTAAACTCCCCACCCCCACCTAACCAGAAACAGTACGAGGGGATGAAGATGTGCCTCAGTCTCAGGGATCCTGTTGCACCTTCAAGCCGCATGCCTCAGCAGCACACATCCCATGCAACTTCCTTCTGGCCCTAGCAGACTCTTCAGAGGTCAGTTGTATCATTTTACTATTTCTCTCATATCTTAAACGGTTTTAAGCAATATAAAGGAAACTAAGAGATAGAATCTGTGGTTGGATGAACCTTTATCTCTTGTTCGGCGAGGCATTACTTGAAATCTGAAATTCGCAAAAAATAATCCATACATTTTTTGCTTGTTGAGTTTTGATTATACACTTACAATGAGTGCAAAAGTATTGATACATTTAGCAATATTAAATATGTTACGACGTTATTGTTTATCAAATACAAAGTTGTAGTTGTTAAGCAAATATCCTTCTCCTGTAGTTACAATGTGATCCTTGCTTAGCTAAAATAAGAGAATTAATACTCATATCTAAACTGATAATTGAACACGTTAATTACTAAAGTCAAAAGTATTGGTATACCTTCATTTAAAATCCTTATTATTTTCACAACTTATACACCTCTGATACCTCAGTCACCTTCAAAACACACTAAAGCGCTTCTTTCTAAAAATAATTCAACCTATGATATCATGGTAAGGAAACAAAAATGAATAATAATGTTGAAGAGAAAAATTATTATTATATTAAAGAATTGTTAAAAGGAGCCATGCTAATGTTCAGAAAACAATTTTTCTTCTAATCACAGAAGTGGCCGTCCTAAGACACTGATATATTTTGATTATTAATATGTTATGATCTATTTGCTGATATTATTAATAAATAAAATAACTAATTGATGAATTATTATAACATGCGTACAATTGTCATTGTTCTTACCGATATGATGGTCCTTAAAAAGTATTTTTTTTTTTTTTTACAAAATAAAATTAGTATGTCAATACTTTTGATTCTTCATTTTTGTATATATGGATTTATATTGTTATTAATTATTATTAAACAAGGATGAAATAAAGGTCGAAAATTCCCACAGGTGTTTTATTGGCAAAACGTTTTCAGGGACTAAGACCCATTTTCAATGCCCTGTGACACAATACAATAATTAAAACAAGTTAAATTTAAACCATATTAAAATAACAAAATAATCATAACAAAAATAATAACAATCGTAAAACCTGAGACTACCTCTTAATATAATATAAAACACGATTTTGTCCAGCATTGAAAATGGGGCTTAGTCCCTGAAAACGTTTTGCCAATAAACCACCTGGGGGAATTTTCGACTTTTATTACATCCTTGGAACATCAATTTCCACCATCCAGCAATCTCCAATAATATTTTAAACATTTGTGCAGGAACCTTCTTCCTCTCTTCTTCTTCTCACGAGTTCTTTTTTTTTTTTTTTTTTTTTTTAATATTTTTAATAAAAAGAATATTTTATTGATGACTAATTATCATCAAAATGATATCGTTAAAAACCCCTTTTTTTTCTTTTGGTGAATGACTTTAGCGAATCAATACGTTTGACACTCACTGTAGAGGCTTATAACAGCCAAAGAAGTTAATTTTTAATAGTATGAACACTCTATAGCCCTGTCTGAAAAAAAAGAACAAGGTAGTGCGCACGCGCTGCATTCAGCCCTAGTGTGGGAAGGATTAGATCCCCTCGGGCAAAGCCCTTCTGGTTCCTTTGTTTGCGGGCGGACTATGGTTGTTTTATTAATACTTTTTAATGAAAATAAAAAATAGTCTTTGTTACCAGCAAAAGTTTGACTAATAAGAGACTGAGTTTTAAGTTAAAATATTATTAACGGTAACGCCATGCAAAAGCTTCTTTCGTCGAAAACGAAATTTCGACACTAATATGAAGCCTACAGGGACCATAGTCCGTCAATAAAGAATATATTATAAATAGAATAGTAAACCAAATTGTAATTTTTAATCTATTTCAGGATTTAATTCATCTTCTGGTTTCAATATCTGGTGTGTGTTGATTAAACTTTTTTTTTGTTTTTGCTCAGTTTGTGATCCTAAATAGAAGTCAATCAGAGAATCACGGTTCAAGAAACATGTTATCTATTTAAATGGATAAAGTAACTTTTAACGCCTTTGCAATTTCGCAAACATATTGATATTTTATAATTTTTAAATAAAATGATTTTTTTATTTTTTTTGTAGTCTTGCTTTTTGTTTTCTTATATATATATATATATATATATATATATATATAATTTAAAGTAAACTCAGTGGGTGCATTCTGTACAAGAAGATTGAACTCAATACATGAAGCTGAATAAGAAGAAAGAAATGATGTAATATAAGAAAAGAACTTGTGAATTCTAAGATCTAATTACAATTACCAGCTATTCAATAAAATTCACTTTCGTAGGAAATTAAATATTAATTATTCATCACTTTTCAGCATTTTATAATATTTTCAGAACATTACATATAAGAAGGAGTATTTAACTTTTTTCAAAAACAAAATAGTTTAAGTTAATTACCATTTATAACATAATTTCTATATTAAACATTTCAAAAATAAAGCGCTTTCTAAATTTTGGTTATAATGAATTATTTGTTGAAAGTGGGAGATATTTTATAAATCTATTGAATTCTTGAAAATAAAACGAAATAGTTCATACCACGCCTCAGGTGTCCCCAGTAGTCAGCAGAATACATTCCTTGTTAGGAAGGATTCTAGGATGAGCTGGAGATAACCTTACGCCATCCAACCACACCCTGTGGCCAGCAGGGAGGATTGGAGGTAACGAAAAGTAGCCTTTTACATCATGAGGAGAGAAAATATTCATGGATATAACTCTCTATTAATATAATTCGACATCTCTTTCCGTAAGACGTCTTGATGGAGAAGTAGGATGATTGGTGCTGGATAAGGATTGGGCTGTAGGATTAGGATGATTGGTGCTGGATAAGGAGTGGGCTATAGGATTAGGGTGATTGGTGCTGGATGAGGATTGGGCTATAGGATTAGGATGATTGGTGTTGCATGAGGATTGGGCTATAGGATTAGGGTGATTGGTGCTGGATGAGGATTGGGCTGTAGGACTGAGATGATTGGTGCTGGATAAGGATTGGGCTGGAGGATTAGGATGATTGGAGCAGGATGAGAATTGGGCTGTAGGATTAGGATGATTGGTGCTCGATAAGGATTGGGCTGTAGGATTAGGATGATTGATTAATATACTATGAAAAGATGAGAAGCGGCAAGGGATTACATATTGTACAAAAGGGATATTTAGTTCATTATGGAGGGAGCGATTTACAAGATAATAAGGAGCATTGACTATGGTACGTAGGACTTTGGATTGAAATATTTGGATTCGGTGGATGTTGGAAATAGAAAATCCAGTCGTTTGACATTCATTTATACTAAGATATTTATATTTTTCTTGCGTTAGTAGTTAAAGAAGTATTAGAAAAAAAAATAGATTAGCTGTCGGCGCTAATAGCCAAGATTTGTTGATGCACCATAAAAAAAAAAAAAAAAATTAGCTATCATGAAATGCTTTACGACCTTCGTATATTTTCTTTTATGTATATCGAAAACAAGCATTTAAAAGCTAACTAAATGATCTGGAAAAAGGATCTAAAGTAATTTTCGATTGTTCAAAATTCATCTAAACTAAGATATTTAAGTTTTGGTTACGTTTGGAGTTAAGGAAGCATTAAAAAAAAAAAATTTTGTTACTAAAAGACATGAGCTGTTTTAGGATTTTTGTATATCTTCTTAAAAAAATTTAAAACGGTTAGTAAATCGGCAGTAACCATTCGAAAGCGTATTACATATTTTTCCCCTACTTACCTCATTTTTTTTTTTACGAAATATCAAATATCTGTTTCTATTTCTTTAAACGTGTCACTAGGGATAAGATCAAACATCGCTAAGATGACGCAGTTCATGAGAGTCTGCCTTTCTGGAATTAAGATCAAACATTCTTTATCTGATTTAATTGGGTAAGTTTATTAACCCAAAGCCAAAGTAGAGAGAAAGGGAGGAAGAGGAAGACGAAGAACCAAATGGAAAGGCCACTGAGCAAGGATTTTCATAAAATTTCTCCTTCGTGAAAAATATAAAATCACATCTCAAGAAGGAAGATTTAAGCCACCACAACAGGAAACTGAGATTATCCTAAGCGGAAATGACTCACCCCAACTTCTCAACGTTCGCCCTAGGAAAGCACTATTACCCATACGTTTCTCATTTTCTTACCTTATATTATTAAAATACTCATTTTACTATTAAATTCAATTAAAAAAAAAAAAAACAATAATAAATTAAACCGTTGGGTAACCAAAGACAAAAACCCGTTCAAAAGAACAAAACTTACAATTTCGAAGTTTATACGCTTATTTCTACGCCCTCTTTTTAGTATAGATTTTGGTAAGCTTTTGAATTGACACCTTCCTCTTTCCAACGATTCCCCAATCGTTTTCACGATATTTACGAAAATATACGAAGATGTCTATTAATAATTTTTTCCCCAAATACTTCCTTAAGTCCAAATATAGCCGAAGTTTATTCATCCCAGTTTAGATAAATTGTAAACATGTAGAAAATATCTCAATTGAAGCCAACAATTCTATGAGATAATGAGATACAACAATTCTATGAGATAATGAGATACAACAATTTTGTTTCCACTTTTCTCAAAAATGGTTACAAATATCGCCGCAAAAATGTGTTCATTCGTTTTATTTTTTTTTTTTTGTTTTTTTTTTATGGCAAGGCGCCTATAAGACGAGTACCTACAGGCATATGAACTCGAAAAGGTAAGCGGTCCGATTTTGTTCTCGCAAATTTCGCTCCGAAAACCATATTCCGGACAGATTCTGCTGGTTAACGAACATAACTTTTCAAATTAAACGAAAGATTTTTTTACCAAATTGAATCATTTTAAAGCCTGTGAGAGAGCAAATTTGAACTACCGTTATTTTCGACATCTATAGGTTCTGAAACGTAAAATTTTCTAGTCGTCACAATCCGATTGTGTAATGAGGTCAACCTCATAAGCGGGGTTCATCTCTAAGGAGGTAGGGAGGGAGGGAGTGAGGAAAGGCGCTAAAAGGGACTTGAATGGAACAAGGAAGACAGTCTTGGGTTTATATAGGAAATAATTTCGGTGGGGGGCTGGTAGCATTTTGGAGGGGGGTAAGGAATACTAACAGCCTAGAACCCTAGGGGGGCTGCGACCTCTTCAGCCCCCCCCCCTTATATACGCACATGAAGACAGTTGGTTGACCGCCAAGCTGCGATAATTCTGCATAGACGTCCTCCTCACAGTGTATTAATCAGTTCAAAGAGGACTGTATATGCTGATGATTTCAAGCTAGGAATCAATAAAGTACAGCTGAAATGAACCTGATAATCTTGGGGAGAAGGATTCTGACAGCTGATGTAGAAATTTGTTAAGTTTTTTCCCTTTCCACGACCGTCTGCCTAACTTGGCGAACTAGGTGGCTGAGCTACAGTTTTTGTCGACAGTTTTTGTCTGGATCATTGGTTTCCGACAAGAGTACGCACTCTAAACTTGTTTGATTTATTTACACTTGACAGTTACAGGGCGCGTGGTTTGTCGGCGTTTTTGCCTCGGGGTCGGCACTTAGCATCGTTCCGTCTTGCACCAGACACCAAACACTTCAGCTCGTAGAATTGCTAGTAAACCAAACTCAATTTAATTAAACTAGCACTTGCAGAAATTTTAACTCTTGATTAATAACAGGAGCTAATTAAAATTGCAATATAATACTTAAATCTTCTGGCTGGGATTTGAACCAATAATTTCCCGTTTTTATCTCGAGAGTGTTGCCAAATACGCTACCGTACTTCATATTACAGCTTGGAAGTTCATTCATCCAAAAGCCCGACTAGAAGAAGCTGCGTTATCTTAGCGCGTTTCCATAACCACCTAGTATCATTTGGAAAGCCTAGAATAAATGCAGTATTTTGTGAAACGTTAAAACGCCTAAGCCAATGAAATCCTCAAGAAAAGTTACATTTTAGGCGCCACTCGAAAAGTTGTTTCTCATTTTATGCATCTTGTTCTTCTCCCAAATTATTATTAATGCTAGAATCAATTAAAAAAAAAAACTACAAGCAACAAAAAGCTGAGGAAATGAAACACAAAGCACTCCCATCAAAAATAACTTCAGAGCTTCTTTTCTAGTAACTTTTAGGAGCATTCGACTGGTTACCATCCACTTACCACCATTTTCAAGGTAGTTTATAAAACATAGGGGGATCCCAAAACGTTTCATATTTGGTAATAAACATCTTTTTCTTATGCTACAAACGCAACCAAATTTTAAATATGCCATTTTAAATGAAAGTCAAACGTCTGGAACAATTTACTTCTCAACCAATCGGTTCTGAGTACCCAAACCGATAATTAATTTGGAAAGCTAGTTGTAACAAATTATTTCGTAAAAGGGTAATGATATCCCTTAAAAAAAAAAAATCCATTCATCACGTCAGAAAGCCTATAAAAAGGGTACCTCCCGGTTTTAATGAGAAAACTCAAGCGTTACGAATTTTCTTCACGCGAATTCCACCACGAAAACCATACACCGGATTATGCTGCTTAACGAAGTTGGCCTTACAAATTAGACGAAAGATTTTTGTACCATTTTCATCAAAACCTGAAGATTTTTGGCGTTGCTACAGAGCGAACAAATATATATAGCCACAAAAGGAAACTTAACAGTATCCTAAGCAGAAATTACTGGCCTGCCTTCTCAAAGTTTGCGTTGCTTTGTTTAGGAACAATCTATTAAAATTATATTTCTCATTTACTTACCTTGTTTTCATAAAAAAAAAACTGATTTTACTGGCCAATGCAATAAAATGAAAAACCAGCCAATCAATATTTGAAGCAAACAGAGACAAAAATCGAAAACAAATACTAAATCGGCCCTTAAAAATGTTAAGCACAGACTTCCCTAAATAATATCGCACTACCTAAAATTTGCATAAAAACCATTTTTGTAGAACATTTAATAAGCTTTCGAATTAATGATTAACATTTACTGATTTACCGGATTTTCTAACCGGTTATATATTAGAATATACCCAAAAATCCCGAGAAAAGTCTCGTTTTCCATTTAAACTTCCTTGCTTCGGTGATTTCATGTCCATATAGTTTCCGGCATACATTACTAGTGGTGCGGATTTTCAAATCACAAATGTACCCATTTTGCTTCCAGCTGACGAACAAGAATTATATAGCATCTGAGGAAGTCGGCTGTATTGCCGGACAATATTTGTTGTTTAAATACTCCCTCATTAGCCCTCTCATTACCCTCCTTAACACCATAGTCACTCACCTGCTCCCAACCCTTTCAAAATGATTCCCTCTCCCACACACAAATCCTTGTCCATCCTACTTTGGAATGCTAATGGCATAACAAATCACACAAGCGAACTGACTACATTACTACAAGACAAACGTATAGATGTAGCACTCATCACAGAAACACGACTTACCAAAAAGAAGCATTTACGAATTCAGGACTACAACACTTACCGCACTGACCACCCAGACGGTAAAGCCCATGGAGGATCTGCCATCGTTATACGAAGAGCCTTATCCCATCACCCTTGTCCTAACAATCCCACAGATTCACTCCAAGCCACCGCCATCACTATCTCCACATTTTCCTTTCCAATTTCCCTGTCAGCTGTTTACTGTCCTCCTAACAAACCTCTAATAGAATCAGAAATACTAGATCTTCTGGAATCCCTTGGTACCAAATTCCTTCTAGGAGGAGATTTCAACGCCAAGCATCTTCAGTGGGGGTCAAGGGTAACCAACTCCCGTGGTCGTACCCTACTCTCTGCACTCTCCTCAAAGCACTGCTCAACCATTTCCCCGAATTCCCCAACATACTGGCCTACCGACCCAAACCGCATCCCCGATCTAATAGACTTCTTCGTTTCCTTTGGCCTTACATCCGTCTTCACCTCAATAGATTCCCTAAATGACTTATCCTCTGACCACAGTCCTCTAATACTTACACTCTCTCTACAACCTATTCCAAAGCCTCAACCTCCTTCCTTGATCACGGGACCTATTGATTGGAGCCTCTTCCGATCCCTCCTTGAAGACACCATCAACCTTAATATTTCCCTCAAAACCCCTGAAGACCTAGATATAGCTGTCCAACAATTCACAACCTCCATTCAACAATGCGCATGGAAATCCTCCCTTCCTAAACGCCATCATCACCCAATCCCAGCTGAAAGTACTCTGCCCCAACCCCTAAAAGACCTAATAAAAACCAAACGCCAAGCAAGAGCTCTGTGGCAGAGAACTCGCCATCCCTCCGACCGTCGCTCTTACAATCGATTATGCCGATTAGTAAAGCGACAATTAATCCTTCATCGTTCCGAATCCTTTAATTCCTACCTTTCATCTCTATCAACCACTGACAAATCCCTTTGGAATGCCACCCGTAAAATCCTGAAATACCATCCTGTATCTCCCCCCGTTCGTCGAGAGGACGGCACATGGGCCGCCTCCGACGAAGAGAAATCCGAATTGTTTGCTAATCATCTCAAAAGAACATTTACTCCTCACCCTCCTCCTGAACCTGACTCCCATTTACCGGAATTAGATGATTTCCTACAATCTCCACTTCCTCTCTCCCTACCACCAAATGCAGTTAATCCATCTGAAGTTAAATTTCTAATATCCCGATTACCATCCCGAAAATCCCCTGGTTACGATCTCATCACCACCAGAATCCTTAAACAGCTTCCAACCAAGGCCATTGTATTCCTCACCTACATCTACAATTGTATCCTCCGAACAACCCATTATCCCATACTCTGGAAATTCTCAATTGTAATTCTGTTTCCTAAACCTGGTAAACATCCTAACAATCCTTCCTCCTACCGACCCATAAGTCTTCTCCCTATATTTTCCAAATTATTTGAAAAGGTTTTATTAAAGCGCTTAATACCTATCCTTAATACCCAAAATCTCATCCCTTCCCATCAATTCGGCTTCCGCTCCCAACACTCCACAGTGCAGCAAGGGCTTCGTGTTGTTGATCTCATCTCCTCATCCCTCGAGCGAAAAGAGTATTGCACGTCTGCCTTCTTGGACGTTGCCCAGGCATTCGACCGAGTCTGGCATTCAGGCTTACTCTTCAAACTCAAAACTCACCTTCCTAGCACCCTTTACCTAATCCTTCGCTCCTATCTCTCAGACAGGTTTTTCCGAGTCCGGCATGGAACAGCCTACTCAGATTACTTCCCTGTGGAAGCGGGAGTTCCTCAGGGTAGCGTTCTTGGTCCTATCCTTTATACCATTTATACAGCTGATATTCCAACACATCCCGACATCCTCCTGGCGACGTATGCAGATGATACGGCCATCCTTTCGCCCCACACAAATCCGGACACTGTCTCACAAAACCTACAAACCCATCTAACTCAAATAGAACAGTGGTGCAAGAAATGGCGCATCAAGATAAACGTCGAAAAATGTCACCAAATAACTTTTACCCTTCGACGTAAAACCTGTCCTACTGTCTCCTTCAACAACAATCCTTTACCCATAACCAATACCATCCGATACCTTGGGTTTCACCTTGACTCTCGATTGACTTGGAACGCACACATTAAACTCAAACGGCAAGAACTCAATCGACGATTCGGACAACTATACAGACTACTAAACCGATCATCACAATTAACCGTACATAACAAACTAACTATCTACAACTCACTAATAAAACCTATTTGGACTTACGGAATAGAACTTTGGGGGACAGCCAAGCATTCCAATATCCACCGAATCCAAACATTCCAATCCAAAGTCCTGCGTACCATAGTCAATGCTCCTTATTATGTTACAAATCGCACCCTCCATAATGACCTAAATATCCCTTTTGTCCAAGATGTAATCCCTAGCCGCTTCTCATCTTTCCATTGCAAATTAATCAATCATCCTAATCCTGTAGCCCAATCCTTATCCAGCACCAACCATCCTTCCTCTCCACCAAGACGCCTTAACAGGAAGTGGCCCCGAGACTTACTTAGTCAGTGAAGTGTCGTGGAGTGAACAAAAACAATTATTTGTGGAGTGATCAATGAAATTATAATTGTATAAATTGAGAGTGATATCGGTGGATATTTTCTCTCCTCAAGATAACACAGCCCACGTCTCACCCGCCTCCAATCCTCCCTGTCGCAGGGTGTGGTTGGATGGCGTAAGGTAACTCCAGGTCATCCTAGAATCCTTCCACTAGGAAGGTATTCGGTTGACAACTGGGGACACCTGAGGCGTGAAAAAGTAACCTGTATCAAATTACATGATGCAATTGAATATGTAGATTGTGATATTTCTTTAAACAATAAAAAAAAAAGAAGAAAAAAGAAAAAGTTTAAATACTCGAGGGAACTGGCAGTAGCCAAATCTAAAATAAAATTACTCGCTCGTCGACGACCGCTCATTCTAAAGCTGAGTTATAGTATAAGTAACAAGTAATGCAAACCTGCTTCTCTTTTACTTATTATGTTCAACTGAAAAAAAAAATGCAATTAAATAAACAGCAAACAATAAAAATCTGAGGTGAACAGCGATCAAAAAACTTTCCAAACAAATGAAACCGACTCTATTCAATTTTAAGCATTGATGTCTCTGAATGAGATTGCTCCATAGAATTTTCACTAGAACCGTTTTAGTTATAACATTTATTATGATTTCCAATATATGCCTTATGAGAAATTTATTTAGAAGGATATAAGAAAATTCCAAAAATGCTCATGTGTGTTAATCATTTTATCTCTAATACTTTCTTAACTCCAAAATTGAAATCCTAGTTTCGATGAATTCCTAGCTGATGGATCAATTTTCAACTGAATCAATCGCTCACTGTTTCGAACCTATGGCCTCGGAAATGTTAGTCCTACCCTATGACACTCCACGGATCAAGAACTACATGTGTGCCAAGTTTCGTCAAATACAGTCGAACGGTGTGGATTTGTATAAGAAACAAACATACAGACAATTAGGTGGAAATGTACTTGACTTAGCCTACGACTATCCCCATGTCAACAACTACCTCTGTGCCAAGATTGATCATAGTCGGTCAAACGGTGTGGATTTATATAAGGAACAAACAGACAGACACGTGATTTATATATATATATATATATATATATATATATATATATATATATATATATATATAGAGAGAGAGAGAGAGAGAGAGAGAGAGATGTTAAAGTATTCTTGTGTCATTAACGCAGACCATTTTTGAAATAGGTAAATATATATAAAGCAGGAAACACAATAATAAGAGGCTTCTTCTGCCTCCAGGGAACCTTCGGGTTCAATTGGATTGATGAAAAACTTTTTCAAAACTATAGTCAAACGAGATGATGGTTTCATTTGTCAAAATTAAGCATTTCTCCAATTAAATAATGGAAAAACTTCTAGAAATTATATTTAATGAACCTAAACTAAGTGAAGACTCCAGGTGATTTCAGCTTTGGAGAAAAATTAGACGAAAATGAATAAACAGCTGGGAAAGAATTTCTTCAGTGTACTGAAATGATTTTTGGACAACAAGATGAAAACTATAAACATAACATAGACAAATTTCTGAAAGCCTGATTTCATAGTCCCATGCGTGATAACGAAGAAAGAGGAAGTCGGTGAAAGCAATGTTCCAGAGGTGCTGGTTATGTTTGGGATAACTGCTGGTTTTTAAAAAGAGTTGATGTTCCAGAACACAAGAGCAGTAAATGAAGGTTTTGTCGCTGAATGACATTAAATGAAATGTATTTTTCATTCACATATTCCTTTGTAATGTTTTTTCTTAGATGTCAGTATTAAACATATGTGTAGTATCTTTATTTTTACCCATCCCTTGTAAAACAATTGTATTTGAATTTAGTGCTACATAACACTGCATATACACATGTTTGCATGAATTACACAGCAAAGATTGTATTTGTTGACCTGTGTTAGTAAAACACATCTTTCGATTCGTCGTATATTTGTTATGGTCTAGCTGTAGTACACCGGGACTGAAACATTTGAATATAAAACTTTTCTAGCATGTCAGCCTCGTGAGGGGAAACTATAAATTTGGCAGATTCAATAACATATCTGGGTGTCGCCATTGGTCCTGAACCGAGCATAGCGTCCCACATTGGTGCTCACGACCAGAAAGTGAATATGGTGCTGACTATATTTGAGGCGTTGTCAACTCCCTACTTACGGGAAGGGTTATTAGCAGGGAAGAACAGTCCATTGAATCTGTGAGGCCGGCCTAATGCTGCAAGTGATCGAAGCCTCACTTACTTTATTAAAGAAGAACCACAAACTAGAGCTGAATAGTCTGCAGAGGATTGCTCTGAAAACAACGAGCACAGTGTATAGTCACAATGACGCCTTGTGTGTGATTAAAGGCGTGTTTCCTTTTGAATCCTCGTCACGGCGAAGGTTGCACCTCCTTCCATTAATGCAAAGACAGCAGATCAAGTCACTAATGAGGATCAAGTGGCCCACCGAACATTAGTTTCATGAAGAAAAACACTCTCAAAATCAATCGCACATTTGTATACCTAATGAGTTGTAGAATACTGCTCTAATATTGCTTTTAGATTTTATTAATAGTTCTGACCCCAAAACATCTGTGTTGTTGTTTTCTCAACTTGTAGAAATCTCACAGCTTTAAGTGATAAGTATTACAATATTTTATACCCCTTATTTTATTGCTAAAAACTTGGTTGTACTCAGGAAGTCACATGTACCTATATATGTAGGTTTTAAAGGATTTTTTTTTTTTTTTGCCAAAATGTACCATGAACTTGGAGCATATCTGTAATGAAACTTAATTATCCTTAGTTTATTTGGTTTAGAAAAAAAACGATACTTAGCTATCTTCTCCGTATAGTTTTACCAAAAAGTGCATGTTCTGAAGCTTCTGTCCTATACATTTCATCGCCGTATGAGAGCTCAGCCTGAAGGTGTCAATTAGCGCTAAGATCTTTTTGAAAACGAGTTAAATATTATTATTTTCTGCAGAGAGTTGTTGAACAGCGCGTGGTAGCAAGTAACTGAACATTGTCAGTGAGATCCACCTAATAGCTCCATATTCGTCGTGGCTATCTTAATAGAAAAATGTGTTCTAAAAATAAACTAAATCGGTCCATTAGGGGGGTCTTCCACCGTACCCAAATTGCATTGCTTAAATTGCATTGCTTATTTTTTGCAAATTATTTCGGAATTCAGTGTACACTATCTATATTCTGAGGAAAGTGCTTAATTATGCAGCTTCTGCGTGACGGACGTTTCAGCGCGGTTCCTCCCTCCCCGATAGGGAGGAACCCGGCTTATATGGTTGATACAATGAAACAATCCGGAAGTGCCGACTAGAAAATTTCGCGTTTCAGAACCCCTAGAGACCGAAAATAACGGTGGTTAAAATTTGTATATATATATATATATATATATATATATATATATATATATATATATATGTATATATTTATTTATTTATTTATATATATATATATATATATATTTGTCTGTTCGCGGATTTCTGGCCTCCCTAATGGTCCGATTTTGAAGAAATTTGGTACAAAAATCTGTCGCCCGATTTGAAAGGTCAAGTTCGTTAACCAGCAAAATCCGCCCACTGGAAGATGGCGTTTGGGGCGAAATTCGCGCAAAAAAAAGCGTAACGCTTACGTTTTTTTGAGTTCATAAGCTTGTAAGTACTCGTTTTATAGGCTTCTTTGGCTAGGAAAACGAATGAAGCCATTTTCAAAGCGATAGCTTTAACCGTTTTTGAGAAAATTGGAAAAATAGTTTTTGAATACCGTTTTTGGTTTGGGTACTTAGAATCATGGGATTCAGTTAAAACATTTTCTGCATGTTTTACTATCATTAAAACTAATATGTTGAAATTTTGGTTACGTTTGGAGTTAAGGAAGGGTTAGAATAAAATATTTTATTAACAGACATAAAAAGTTTTGGTAACTTTGTATATTTTCCTTAATATCTCGAAAAAGGTTGAGAATCTTGGTAAACGAAAGAATACCATTAGAATGCTTACTAAATGCTCTACAAAAAAGGTTCTGATAAAAGTTTTCATTAGGCGATGTCAATCGGAGAAGTAAGTGCTTAAAACATTTAAGTAATTGATTTTGCTTATTCGAACTGTTCTTTTTGTCTGTTTTTATTCCTTGTTATTTTTTAATTGCTTATAGGTGGATAATGTATTTTACAATAAAACAGATTAGGCAAAGAGAGAGAGAAAAACTTTATTTCAGAAAAGTTTGGTTGCCCAACTAAATTGGGTTGCTCCACACACAACATAGTAATCAACCCTTCAAATCTGGGTATTCCAATGAAAAACAAAAAAAATATAAGAACGAATGAGTAAAACAACAATAAAAATTATATAAATGATATAAAATGATGAAATTAGTGGTAAAAATGGGGGGGGGCAATAAAATACTAATAATAAATATACAAAAGAGTTAAATAGTAATTAAAATGGTAGGAGAAAATATGCGGTCAACCATATATGTGGTTCTGAATAATGGCGAGTGAGTCAATAAGAATCGATTCTGCTATTCTTCCTAGAATGTCCTCGCTGATTCCTATTTCCTGGAAGAATACAGCTGTTTCCTTGGGAATGGTGCCTCGGGAGCCGAACCATAGTCCCGTCACGGAGAATTCTCTTGATCCATAGCTCTCCCGGAACTTTTCCTTATAGTAAGAGATGCATTTCTCGTATATGGCTTGCTTCTCTTTCTTTATGTTTTGGCTTTGATTGTTATCATTGCCTTCATAACGAATCGTTGGGTCTATGATAAGAGCCGTTTTGGATTTCCGTTTGAAGGCAACGATGTCGGCATATCTTGAGGAGCCTTCATCGTCAATGCTGTAAACTTCCTCGAAGCAGTCGTGACCATTGTCTTTCATAAGCTCCATGAGAGTGTGCTTCACGTTGTTATGGCGACGTGTAACCAGAAGCATGTTGTGGTCGCAACTTCCCAGCACGTGTGCTGGCGTTTCTTTCTCTTTGCCACATCTGCGACAAAGGAGACCAACATCCCTTGGTTCACTGCTAATGCCAGGAACAGCTCGAAGAGGTGCATAATTAATATTAATTTTTAATGCATTTATCCATTCGGAGCCCGATAAAACTTCTCTGTTGTAAATGAAAAACAATTCATTGTTAGAAATATAGCTTGCCAAGAGAAAAAGATTCGATGACGTCTTTTGAATATTTTCAATTGCCTTTATGCTGTTGGTTTTTTTATTTTATTTTTTTAATTGATTTTATCTGTAGAATTATTACTATAGTAAAAGAACACAGGAATATGTGAAAATTTTTGATATTTTCAAAAATATCAAAAACGTATGAAATGAAGTATCGGTAGAAGAGGTTTCTCGGGTCTTGCGGACCCGACCCCAGGTATAGCCATAAAACCCTTTGAACAAAGGCCAAGGAAAATATTATCTGTTTCTATTCTATGCTTTTCAAATGAGAATAGGGATATGAACAGGCACCGGGGTCTCCCGTGGTCTAATGGCTAGCGCCTTCGATTCATAAGCGGGAGATGGTGGGTTCGATTCCCAACCTCCGGCAGGAATTTTATCATCCCACGGCTCGCTGGTAAAATTCCTCTCTAAACCCTGGATGTCGGCGCTAATGACCTAGATGTAGATGAGCCGTAAAAGAAAAAAAAAAAAAAAAAAAAAAAAAAAATGAACTAGAACCGCGCTAAGATGACGCAGTTCCTGCGAGTTGGATTTTTTTCTATTGTAGTGTTTAGCTTTTTTTTTATTGGCTCTGGGCCAAAATTATTACTTGCTGCACTGACTACGGAGTTATCGTTCCATCTAACTATACAAAGTTCATTGCTTTCATCAAATGCAGAATCATATGTCCCTCTAACCTGCTTAGCCATATGTTTTACATCTTCAATTGGGCACTTTCCACTTCTATTATACCTTAGAGTTCTTCTTTAGACGGGTAAAGAGGTGAATACAGGTATTCATGGGCTTGTCTTCATTGGATAAACTTCGTAGGAATGGTCCATGATGTGTTAACGCAATTAAAGTAAAATGACTATTGTACAAACGCAAAATGAATTGAATACAAGATTTTGTCTCAACAATTAAAAAAAAAAAAGCCCGTCACGCAGGAGCTGCATAACTAAGCACTTTCCTCAGAATTTGGGTAGTGTAGACTGCTTTCCAGAACAATTTGCTTAAAATATCCTACATAAATAAAATAAAAACATGAATAGTTCTCTTTTAAATTTGTAATGAGTAACTGATCAATTATTAATTTGCTTCCAGAGTTATGTTTACACATGTTACCTATTACACTACGTAATAAATACAAAAAACCTCATATTATCGTATTTTGATCTAACGCAGGAACAGGATACAGTCCCTCTAGCGCTCCTTGCGGCGCCTATGTGGACCTATGTCTGGCTGGCTTTTCTATTGAAATATATTACAAAGTAAACCCCCCTTTCCGATTGACCGATTCAGCTCATTTTTATAACACTTCTTTCTCATGAGTTACCCACGACGTATACCACGTTTCGTTAGAATACAGCAGAAATTACGACCAGTATGAGTATATTATGAATTTGGGTCCGGAGTAAACCCCCCCCCCTCCTAATGAACCTATTTAGTTTATTTTTACATCACATATTTACCTGTAGATTACCACTACGAATACCGAGTTTCGTCGAAATATACCTAAAATCACGGCTGGTAGTGGCGAATTGGTATTGTCGGTCCGGAGTAAACCCCCCTCCTTATGAACCGATTTAGTTCATTTTTATATCTCACTTTTCTCTCTATATTACCACTACGAATACCAAGTTTCGTTGAAATATAACAAATATTACGGCTGAAATGGTCAAATTAGTGTTTTGGGTTCGGGGTAAACCCCCCCTTCCGGTGTACCGATTTTGGTGGTTAACGAACTCGTTCAATCGTTTGCTAATTGAATGCTATATACCAAGTTTCGTGACGAAAAAACAAAAACTCTGGCCGCTATCGTGTTAACAGACACATATATATATATATATATATATATATATATATATATATATATATATAAATTTTAACGGGGGTCATTTTCGGTGTCTACTAGGTAGGATCGATAAAGATTTGAAGACATTTTTCAAAAATTCCGTCATGAGTCCAACCTCAATAGCTACTTTCCTTCGGAGGAAAGTGCTAAAAAGGTTTGAAACAAGAAATCTGATAATTTAATTGTAGCAACCCTTGTTTTGTTGAAATTAACATTTAAATCATAGTATTCATTTGTGTTGAAAAGTAACCAACCGTACTATTATTCAATGGATTAAAAAAAGACAAAATGTATTAAAAAATTATTTTTAATATTTAGAAACTCTAAATTATTAGCTGTTGTAATAAAATAGGAAAATATTCGAACTTGTGATAATTAAAAAAAAAATCTTAAATTAATGTTGCATATACGCATCAGTGGCCGTAAATAGGTTAATGCTAACAATAAAGTTTGTTTGTTAAGTGGCTCGATATGAAGAATATTAGGTATCTAGGGAAGTTGTACAACTTTAACTTAAGCATCCCTTGTGCCAAACACAGTCAAAGTTTCTCTCATGGGCGTTAGGGGAGGCTGAGGAGGCTACAGCCCCCCACTCCCCGAAATTTTGTTTTGGTGAGAACGTTTCGTGTAAAAAAAGCCTTCAAAAACGAAAAAATGTCTTCAATATTTCCCCTGGTATATTAGGTGTTCAGAGGAGCTGAACATAGGAGCCAGCCCCCCCCCCATTAATTATTTCCTATATACTCTCATACCATCTCTACGTTGACTAATGTCATTCCTGTATTATTATTTTTATTAAAACTGTCAAGGATTATGTCAGATACTCTAGAAAGTTGAGTTAATGTTGAATGTCGTCTCCTAAACTCGCATTCAGCAGAAGAGAGAAATGATTTGTTTAAAAAAAAACTCCGACTCTCAGGATCTGCGTCATCTTAGCGCGTTTCCATTCATATCCCTAGTGCAATTAGTAGAGAAATAGAAGCACTGATAGGTTTTGATCGTTCGTGAAAAATATAAAATGAAATCTCAAAGATAAGTAAGATTTTAGGCACCACAACAGTAAACTTATAATGAACATTATATAGTTAGCCGTCGAGGTTATAAGCAAACATGGAATAGTTGGGATTAGGCTAAAAAGAAACCAAAATACGATTTTTGTAAAAAATCTATATTCAGGACATTTTGGCTACTCATAGTAATCTCATAGTTTGAAACGGCTACTCATAGTAAACTCATAGTCTCCAAAACGGAAATTACACCATCCTATTTCTCATCGTTTGTTCTTGGAAACAATACGTTTCTCATTTTTTCATATTTTTGTACATAAATCCTCATATTACTGTTAAATGCAATTTAAAAACCAAAAACAATCAATTTAAAAGCGAGGTATACAGAGACAAAAAGCCGTTAAAAATAAGAAAACAATTTCGAAGATTTAAACACTTATTTCTCCGATTGACGTCACTCAATCAAAACATAACTTAGAACCTTTTTTGTAGAGAATTTATAAGGCTTTCGAATGGTCATCTTCCACTTAACACGTTTTCCCAACCGTCTCCGAGATATCTTAGAAAATATACTAAGATCTGAAAACTTTTTATGTCTGTTAATAATGGTTCTTTTTCTAATACTTCCTTAACTCCACTCCTAACCGAAATTGAAATATCTTAGTCTAGATGAATTTCCAACACGTAGAAAAAATGTTAATTGTCTCCAACAACTCGAATTACCCAAAACGAAAAATAGCTGAAATACTATTTTTATCCACATTTCTCGAAAACAGTTACAGATATTACCTTGAAAATGGTTTTCCTACTTTAGAGAACCTATAAAACGAATACCTATGAATCGGTTTTAAAATTATTTTTTCAGTCGACTTGCGTAAAGAACAAGTAATTAAATAAGCCTATAACTGCTGACCAGGAAAGGGGCTTTCCATCCTTAGGAACTACAATGATTTCATCCATTTTCCAAGCATCTGTTAAGTGGCCATTAATAATATTCTATTAATCATTTTAATTAAATGCATCAGGGCCTCCGAGAGGAATTCTGGGTCCCTGCCCAAAAAACTTCACTGGTCCCTTAACCCCCCCCCCCTTTTAACATTACCAAAAACCACATCCACTGAGCCACCAATCTACTATCACTTATTGACGAAAATAATTATTTCCATTTGTTATTCTCAATAATAATTATGAATACTGGTTTGGGGAATACGCTGGAAAAGTGTGTTGTCGAGAGAAGAGAGAATGTTGTTCTTTTGGACTCGATTGTACCGATATGACGTACAGTCAATGTTGAGACTATGTCAAGGTTTTTGCTGCAGCACTTATATTACAGGTGAGAGTAAATTTGATATTACTGTTTGAATACTGTTTGGATTGCCCGAAATGATTCAAAATATTTTGCCGAAAGCTCTATTACTAATGGGTTATTAAGTTTTCTAATTATAGCGTTTTTTTTTTTCATTTTTACTCAAGAGCCAATCAGAACAGCTTCTTCCGCCGCCATAGAACAGACTTCAGGACAGTAATACGCAGTAATAAGACCAGCACCTTTAAGCGTGTTAATAGAAGTAGTTAATTATTTTTGATTTTTCATTTTTCATTTTTCATTGAAATTCAAGCAAGGACATACCAAGGATCTGAACTAATGGTATGGGAACTACTTTAGTTTTTGAAAAACTGTATGTTGAATAAACATTCTACTGTTTCATGATCGGTATGTATTTTTATGTCTGTAAATATTTTATCGGTTAGGCTAAAATAAATTATTTTTTCGCCTGGGATAATCCCACTCTTGTGAGCACAACCTTGAACACAAGCTTTTTATGGAGACCAAAGTTTAGTAATTTTGATCGGCATGACTTAACACATTTTTTAAAGTATTTATTTTAATTTGTCTGTCAGTGTCAATTTCTTAATTGTTCCTCTGTGATAGTGTTTTATACTTGTTTCATAGTTTATTGTAAACCTTTCTTGGTCAGTAAACTTAATCTAGTGGCTTAGAAATGCCAATGAAAAAATTCTAACCTCAGCCTTCTTTAGTGATGTTTGGTTCAGCCTCTTAAGCTTGGTACAGTGAACAAATATCAAAATTAGCTTTCTAATATTCTTTTAGTTCATATCACACCATTTAAATGAAATATAATTCTTTTAAACATTTTAATTCAGGCTTTCTTTATGTATTTGACTATTTAACACCAAATGTCTTATCACAAGATTAGGAAGCGTTGATCGTCGGGGTTTCGGTCAATGTTCTTATTTAATAAAACACATTTTATCTTTAAAATGTATATTTATTACTGCCGACGTTTCGGCTTGCTATACAAGCCATCTTCAGGGCTATTGAGAAGATGGCTTGTATAGAAAGCCGAAACGTCGGCAGTAATAAATATACATTTTAAAGATAAAATGTGTTTTATTAAATAAGAACATTGACCGAAACCCCGATGATCAACGCTTCCTACTTCTGAACGGTCGACCATATCTTCTCAATTATCACAAGATTATATTATTCAAATGCTATCATGGTGTTTTATTATTTAGAAGAAATCATTGATTGTTGAACCATGTTTCTTTATAAACTACCTTGACCAAACCCCGCCTATTTCCAAACTGCGTAATGTTTTATTAAATCATATTCAAAATTAAAATAATCTTTGGTGAAAATATCTCCTTAAGAACATTTTAAGATTTGAAAACTTTCTTACTCTTTTTTTTTTTTTTTTTTTTTTTTTTTTTTTTTTTTTTTTTTTTTTTTTTCTTTTTTTTTTTTTTTTATAGAAAGAATATGAATGCAATTGATTCGAGTGCATATTTGCTTTCAATATTACAGTAAATTAAATTCTTGTTTATTTGATAACATATAACTTCTACTCTAAAATTGGCGATTAGATATAAGACTCGTAATGAGATATTTTTTTTTATTGAATATTCACAATCTGTATACATATGTTTACATATAATACAATAAGTAAATACATATCACCTTAGCTATTACAAGTGGAAGAACAGAGGGAAGAAGGCAGCCATTGCTGACAATCCCTAAGGAATTAATAATGCTTTATTTAAGTGCTATAGTTGGTCTCTAGGCCACTTTCTTTTCAGGCATCTCGGGGGATTGGAATGAGATCGCGTAATAAGATGTAATATATTTTTTCCTCATTATATTTTAATTAGAAAAAACATCAGAAGCATTTTTCAAAAATCAGAAAAACTCATTACTTATCTCTGTCAATTGCAATGAAGTGTTTTTATTAGCAGAGACTAAGGCTTTGCTATGGCTACTGAATAGTGTGAGGGTTCTAGGGTCAGAAAATATTAGTGGCACGGATTCGAATCCTACCTTTGGCCAGTTACAACGTTCGGATTGGTGAATGATTCCATTCCTCACCTTGCATGTTTAGAAACATTTGGCATTCATTTTTATTGCTAATTTTATTTAATTTACTGCTGTGTTTCCTAATTCATCCCAAAATGTTTACTTTATGATTTAGAAAAATAAAATCAGTTATTCTTTTTCAGATAATTATAGTGGAAGCAAACTGCAGTGGTTCATTCTTCCCTACTTGGCATAGTTTGATGCAACATATTTCTAAAAATGTAAGTACGATTCAACACTTTTCTCCACCTTGACAGCATCTAAATTGTATCTAATTGGTCAAAATGTTTGTGTGCGTTTTGGGGAAATTTTTAACTAGTGTAATAAAACACAATTTAACATTATATTCAATGAAACATTTTCTTTACTATCTACAATTTCTCCTCCCACAGGTAGCTTTTAACCCTCTGTAATGTGGGGTATCCAATAGATAATTAGGGGCAACTTCTCAGCGAAATCCGCTATGATAGGATAGAGTGTGGCAGCCTCTGCCTCTTCTAGCTGTTTTTTTTTATTGCCACTTACATCTCTGTTTTTAATTGTTCCTCGTAATATGAGTTCAATCCTGTTTTTGCCCTATTTTTGCTTTGTGGATACATTGCGTGTTCCCAGGTAATAATCAGTATTTACTTTTTGTTTTTAAATTGTTCCTATTTTTAGATGCTTTGTCATTCTTTTGAAGATGTAATATTATTACTTGTTATTCCTGTGATGTCTTTATTTTTTAGTTTTGTGCTTATTTGTTCAATTTATTATTTTCATTTTCTTATAGGGCCTACTTTTAGTTGACTCAAAATAACAGTTACAGTTTCTTATAAACTTTTTATATTTAGCAGCATGTTTTCTAATCTCTATTTTTTTAAAAATAAAATTAAATTGAATTAAAAAGACTACCGTCGTTTGGGGTGAGTTCGGACAGGTAGTACGAGTTCGGACAACAGTGCATGGCACAGGCAATCATGTGACCTTGAGCAAACTTTTTCATTATAGTCATAATTGGCTTGACAAATACGATCGATATTCCATTTTTCTCATATAGTTAAGCCGAAATCGTCCTGAGAACACTTTGAAGTGAGTGACGAATATTGTAATGTGAGTTGTAATTTCCATGATTTTCGAAATGTTAGAAACAAATGACTGTGTAGAGGCTCTGGAAGTAGTTGAACCCTAATTTTTCATATTGATTAGTAGGTTTATATGTTGGCTAATGATACATAAATAAATATACTTATTTTTTTGGTTCAAAGGCGTTTTTTTCTCGTTTAAATAAAAATCTCGCTCACCGTGGGGTGAGTTCGGACTTGCATCAATTATACCCGCGTCCTCTTTGCTTAAAGGAAAACAGTATTTATTCCAAAAAGGCTTTAAAAAATGTGATTGACCATGTCAAAACCAAGAAGAAGACTTGGAGAGAGGCAGCGGATCGATTTAGGTATTTTGTTGTACAACAAAATACCTACATCGACTTTAGATGATAAAGTTAGAGGAACGCACACCAAAAAAAAGTGGTGGCCAAACAAAATTCAGTCAATAAGAAAAACAAATATCAAAGGGAATTTTAACTGCAGCTGAATGGGTCTTTACATTAACTCGATTAAGATATTCTCCAAATCGTAAAAACATATTTGGATAGGTCAGGAAAAAAAATCGCAGACTTTTAAGACAACAAGCCAGACTGCAATGGTTTGACGACTTTATGAAAAGGAATCAGCCATTAATGGAATGCCTTACACAAAGCATCAAAAGGTGTAGAGCAGAAGTGGATAAGGAAAAAGTTAAAGAATATTTTGTAAATCTAAAAAATATTATAGAAAATATTCCTCTTTGGAATATCGTAAATTATGACCGAGCTCACTCCAACTATAGTTTAAGTTAAGATTTTTACAGAAATTAAAGACTGTCCGAACTCACCCCACACGTAGGGGTGAGTTCGGATACATTTCAGCGATAAAAAAAATTGAAAATTTATGAGATATTTAAAAAACAAAATACACTATTCGATAGACGAATGTTAAGGGTTCATGCATTAATTTTTTCAGATTTTTACAAAAATTCTGTCTTTTGTTATTACGAAAAAACCTCGAAAATGTGTCCGAACTCACCCCAAACGACGGTATTTATTATTAGTAGGTAGAGGAGATGACTTCTTTGTCAATTTTGTCATTAACTGGGTTATTTTCTAGGTGGATAAAAATTGATTCGGAAAGGAGGCGTTTGTCTTAGTTGGATTCAGTGGAAAGGATGGAGTATTGGTCAAAACCAAAGTCATGTCCGACTGTGATGGCATGTTTAGTTAAAGCTGTCTTTATTCTGTACATCGTTTTTGTGGTTGTTGATACGTTTTCTTACTGGGTTTTTAGTCTGTCCAATGTACGCACTATTGCAGTTGGGTGTGATGCAGGGGATTCTGTAGACTACATTGGTCCTGTCTTTCTGTGGGATAGGGTCTTTTAGAGTCGTATGTAAGTTTTTCAGTTTGTTCTGTGTCGATAGTCCTAGTTTTAGAGTGGGTAATGTATCGCGTAGGGTTTTTTGGATTTTTTCTGTGAGGTTTGGGATGTATGGGAGGCCTCTGAATTGAGGGACAATATTGTCTTGGGTAGTGGGGATGGGTTTAGGGTTATTAAACGAATTTATGAGACGGGTGATAATGCTGGTAGGAAATCCATTGGTAGTAAGAATATCGAGGAGTCAGGATTTGTTGGCAGGGTGAAATTTGGTGTCGGATAGGGAGAGGGCTCGATTTATTAGGTTGCTGGCAGTATTGAGGATTTGGTGTTTGGGGTGTGAGGAAAGGTAATGGAGAAGTCGTCCCGAGTAAGTGGGTTTGGTATACCAATCAGTGGATATAGAGCCGTCTGTATTTCTTATGAGGAGTATGTCAAGGAAAGGAAGGGAGTTGTTAGTTTCGGTCTCGATGGTGAATATTAACCGGAGGTGGTAGGAGTTAAAGGCTGTTAGAATTTCTGGAATCTTATCAGGATTAATTATGAGGAAGAGGTCATCAACATATTTTTTAAGGAAAATAATATCGTCGGGGAACATGGGGAGGATTTGGTCAAGGAGGTCATTAAGGGTAATATTGGAAAGGTCAGGAGCGAGGCAGTTACCCATGGCGAGGCCAGAGATCTGGTTGAAGAATTTATCTTGGAATAGGAGGTATCCGGATTTGCAGCAGAGGGATAGGGATTCAAGATAGGAAGATCGAGATAGCTTGGTGTGTGGTTCTAGGGTGGTCCAATTCTTGTCAATAATTTCTAGGGTTTTATCTATGGGGATGTCTGTGAAACGTTGGCACAATAAAACCATTTTTATGATAAAATGTAGTTTTACTAAGTAGCAGTGACCGAACCCCGACAATCCCTACCTTGCATCATCTACGGCCAACAATCTCCTCTCAATAAATTCAATAATTTTTTGTAGCATTTTTTTAATCATACGTGGTCTTGAATTATTAATAAAACCTACTTTTTGACATTCGCCAATCGAAAGTGGTTTTTAATCCATGATAGGAATCCATCCTGTCTGCAATCTGATCCATTATTAATTGTGGCGGCGACTTCACAAGATTTTTAAGAACATCGTTCTTAGAAGATAAGAGTTCATCATAAACGCTGCTTTCTCCAACTTTAAATTTTTTAAACTATTTTTGTGCAATACTTATCTTGATACTATGTCACCATGTATATCATTTATTTTTGTAACTGCAGATCCTGTAGATTTGCCTCATAAAAATAAAAAAGTAACAGAGCATGTTCATATTGATTATTGATACTCATTTACTTACTTTTCTTCCCAATATTTCTCTTTCTACTTCATTCCGATACCACTGCTAGTTTTTAGATGTGATTTTCAAATTTAGCAATGAAAATGTTTTTTATCTATTATTATAAGCTACTCCTTTATTATTTACACTTACAATAAAAATATTCTCTAACAACATTTTTATCATGCACACACCTCACAGACGCATGTTACTTATAATGTTCAAAATTTGTATGTTACCAGTTAAGGGTTAAACCAGATATGATCCTCCTTTCCTGCTAGAGCACTCTATACAGGCTCAAGGCTAAAGAGGGCTTGGAATCAAGAGATACAGCTGAGGCGAGAATACTCGGGCGTCCCCTCTGAGGAACATCTTTCTCAGGCGAGTATTCTCGGGCGTCGCATTGAATGTTTTAAATTGAGAAGGTGATATTACCTGGGATTGATTTTGTGATTAATAAAACTACATTCTTTAAATAAAAAAATGTGTTATATTTTTGCCGACGTATCCATCTACTTTTAATTTAAATTCTAATTGTTACATATATTTACCATCTCAGTATTACTCTTCCTCTAAGTATTTTTTTTTTCTTTCTTATTCCTTCTATGTAGAAAATTATTATTTGTATTAACCCTTTCATTCCCTGAACAAGTTAACTTCTGCTGCACTGGCAGGACCTCAGACAGCCCAGACTAGATAACTCGTGCTCTGTTCTTCAAACCCCCGACGCGCTTTACGAGTTGACTCGATGGCCCCTTATGTTGCCTCTCTAGCCTAGTGTTATCAACTCATATCAATCATTGGGATCTATTGGAAATAAGGAAAGTTCTAATCTTCATTAAATCCACGCTAGTGATCACTGTCTCATCCCTGAGAAATCTCAAGGAGTCATAATTAATAATGCATTATATTATATTATCTGAGCATTTTTAGTATTTGTAATGACTATTAATTTTTTGTAAAGATTAGAGTAATGGGGGCTATATATCTCAATTTTCTTGGAATTGCAAGTAGTGTTCATTTTATAATTTACAATAGAGTTTCACCTGATTCTTCAATTGGAATTATGAATTGTGAAAATATTTTATTATCTATAATTAAATAAAAAAAATAATAATTCATACAATCAGCATTGTCATGGGTAATTGTTATAGCCTCACAGCCTGTCGGGTCCTCCACAGATTTGTCTGTCTAACCCTATTGTTGTTTATATCTTTCAGTCACTTGTCGAATCTAAATAACCTAATTATATTGTAATTTCTTATCTGAGTGACTTTCTTTTCCATGCTAGAAATTTTATTTTATTTTAGTTTAAAATTACCAATACAAAGAACATTTGACATTGTTGAAAATTTCAAATATATAACAATGGGATGCTGAGAGAGACAAAAGAGGTGAACAAGATGAGGAGGGATTGCCGAGCGTAAGGAGAAAGCTAGACAGAGGTGCATAGATAGTAACAGGCAATGAGAGTCCCTCAATGGAAGAGTAAACTTTATCTATCCTTAATTACAGCCCTGATGAATACTTGAATCTCAAGTCGATATGTTGGCAAAAATACAATACCTTTTTGATCTAAAAATGTATTTTATTAACCACATGACTGAACTGCAACATTATTTTTTATTAGAAGTTAATATTTGTTTTGGTGTTCAAAAAGAGTATTCATGTGCATTCTTTCATATGAATTTGTGAATCTTTTTTATTTATTTTCAGAGCCTTTTTGGCAAGTGTTGCGGTTTTGGAATGTGTCTTCTAAATTTGTCTAAATATATGGCACAAACCTAGTTAAGAAAATAAAGAGCATGGTGAATCAACCTTTAACCCTTTCCTTACTATAGAATGCTGGAGGAATCGAGGTGCGCCGTGCCCCTGGAAAGGTGGACTTGAGTCGAGTGGTGCCGGGCCACCAGTATGGTGGACTACTGAAGCTGTCCTCTCTCGATGACCGGCAAAAATACCGGCTCTTTATGGTATTGAGCTATTAAGCAAAGACTGAGGGAAGCTTAAGCCATTTCTTTCACCACTTGTTGTCGAGGGTACCTGAGTTGTGTCATTTTTTTTTTTTTTAAATAAAACTGTGGTTATTTCTTTAACATCATTGATTAGTAACTATGTCATAAAAAATATACATTCTTCATATTAAAAAATATAGTCTATACAAAATTTTATTGGAGCATATAATTACATAATTCAACCTAAATATTCAGAGTAAAAACAAAAAAGTAAATAAATAATAAAATAAAGCTTTCCTATGATTTAAAATTTTCACAGAGGAAATTATATGAAAGTGTTTAAACAGGTAGTGAGGATGGCGAGAATGGGGTCATAACAGGAGCCCGGACAGGTAGAGAGATCACTGTACTCCAGGATCAGCCAGCCCCTACCAGCAATCGTATGGTAAGGGTTAAGTGTAGATTTTTTAATAGAAAATGCTTTACATTTATTAAGACTGAATGTGAATACAAGAGAAGAAGATAGTTGCTTGGAATTTTATTAAAATATTAACAAAGTTTGATATAATGAATGTTAGTGAAATTAGTTCATTTCCGTGAAGTAATATGGAAGCTTGTCCTGCTCTTGAGGACTCTTCTGGATGTTCAATGTACTATGAATATTGTGGGCCTCTTTAGAATAGTAAGAATGGTCTTCACCTGTAAAATGAATTTATAAATTTGCTATTATATTAAACATTTCTAAGTAATATTACAGAAGATCTTTTTAACTGCAATTGGTATATTTTGAATTATTAATGATTTCCTCACCCGGTATTTTTTTTTTTCTTAAGTTTGTTCCCAACTTACCAATATTAATTAATGTTGCTATCAATAATAGCAAATAAGGAGGCTGGATTAACTTGGTGATTTATTATTTTGAATGCCTCTGTTAAATAGACATCCATACTGAGAAATAGAAAACCCTCTCAGCATGATGTTTTTTTTCTTGAATGTTTGGATGAATAGGTGTCTATCTCTATGTTGACTTTTTTGAGGGTCTTTTCCACGCGTCTTTTTACTATCTTATTATCAAGCTGTAGAGGTGACTATTCCTGTTTTTCAAATTTATGTGAGAACAAATGGCTGCTCTTCAACGCAGATTTATTTATAAAACAAAATGTTCTTCTTGTTAACCAGTGAAGTATTTTCTCCTTTATATTCACGGATATGCCCATAATCTACGAAGGATTATCTAACTTGATGTATGGCTTTGAGTGAGCCTTGAACCTGATAATCCATCATACCTGAAATTGCTTTGACCTGAGGATAACTTACATCTCAATATTTACCTATATGAAGACTTTTTGGTGCCAGAAATGCTTCTGTGTTTTTTAATATAATAATTACATTCTTTATTTGAGCGTTTTTAGGTTGTTGTAATTTTAGCCTGTTTCCTCCCCCCCCCCCTCCAAAGGGAGAAAACCTGATTATGAGGTTGATCCCATTATGCTATGTGGAAGTGCCGACTAGAAAATTTCACGTTTTAGAACCCATAGAGCAGCCAGGTGAGATCCACCAACACCGTCAAGGTCACACTGTCTTACTAGCCTCTATACATATCTCTATAGCGGGAACCCGCGAAAATATAAAATTGCGGGTAATAAGAAGCATGGGAGATAATGCCGGTTAATGGAAGAAAACACACCATTTGCTATTATGAAATAGCATTAAAAGTTGTTAAGTGGGGTTCACTGATGCCAGGCCATACTAGATATAATATTTACTTGCGCAAGTAGTAGCCTAAGCAATGTACATACTTTAGTTGTAAGCATATGTATATTAGTGCAATTAAGGATGCATGAAACATGCTCATATTTCTTATAATTGTTGTACCAAAGCATGCTGAGTAGCACATTTTTAATTTATCTATATATTTTTTTTATATATATAAAAGAAAGAGCCAAAAAACTAATTATTTATATTATTGAGTTTGTGCATGAAAAAGATTTAATTTTATATTTTAATTAAAATTATTATGATCAGTAGTATTGCAAGAAGCATGTTTTTTTATTAATTATATTATCATTAATTTAACAGATTCTTTTCATTTTTTTATTCTGCAATTATCTCACCCTCAAAAATCGATTGCTTCCAAAGAGGTAACCCCGACATGATCTTGAGAGGTTGGCAAATTGCATGGATGTGACGTCATATTTTTCATACCTTAATTTATATGCAATACTGTTTATATTCTATTAATATATTTTCTTTAAGTTTCTTAGACACTTAATATAATTTTTAAAATAATAAGGTACATATATAAGATAAAATTTTGTTTGTTTCTTTAAAAATTAGAAAGATGGAGGATCTGGATGAGACTGTTTGTACTAAAACTGATAAAGTTGACTTTTGCTCTGCATTTACAGCATCCAACCAAATCCCACCATTTATCAAGAAAGACCTAGTTTGGTTTTGTCAGGTCGAGTCGGTATTTACGAGAGCCGGTATCACTAATAGTGTCACCAGATTCCACACCGTCGTCCCAAGGATAGACAGCGAAATTTTACTCCAGGCTGCCGATATTGTCAAGAGGCCAGGTGAGAGACCTTATGAAGACCTCAAAGACAGACTTGTCAGTGTCTACTCGGATTCGGAGGCCAGGAAAATCCAGGAGTTGTTAGAAGGCAAACAACTAGGAGACAACAAGCCTACCAGATTTTTACTACAAATGAAACGGTTAGCTGGTGAATCAGTTCCTACTGGTGTTTTGAAAACTCTTTGTCTTCGATCTCTACCACAAAACATGCAAGCTATCCTGATAAGCACAGGGCAATCTGATTTAGAGTAATTAGCCGAGATTGCTGATAAGTAGAGCCCGGAAGTTAGGCATTTATTTTTGCATAAAATAGGCAGGCAAAAAGGCACTTGAAATACTGAAAATAGGCAGAACTGTAATTAAAATAGGCATTTATTAGGAGTGAAGGCAAAGAGGAATCTTACTCATTATTAATGAAAATATGTATTTTAAATACTTATTCATTTCTTTATTACCAATTTATCACAGAATTAGTGTACTTACTCTTACTTTCCCTTGTTACAAGCAACAACAAGATGCTTTTTCAAAGTATCAAATGTCATAGACCTTCTCAGAAAAAAATGTTTTTCATCATGGAAAAACTTCCTCTGCATTATCTCATAATTTCGAAATCCGGAATCCCAGGTAATTACGCATTGTCACAGCAAAAGGGGTGTCAGGAAGGAGAAGTGACGTACTTCTCTCATCCTCTCCCTTTTCTGGTATTCATAATGCCTGTGCATTCCTTCTACTAAGGAAGGTTCTGTTATTTTTAAACCTTCAATTCCATCCATAGGTTGGGAAAATAAGCTTTAGAATAGATATTTGTGACGGCAATATGTAATTTAATTTGTGCAACCTTTTTTTTCTTCGATGAACGGTGCTTTTTAAAATGTTTAAATCACAGAAAAAACTGCATAACGAGCAAAAAGGCAACGGAAGCCAAAATAGGCAAAAAAGGCAATGGAAGCCAAAATAGGCAAAAAAGGCAAAATACAAATTGTCTCTACACTTCCTAAATGCATGAAAACATATTTATTTCTATCTGATTCTTCAATATATCCATTCAGATAAAAAAGGCATTTTGCCTAACTTCCGGGCTCTACTGATAAGATTCAGGAAGTTGTCCAACCAGTGGATATCGCAGGAGTTTCTGAATGAAAGACCCTCTAGCTCACAGACCACCATTGCTAGTTTGGAAGCCAAAATAGTCTAACTTTCGAGACAGGTGGCAGCAGTTAGAGCTCAAGATGGACCACGCAGGAGAGGAAGGAGCAGGACACCAACCCGTTACTCCCGGCGACCACAAAGCAAGTCAAGAATGTTTAACGATCCGAATTGGCTATGCTTTTATCATCACCGATTCAAGGATGCTGCAAAGAAATGCTAATCTCCATGTGCACGGACAAAGCTGCACCAGGGAAACTTCTCAGCGTACCGGAAATAGCGGCTACCGGAACCACGGATGTCCAACGCCGCTTTTTCATATCCGATTGGCGGCAGGACAGTCCTTCTTGATTGATACAGGGGCTGCAATATCTGTACTCCTACCACCTATTAAACCTCAAAAAACTTCCACATACACCCTGTTCGCAGCTAACGGAACAAAAATAAGAACTTTCAGCAAACAAGAACTCAAACTCAATTTAGGACTCAGACAAGAAGTCAAGTGTTAGCTGAAGTACCCAAGCCAATAATTGGAGCCGAATTCATGTACAGCTACAACCTACTCGTCGACCTGAATGGAAGACAGCTGATTGACCGGACTACTGGATTAACTTCCAAAGCAAAAATTGTCAATGAGACCTATGCATATGTAGACCCTCTAAGAGCCGATGGTCAAGTGTGCTCCACGTTGTCGACAAACCTGATGGAGGAGTACAACCATGCGGCTGTAGGGCTCTTGAGTTGGCGGTGGCGTTTGAGACTGCGTTTTTGGGAGAACTGGTGGTGTGTCCTGAGTCTGTTCGGATGGAAGAAACGCAGGCTTAAGCCGGTCTATCGATATGGTGGCTTGGCGGCCTGGGAGTTGCACTTCGAAGTACTTGTCGTGTCGTTGGAGAACTCTGTGTGGTCCGGAGTATGGTGGTGTCAGCGGACGTCGGGCACAGTCTTCCCTGATGAACACATGCGTGCAGTTCTGCAACTCCTGGTGTACGTAGGTCTTCTTAGTGCTCTCCTTATACTCGGCTGGTCGAAGGGTGTGAAGATGTTCCTTCAGCTCCTGCAGGAGTACGTGTGGATCTGCCGATTCGGCGTTCCCTCAAGAATAACCACCGACCAAGGCCGGCAATATGAATCCCAGCTTTTTCATCAGCTGACTTCGCTTCTGGGAATCGAGAAAGGTCGCACAACTGCTTATCATCCCCAAGCTAACGGATGCATAGAACGATGGCACCGGACACTCAAAGCCGCCATTACAGCACACCTTGACAGCAACAACTGGACCCGCATATTGCCAACCGTACTCCTCGGACTCAGAGCCAGCCTGCGAGATGATACTTCATCGAGCATAGCTGAAGCAGTCTACGGTTGTCCCATAAGATTGCCAGGCGAATTCTTGGAGCAACACACGACCGCGGAAGATCCACACGTACTCCTGCAGGAGCTGAAGGAACATCTTCGCACCCTTCGACCAGCCGAGTATAAGGAGAGCACTAAGAAGACCTACGTACACCAGGAGTTGCAGAACTGCACGCATGTATTCATCAGGGAAGACTGTGCCCGACGTCCGCTGACACCACCATACTCCGGACCACACAGAGTTCTCCAACGACACGACAAGTACTTCGAAGTGCAACTCCCAGGCCGCCAAGCCACCATATCGATAGACCGGCTTAAGCCTGCGTTTCTTCCATCCGAACAGACTCAGGACACACCACCAGTTCTCCCAAAAACGCAGTCTCAAATGCCACCGCCAACTCAAGAGCCCTACACGGCGATTACAGACAGTTGAACTCTCAAACTGTACCCGACAGATACGGAGTTCCACACTTGATGGATTTCAGAAACAATCTGTACGGCGCCCAGGTATTCACAAGGTTAGATCTAGTCCGTGCACCGTGACAACGCTTTTTGGGTTGTTCGAGTTCATGAAAATGTGCAATGGGCTTCGGAACGCGGCGCAAACATTTCAATGTTTCATGGACAACCTATTTCGTGTTCGTCCTAATTGATGACATGTTGATTGCCTCAACCAGCCAGGCAGAACACGAGAATCACTTGAAGGAAGTCTTCAAACGACTCGAGGACAATGGATTGAAACCCGGAAAAATGTGAGTTCGGTGTCAGCAGCCTCAAGTTCTTAGGATATGAGGTAAGCCCGGAAGGAGTCCTACCCAAAGAGGAAAAGGTCACAGCAATCATGGAATACCCGAATCCACCGGATATTTCAGCACTCCGACGTTTTTTGGGAATCATCAACTTTTACAGACCGTGTATTCCCCAAGCAGCAAAAGCCATGAAACCCTTAAACAAATATCTCCACGGAGTGCAGAAAAATGATCGCACACCTGTTGCCTGGACCGCAAACAGCGACAAGGCATTTGAAAAATGCAAATCACTTCTCAAAAATGGTGCCCAGTTAGCCCATCCTAAGCCATCTGCAGAACTGTCTCTTGCTTGTGATGCATCTAATCATGTAATGCATGGGTGCAGTTCTCCAGCAGAAAGAAGCGGGAAAATGGCTAACCCTAGGATTTTTTTCGAAGGCTCTGAATGAAGCACAGCAATCCTACTCGACTTATGATCGAGAACTGCTCGCCATCTACTCAGCAGTACGGTACTTCCACCCAATTATAGAAGGAAAGCAGTTTCATATCCTCTCTGAACATAAACCATGTGTCTACTCGATGCATCAGAAGGTGACTTCAGCATCTCCGATTAGATTACAGTGGCTGAATTTTGTCAGTGAATTCACTACAGATATTAGACACGTAGAGGGACCAGACAACTCTGTGGCCGATGCCCTTTCTAGAGTAGAGGAGATTAATATCACCAAAGACCTAGACCAATTAGTAGACCTGCAGCGTAATGATCCTGAGGTAGAAGAATTAAGAAATTGTCCTAACATTACCTTTAAACTTCTTAATATACCAGGGGCTACCAAACCTGTTCTGTGCGAAACCTCTTCCGATCGAGTTCGCATATACCTGCCAAGATTGGTGCGTAAACCTACTTTCAATGTACTCCACGAGCTAAGTCATCCAGGAACGACCGCATCAAGGAAAATGATTGCGCAGAAGTATTTCTGGCCCAGCTTAAGCAAGGACGTTGGAGAAATAGCGCGTTGTTGCATTGCATATCAAAAGGCCAAAGTTACAAGACACACAGTGACACCAACGGGTTGTTTTCTGGAAGCAGGCTGATTTGAACATGTCCACATCGACATCATAGACCCACTTCCTCTGGCAGATAACATGAAATATTGCCTTACGATGATTCACTGATTTACCAGGTGGACGGAGGCAATCCCAATAGAGAATATCACAGCCGAAGAGATTGCAATCGCATTCTACGAGGGGTGGATCTGCAGATTCGGTGTTCCAATGAAAATCACGACAGATCAAGGACGACAGTTTGAGAGCGATTTGTTCGTGAGGCTGGCAAATCTGTTGGGAACACAGAAGATCCAGACCACTCCTTACCATCCGCAGGCCAATGGAATCATGGAACAATGGCATAGAACTCTGAAATCAGCTCTTATGTCTCATTTAAATATCAAAACATGGGCACAGATCCTTCCTACGGTATTGTTAGATTTAAGGGCTACCATTCGAGAGGATACAGACTTTAGTACTGTGGAGGCAGTCTATGGCCAGACCATTCGCCTACCAGGAGACTTCTTTGTTCCTTCTAAAGTTGGCACTTCCTCGATAACCTGAAAGAGGCATTAAAAATCAACTGAGTCCAACAGAATTCGGGAAGAAGAATAAAAGTATCTTCGTCCCACAGGCCTTGAGTACTTGCAGCCATGTGTTCTAGCGCGAAGACAAGATAAGGACGTCCCTGTTTCCTCCATATTCTGGACACTATCCTGTTGTAAACCGGACCGAGAAGCTGGCAACTATAAAACTTCCAAATTGCAAAACTCACTGTGTCGTTAGACCGAGTGAAACCTGCCTACCTTTTAGGAGTGCCTGAGGAAGACACAGGCATCTTTAAGAAGACCCCTATCACAGGGGAAAAAATACCAACACAAACCTCAGAACGCAACCAGGAACAGGATCCATCGTCTACCACCAGTCGAGTTAGGAGGCCAAAGGTCAAGTTCCTTGACGCCGTTGTTGGGGGGAGCACTGTAGCAGCGAGGTGAGATCCACCAACACCGTCAAGGTCACACTACGTCTTACTTGTCTCTATGCATATCTCTAGAGATACTGTGGGGAGCTATTGTCCAGTCTGGAAGAAATAAAAAGTAGCAGAAAAAAATTGTTGGAAAAGTATTTCATTTCAGAGATATGCCACATTTTTTGTTTTCCAAATTATCATTGATTAATCTTTTGCGTGATGTAGTTGGCACTCTTTAGAGTACACTAAAAAATTTGCTATATCATTAAAAATTTGAAATTTATCGAAATTGTAATTGGTCCTTTGTCATGGATCCATCCACACCACAGCTGTTATGTGCCAGACAGATATGCATCTGGAACCATGAATCTATCCTTTGTGCAAGCGGAACATCTTCTAATGCACTATGTTGATTCTGCTGAAGGAGGATTAAAAATGCAGTTAAATCAAATAGGCGGGAATCATGATTGGCTAATTAAGATATTCTTCCAATATTTCGCACAACAAACGTGAAACAGCTCAACCCATGCAGCTATCACCCTTGGGCACAGTCTCAGTACGTGTGTAATGGATTCTTAGGGTTATCAAGGACACTTAACTGAAGCAAAAGTTAGCTTTCCCTTACAATAATACATGAAAACACACCTAAGGATATTCTTCTGTAATCAAACACATATCTAAGTAACTAGAATAGGTCCACAGAGTGATAAGAGAGATCTCTGAGCATGCTGTCAGCAGGAATTATATAAAGAATGTGAAAACGAATCAAGTGTAGCACTACGGGCATGGTCTCGGCTGCTCAAATAGATTCGTGCTTAGCATTTTGAGCAAGTTTATGGTGAGTGAATATATTCGTTCCTACCATTCTAAGGGTTAATTGTAAGATCATCCATAATGACAAGGAGCTCAATTGAAAATAAATATTTCTATATAATGATAGTTTTCATTGGAAACCCAACATTGTAACATAAATTAAAGGTATCATCTGGGCTAGGATGGTTTAATTTGTTTAAATATTAACATCCAATATTATTAACTATGAATTTTAGAACGGGTTATCTATAGGTTACCACCCATTTCTAGCCAGGATATGGCTGATGCTTTTTCTTTTTTCTAAAGAAAAGCTACCACCCCACAGTGTGAATCAAACCCACGACCTTTGGCATGGAGAGTTAGGTGCTCACGGCCACCGGGCCTCCTGGTTTAATTTATGTCTCATTTTACACACACACACACACACATATATATATATATATATATATATATATATATATATATATATATACACAGTAGACTCTCCTTTGTCCGTCGCTCTCTCTAATCCAGCGATCTCTGAAAGGAATGAGTGACGGATCTCGGAACTCGCTGTAGTTAGACCAGGTCAAGGGTTCCTAGTCAAACCTTCCCTTCCTAGTAGCTAAACATTTTTTCATGGTATTTTATTGAATGGAAGTCAATGAAGGCATATATCAGAGTTGGGCAATTACTGGAGTAAATGATTAAGAGTGAAGAATGAATTACTCATGGGCCATGAGTGATGAGTAATGATTAAATTACTCATTACTCTTTTGGTCATGAGTGATGAGTGATCACTCTTTAATTTTTAGCCATGCGTAAATCACTCATCACTCATTAATCATGAACGATGATTAAAAATTGTTGGTTAATTTTTATATTAATTAGAGAAGGTAAAAAAATATTTTATTACTATAAAAAGTTGAGCAAAACATTTTGTTCACTTCTGGGACATTGTGTTCACACTCGGGTCAAGTTGGGTCACTTTCGGTGCCGAATAATAACTAGTGGGACACCATAGTCATTCAGACACCAATTCTAGAGGGAGAGCAGAGCACTTCCGGTTTCCTTCCGGTCACTATATTTACTTCTGGGTCACAAAATTCATCGCTGGGTTACTTCCGCAACAATTAGCGCTAGCTACGGCTAATCGCTAATCGCTAATTTAGTTATGAAATATTTAAATGTCTTTGTAGCTAACTAGAAAGGATATTGAAAGTGGTATAAAAAAGGATATTGAAGGTGGTATAAAAAGCGATATTGACAGTAATATTAGAAATGATATTGAAGCAGGTATTAAAAAGGATATTGACAGTAATATTGGGAAGGATATTGGAGATGGTATTAGGAAGGATATAGAAGATAGGATTAGGAAGGATATAGAAGGAGGTATTAGGAAGGATTTTGAAAGTGGTATTAGGAAGGATTTAGAAGGTGCTATTACAAAGGATATTGGAGGTGGTATTAGGAAGGATATTGAAGGCAATATTAGGAAGGGTATAGAAGGTTGTATTAAAGAGGATATTGAAGGTGGTATTTGGGAGGATATTAAAGGTGGTATTTTGAAGGATATTAAAGTTGGCATTTTGAATGAGTTTAAAGGTGGTATTAGGAAGGACATAGGAGGTGGCTTTTGCTATTTTTCCATTTCAAATGTGATACGAAGTTCTGACTAGATTTCTTATTACCTTCAACTTCCTTTTTACGCAGTTGACAAACATCCGTATAGTTATAAGTTGTGGATTTTTGATGAATTACCTTACCATCCAAGGTACTCATAGATGGCTTCAATGAGGTACTTGGATTAGGTTAAACGCCACTTTGAACCTCATCATGAAATTCTCTGCCATAAAGTGAGGAACCAAATAAATTTATTGTTGAACACAATGAACCAGCATCACTACATGATACAGCATCACACTCATCACACACAATAACATACGCGTGTTCATTCATGGAAAAATGAAATATAAACTTCACAGAACCTAACAACCGAATCGATATCGACTGATCGAAGCGAGCTCCAGGAACCAATCTTGCCAGACAGATGTCTAATTGAGTTATTCTACCCCTGCTTCCTTCTTAACATTATAGAAGACTTTTATTTATATCTACTTCATATTTCGGAATTTTGCTCCAATCCGAATATATTTAAGTAAAATATAGAATACAATTTTATTTGTTAAAAACAAAGTTTAATTAAATAGGTATTCAAGGTCCTTCCTAATACCACCTTCTATATCCTTCCTAATACCACCTCCTATATCCATCCTAATACCACCTCCAATATCCTTCCTAATACCGCCTGCAATATCCTTCCTAATACAACCTTCAATACCCTTCCTAATACCACCTCCAATATCCTTCCTAATACCGCCTGCAATATCCTTCCTAATACGACCTGCAATATCCTTCCTAATAAAAATTTTTAATCGTAATTGCAAGTTGTGCCCAACTGGGTTGAATAGTAGAGAAGATAAAAACGTTGTGAATTATAGCGTGTCAAAGTTCAAACTTTGTAGATAAATGTTTAAAACGTAGAAAAAAAGCAAAGGAATTATAATTTACTCTTGACAAATGAGTGATGAGTGATGATTAAGAGTAATCACTCATTTCGAGAGTGAAGAGTAATGATTAAAAATTTGTTGTATGAGTAATGAGTGATGAGTAATGATTAAATTTTTACTCATTACTTTTACTCAAGTAATTATTCACTCAAGTAATTGCCCAACTCTGGCATATCTACTTAGGCCCCTGTGACTCGAATGCCTGATTTTAGCCAGTCTAGTTTGAACATTCATCACGGAATTTATTTTATAATTTAGCACCTAAATTTTACTTAAATCTGCATTATTAAAAATGGTAAATATTATCATATCCTCTAATGATAGGGTTTTTGAAATATTTAAGTGACGGCTGCTAACTGCGACAGACTCCTATGCAGCGTTTTCTTTAATCTGACTGTATTTTGATCCCAACATCACCGGATTAGGTCTTGTGTGTGTGTGTGTGTGTGTGTGTGTATATATATATATATATATATATATATATATATATATATATATATTAAATCGGCTAATAATGTTTCAGATTCAACCATAGAATTTCCACTTGAAGAATAGAAATCAAGAATATGAAGTCAAGAAGCTCTTTAAGAGTTGGCCACAAGTCTGTCTTTGCACCCCATTTATGGAATTCAAGAACCTTCTTGCTGCCTGCATTAGTTGTTGTAATATTTGTTTTCTGGGATGAATATGGAAACCTGTTTCAGGGATTCAAGGACAAAATTTGCCCTCAGTGCATGAAACTTATAATAACAAAAGTATGTGTAACTAATTTTTGTCTTATAAGATCTCAATTTGTGCTAAGGAGACTGCCAAAAGTGCCCCCAAAATAATTTAATTTCATACTAAGACTCATTAAAGCATGCTAGCCTGAACACCTGTTCACCTGGTACATGATCATCACAAATTTACTGTAACATGTTTGGGAAAAATAAATCTTTCCCTACTCCACCATGAATATTTTGAAAGGGTAACAACCAGTAGAGATCCAGTGCTATTGGCCTCGCAATTCGATGTACCCGAGGAAAATTGATAAAATACAAATTTAAAAATACATAATCTTTCATTTTATACTAATTTAGCACTATTTGCAGTTTTTATATTTAAATTTCTTCTCAAATCTTTTAGAATCCTTAGAAAGACTAAAAATGCTTATATCACGACTTCTTTCTCAGAATAAATAAATAATTAGTAATATAAATGAGGAACTAAACTTCAGATTACAAACTAGATAATTTAAATGAATTCTTTTAAATAACACAAGTAATACAAAAGCTCTTGATAACATTTTCTACATTTGAATAGAAATAGGGTTAGTTCCTAGGCCAACTGAGTCTCTAATTAATTTATTAATGGGTACCTTGGTGCTAATGACACTAGCCGTCGAAGCAGCAAAGGGAAAAATCAGGTGGCCGGAGCTTAGTACTGACCATACTATCTCCCTAGTGGGCCGTATGGTCATGAATTAGATTCCCCTCTGGTATCTGCCTTTTAGGGCCCTCATGGCCTGTTACAAGACTGATTTTTTTTTTTTTTACTGTTGAATAAAAAAGTAAGAATAATTTGATATAATAAATGATATTTTTAATTAACCTATATATATATATATATATATATATATATATATATATATATATATATTCTACTTTTTTTAAATTTGACTATTAATTTTCCAGATTGAACCTTAAAATATCTACATGAAGAACATAGGCATGAAGTCAAGGAGCCCATTACAGTTGGTCAATAGTCAGCAGGAATACTCTGTATTTGGAATAAACAATTACTGCCAGACTTCAACTACATGGTGTTTACCTACTGTAATAATTCTATTCAATTTATTTTAAAATATATATTAGGTATAGATATAGATTATATATATAGATATAATTTTATACATGGGCAATTATATTTATCTAAATCTAAAAATTATATTATCAATTGATATTGATATTATCTCCATTTCTGCAAAAGGCTATCCAAAACTATTTAATTCAACTCCAATGATCCTTTACAGTTGAACTATCTTAGCCGAAATCTTTGTAAATCTTGTATTTTCATTTAGGCTATTTTTATATGTTTTGTGGAGACAATTTTCTGTGGCAACTGTTCCCTTAAAATCATTTTAAAAGGTACGATGCTGGTTATATTTTCTAAATGAAGCAAGGGTGATTAAACAACTAATTTCCTGGCTCCTTGGATGCTAATAAACTCTTTCCCATGTTATTATTACTCCATAATATTCTATAATTTTCTAACAGATATTTATTTAAAACTATGAATTTGATAGCTGGGGTTTAAATTGGATTTCCCGCTTTAAATGAATCATAAAGCCAAATTTACTCCAATAGTTACTAAATTGAGTTATCATAATAGTTGAAATCTAAGTAAATATTTTCTTTTTTTATGCATTCATTATTTCGAAGCTTAATTAAAAACTATTCGGCTGAAATATTAGAACCAGATATAATGATAGCTTGTCTGATCAATGTGAAGGTTTCTCAGATGCCAATGAACTTAAATTTCACTTATAGACAGATAGTTTTCATTTCTTGACAGTGTGATGTAGGCATATTGTTAAATTACCCCATCAAGACCTGTGTATTGATAATGATTCTTAATACTAAATTTAGAATCTAATTGTAATGAAATCCCAAATGCATCCAGCTCATTGCCCAAGACTCCAGATCAGTCTCCATCATCATTATTATCCGCACAAGCCATGTTGAACCACAATCATAATGGATGCCATGCTGTTTTTCCTTGAAACCCAGTTCAGGAGGCTCCTAACAATCTTTCAAGTGTTCCTTAATGACACAATATACTGCACCAAATAGTGTATCGTCTCTCCATCTTAATAACATTTTTACAAATTCTAATTATACATGCAATGAGTCAATACTGTTAATTTTTGCTTTGAGGCAGGCAAGTAGCCTTAACACTCAACTGGTAACATACGTCTGAGAGACGCCTAGGTATAGTATTTTTCCGTATTGTAGTGTTTAGAACCATTTGTAAAATTAAACCGCCAGTGTATGCTCACTTAAGATAATGTAAAAAAAAAAAAAAAAAAATCAGTCCCGTAACAGGCCACGAGGGCCCAGAGAGGCAGATACTGTAGAGGTATCTGATTCTTGACCATACGGCACACTAGGGAGATAGTGTGGTCAATACTATGCTCCGGCCGCGTGATTTTTCCCTTGCTGCTTCGACTGCTTGAGTCATTAGCACCAAGGTACTCATTGATAAATTAATTAAAGGCTGGGTTGGCCTAGGGACGATCTGGGACCCCAAATCCAACCCTCGAACGACAGCACTAGAAGAAAAAATCTTTAGTGCGCGCTCGGGTTTTGAACCTGGTCCTTTAGTTTATTAGTCGAGTGCTCTACCACTGAGCTAACCTCGCCCCCATAATGTAAAAAAGGCCAGTTAAATTTTAACCAGATCAATTGTATTTTGTGGTAGTAGTAAGGCTCTAACTAAAAAGTACACCATCTGGTAGACGCATGTTACTAATAAGCACTCATTTTCATGTTTGTCTCACAGATGTGTATTACTTGAAACTTATTTATTTACTACAATTGAGGTATGCAGCAAACCTACAATAACATTTAAAACAAAATTTAATTATTTTTCCTCTGTATTTATTTATTTATTTAACCCTTGCATTTATATTTTATATCGAATCCAATTGCACATTTCATTCCCAACGTTACTGTTGTCAATGAGTTTTCTTCACTTGAAATAGTAAATGAATAGATGAACGTAATAAGCAAAAAAAGGGGAATTCCGCCTAAAATTCTAAAATGTAAAAACAAATATTGAGTTCAAGCATAAAAAAAAAACAAAAAAAAACGCTTTTTCTTGTGCACACTAAAAAAAGTGTTACTGAAAATTTGATTTAATTGAGGAACGTAGCTCAAAATTCACAGATCTTGTGAACAATAAAACATAAAATTTTTATAACTCAACAAAATCATGCATTGATAATTTAAATAAAATTGTAGCAAATTATTGGACGCTGGCAATATTTTTCATTATGATTGCGGTCGGGCTTGTAAATTCTGGTATTCTTGCTACTAAATATGATTACATTAATACACTAATAAATAGTTTGATAATAACAAAAAAGGTGACGTTTTTAAATTGTTAAACATCCAAGTTAATGTCAAGAAAATGGGACGAGATATTCTTGGGCTCGGGAACCCGAAGAAACAATTGGCAGGCTTCAGGTAATTTGTGATAATTTTCCCAAATAGAAAACACGCCGTTAAATTCCATACTCAAAATGAACACAAACAGCCTACAAATGCATAAAATGTTGAATCCATTATGGATAGAGTGTTCAACAAAAGTATGCAATAATTGAGCTCCTAGCGTGATGAATTTTTGTTTGTTTTTAGACCTGATTTTAATACGTAGCAATGAAAATTATTTTTTAATTATTTTAATAAACTATACCTACATTATAAACAGTTTTTTTTCAAAATATTTACTCCCAAAACCATTTTTACTATGCACACGTCACACAGACGCATGTTACTTATAACGTACAAAATTTACATTTTACCAGTTGAGGGTTAACATATCTTTTTGAAATTTAACATAAATATATAGCCTTCGGATTGTCTTTCTCAAATGCAAGAGTTACAGATGTATTATGGTTTCCATCAGCTGAGTCTACTAGACCATTGAGGCCTTACTGTCAAAGCCACTTTCATATCAACTTTTGCACAGAGGTAGAATGAAATCCACTTGCCAGTCTTTGAATTAAAGTTATCACTCTGCTTGATTCAGACTTAACCATTAAGACCTACTTTATATCTGCCAACTTACTCGACACCCTTATTGCTCTACGCTTAAGGAAATTAACACTTTCGCTTTAGGTGTCATGACAGAAGGATACTAGCGATCCTACCCGCTTACAAGTTTCCCTTTGGAAGGACAATCCTCCATTACTTTTCTCTTTAGATTCAAAAGGCTCGTAAATATAGGGGATTCACTTTTACAGATCCAGATAAAGATAGTTGCCATCAGTATTGTTTGGGCTCTCCGCCAGTGTTTTCCATTTTCAAATCAGCTGACTGGAAGATTTTTTATGGAAAAAAATGTCTAAATGAAAAACTCAAACAAAAAGTGCATCCAATACTGCTGAGGTATTCCTATAAAATGACAGCTCTGAATCTCCAAAGAATAGTTAATTGTTTCTAGAGCAGTATTTAGTTGTGAATGCTCAGGACAAATAATTGATTAATTGAAATAATTAAATTTTTCAAAGCCTAGATTCGATGGGTTTTTTTCTGCTCTTTTTTGTGTTCCGACTCTTCTTGTGTTCTGTTCAATTTGGTATTGGTCTTTTCTCATAATTTTATAATTGATCATTACCAAATAGTTCTGAGTATGTACAAGGTGTCCCAAAAATAATGGTCATCCGTTGGCCAGAATATTCTCCAATGCGAGATCGGAAAAAATAACCCCCATATTAACCCCCGCAAAATTGACCTTGAAATGTTATTCAAGGTCACATTTTTGTATTGCATATTTCGAATCTACTAGTCATGAGGAAGAAAAAAGTCAACGGCGCCATAGGTCAGAAATGACTCCTAAGGCTCAAAATGACCATTAACAGCGTATACGTGGGCCATTCCATTCCAATCGACAAATGGTGGCCGATTTTGACCATTTTTCTTTTTTACATGTTCTGCTAGCATTGCCTTACACAAAAATACCTCGTTTGACTTTTTTTAAAAGCATCTTCTAGCATAAAAAAATTATAAGTATATTGAAAAACGTGCCTCTCAGAGGCATTAATTGGAGAACCATAACTCACATTTTACAATAGACAGGAATGCCTTCATGAGGTTATTCTCGAAGCTTTTCAAGAGCTCTTTGTCTTAAGCTTTCAATCGCTGAAATTACTCATTAGGGATTTCACAGATTATGTAGTAATTTCATGAACCATCGAGCCCCTCCCAGAAAAGAGGATAGAATACTAGCCCTCGCCCGATCCAGGCCTACTATGGAGCTGAGAAGATTGGCACAAGCTACGGGAGTCTCGAGGATGATGGTCTGCCGGATCCTTCGGGAAGAACGCCTCCCTTCAGATTACAGCAAGTTCAGGAGTTGAGGCCCGTGATCAGGAGCAGAGAGCATTGTTTTGAAGGTGGGTGCTGGACATGTTGGGACGTCCTCCACACTTCCTCCAGCGAGTATTGTGGACTGACGAAAGTTCGTTTTCCAGCGTCATCGTCCACTGCAGGCAAAATGGACGAGAATAACATGGGCATTTGAAAGAATTTTGAGAAATTCTCACCAGGTCCTTAGCCGTGTGAGGAGGAATTTGAATGTAATGTTACAGCTTGTCTCAGGAATGAAGTCCGACATATTGAAGCTGGAGAGTAGGCCCAATTGCTACAGGCACTGGAGTGATAATCTTACAACTTAAGTTTTTTGTTGTTTTTTCTAGGAAGAAACTTTTTCTTCTGCCCAAGGGCGAGGGCAATTATTCTATACTCTATCCTGGGAGGGACTGGCTGGTTCATGAAATTCATACATGACCTGTGAAATCCCTAATGAGTAATTGCAGCGATTGATTGAAAGCTTCAAAAGGCAAAGAGCTCTTGATAAGCTTCGAGAATTTTACTCATGAATTTTACAATAGACAGGAATGCCTTCATGAGTTTATTCTCGAAGCTTATCGGCCAATTAAAATGGTCAAAATCGGCCACCATTTGTCGATTGGAATGGAATGGCCCACGTATACACTGTTAATGGTCATTTTGAGCATTAGGAGTCATTTCTGACCTATGGTGCAGTTGACTTTTTTTCTTCCTCTTGACTCGTAGATTCGAAATATGCAATAAAAAAATTTGACCTTGATTAACATTTCAAGGTCAATTTTGCGGGGGTTAATATGGGGGTTATTTTTTCCGATCTCGCATTGGAGAATATTCTGGCCAACGGATGACCATTATTTTTGGGACACCCTGTACCTGCCATCTCAGTTCTCACTGCTGGACATATATTCATTGTGATATAACTGGCCCAGGATATTTTAAGTATTCTAGGTATTAGTGAGTAGTTAACATGTCATGTATGGAGTTTATAATGATAACTAGTTATTGTCAGCACAGTGTGTAATCAGATTTTCTATCCTTGTAGGCGATCATCACTTGTCCTAATGGAATCACAAGGTTTGACAGTTAATTGCCAAATGAGCAGCAGTAATAGTGGATGGTTTATTATTGAAAAAAAAAAAATCTTTGAATTAGATATCCATCTGGGTCATTGCGTGTGGGGGTGTAAATTTATTTGGGGGAGTAACTGCAATGTTATTACACTCTGTGTATGGGTTGTATATAATCTCTTGCTAATGCACACCAATCGATTTTTTCTTTTCTAGCAAAAAAAGTTAAATATTGAAAACTTTTTTGTTAGACTTTGACTGAGATAAGGAAAGATGGGACCCATGTATTTCTCTTTTCATTTCTTGACTTTAGAGCTGTGTAGCATGACCATAGCGTACTTCTAGTATTATTGCCTGTGACTAAAGGGTCTCGATTTTTGCTTTTCTAGCTAAAAAAAGTTAAATATTGAAAACGTTTTTGTTAGACTTTGACTGAGATAAGGTTGCTCCATCTGTCAAATCCCTTAACTACCTACTGTCAAAGCCACTTTCGGTAGAATGAAATACAGTTGCCAGTCTTAGAATTAGAATTATTTCTCTCCTTGCTTCTGACTTATCCATTGAGACCTACTTCTATAAATACCGACGTACTAAACACTCATATTGCTCCTTGTTTAACTATTTCCCAACCTTTGACTGCTCCAGGCATGGGCCCTGTGTACCGTTGATTTGGGTACAAGACGGGACCCATGTACCGTTTACTTGTCCAGCAGTCATGAACTCCTAATATTTCTCACTGTATTTCTCTTTTCATTTCTTGACTTTAGAGCTGTGTAGCATGACCATAGCGTACTTCTAGTATTACTGCCTGTGACTAAAGGGTCTTTGGCCTTGTGAGCTGTTCAGGCGGATCACAACTCGTTACCCTCTCAGTGTTGTCAAATTACCGTAAGTTCATTTACCTTTGTCCATTCCCATGTTTATTGAGTTATTGAGTATATATTTCACTTGTTTATTATTTATAAAATGTAGGACAAATGACAGAACTACTTTTTTCTTTACTCGCATACTACTTTCTTTTAAATAAAGTTATTCGACTTAAAAATAATTCGAACTCAAAATTAATTAAAGATAAATTAAAGTAAATAATGACAGTAAACAACCAAAAATTGACAGTTATAAAAATGTATATAAATTCGATGATCTGTCATAACTCCAAATGACGTTTTTTTTTCTGTTCTTTTCTGTATTACTCCTCAAGGGTAGTTGGTCTTGATCTATTCTCACAAATTTATAATTGATCGTTACCATGTAGTTAGGATTAGGAGTATGCATCTGCCATCTCAGTCCTCACTGCCGGAGGACAGAGATGACAGATGCATCATATAACATAATTTACATCCATTGTTATATAACTGGCTCCTGAAAATGCTTATCTAAAGGAACTTCTCCTTCTGGGTCTAACAACCCCCCTTTGGAGGGTCTTAGGTTTTGAACAAGAGTGTAACCAGGCTGAGCTCCCAGTTTAGGCCGCCCGTATTATGTCGATAGGAAACAAGTATAATAATGTTGTGTGCTGAAATTTAAGGTGTTAATTTCATTATATGAACTTATCAATTATTATAAAGATTTTCTCTTTAATCCTATCCTGTGTTCGCAAAGCAAATTAATAAATAAACAGTTTCTATATATATAAGAGATTTCATAACTTTCTTAAAGAAGGAATTACAGAAAGAATGAGAAAACGAATATATTCGAGCGTAGCACTCTGAGCAATGTCCAGGCTGCTCGAATATATTCGTGTGTAGCACTCAGAGCAATTTTATGGGGAACAAATATATTCCTCCATAGCACTCAAAGGGTTAAGGGGGCCAAGATTTATTCAATAAATATGGTTTTAAATGTGGGACATGAATATAACTAAAATTACTAAATGTTGGGAAATTATTATTAGAAGGTGATACTATAATTTATATCTTATTGCATTTCTGGGGATGCACACAATTCTGTGAAATACTTCAGCTTGGGCTCAGTTCCACTTGTTAGCAAGGTTTCTAAAAGACCATTATTACAAGTAAAAGTAATCATCTGTGAAGATTTAGAAGTTGGTAGACGAGCTTTCTTATCTGACCGAGTAGAATCCAAACCAGTTGTTAACTCGTTCCGGACTGGACTACGTAAGAACTTGTCACTCCCTGAGACAGCCCCTCCTGCACCCCTTCTCTCTCCTCAGACGGTACAATATTAGCTCCTAAACGCTCCAAATCTTGCTCTACATTCTGCGCAATTTTGCGACGGTGGTGTTTGGTTGACTACTTGTTGTCGAGTTGGTTCTTTACTCCTGGGTTATGGGCAGTGGTGGTGCTTGGTTTACCATGTGTTGTTGATTTGGTATTCCCAAAGAATAGAAGACGGAGGCGGCTGGTTGATTCTCCCGTGTCTGTTGAGGATTTAAATTGAAGACTCGGCAGTTAGATGAGCTGAATTTGCTTCTTAAGTTCTTCTACGGTGGTGTCTTCCTTCTGAGTTTCTGTGAGATCCTGTATTTGATTGGTGCTGTAAATCCTCAAGGGCGTGTTTGCTGGAATATTGTCTCTTCCAGTTTGGTGAACAATAGCTGATATAGTTTATATTTTGTAGTTAGACTGACTGGACGATTTATAATCGCATGATTTTACAAGATTTGTATTGATAATTTGCCAGCCGTTAGTTCCTCGTCTGAAGTTGTATACTTTTGTTGAGCAGCTGTTTATGCTTAGAGTAGTGGTTGTAGTTTACGGGGAGAGCTGACCTTGTTTGGCAGTGGAAAGGTTGTCTGCTGGTCCATTGAGGGGCACCCGCGGCTGAGCAGCTCGTTTAGCATCGTGTAATTCGTAGTGTCTACTCGTTGTTGTCTATAGGTCTATAGGGTTTTCAGATGCGTCGCATGCTATGGCTTGCTATGAATCGTGAACCAGGTGTGCCAGGAGGTAGGCGTGGGCGTGTCTGTTCTTAGTTTCGTTTTTTAATTTTTTGCCTCGTTAGCTGCTAGAAGTTTGAGTGTTTTTTTTCTGTTGAATTTGCCATTCTTGAGAAGGATTGATACTTGAAGCACCTCAGAAGTTTCGTCCGGAACGCTTATCTTTGTTGGAAAAGGCGTTCTTTGGTAGAGATAGTGGTCATGTGTGCCGTTAGAGTCACTAGTTGATGTTTACACTTTGTTGTTTCCATGATTCGTTTTTTTATGTTATACCAGGTACAGGTGTTGTTAATTTCACAAAGAAGGTCTCTCTTTTCTCTCCACTACAACTTGTTTTGCTTTCCTTGGGCAGTGATTCTTCTACGTACTTCGGTTGAACTGAGTCTGTATGGTAAAGAGTGCCAGCGGTGGTCCAAAATGGCAACGGTATGTTGGAAACTTATTCCTTGACTTGTAATCCCAGCGGTTGTAAACATGGCTTCTGTTTGGGTGAATCAGAGCGAAGGATCAGGTTTTCAAAATCCTGGTAACCTCCTCTGTAGGTAGATAGCAGATGCAACGTCTTCACTCTTAGGATTTGTTTCTTGCTCTGTGTCTTCCCTCATCTTGGTGTTTTTTTTTTTCTTTTCTTATTCCTCTCTTTTTTTATTTTTTTTGGGAGACAATAAATACTTGATACTCTGCTGGTACACATGTATGTCTAAATGTTTTTGTCGCCTGGAGTTTGTCTTCGTATGTGTCATATTGTAAATAGTTTGTTACTTTTTTTTTTTTTTAAATCGTTTATTGGTTTCAAGTTACAAACCCATAACCATTATGAATAACTAAATGTATGAACAATTAAATACAATTTACAATACTAAGTTATTCTTCTTAATAAAATGTAACAAAGTGAACAGTCTATGTTGGTTTCCTGCCAAGTAGTACCGATAGTCTGTATCTTCAAGCATTGTCTGCCTTGCTGAGGAGTATCTTCTGCAAGTGTTGAAAATGTGTGCAATGTCTTCTACTTCATTGCAAGTCTTACAGAGCGGGCTGTCGGCAAACTTCATCCTGTGCAGGTAGGCCTGAGTCCTGGCGTGGCCGATCCACAGCCTGGTCAGGGTGACGATGTCCCGGCGGTGGGGGAGCGACTGTTTGTAAGGTGCAAACCATGGGGACAAGGAGATGATGGGTTGGATGCTGAAGTGATGTCTTCCTTTGGTAGCTGACGTTTCTGAGTATAATAGCTGCCATTCTTCAACGGTATTCATTCTGACCAACCTTATAAAGTCAGATAGCGGCGGAGATGTCATTTCTTCGATGAAGGAGGTGAATGCTTTAGCCAAGGCATCGGCGATTTCGTTGCCTCTTATTCCTATGTGACCCGGGACCCATTGTATAGTAACCTGAGCTGAATGTCGGTGAATGATGGATGCTATGGAGTCTGCAATGTGGTTGGATCTCTTCTGGGTGTGGTAATGTTGGAGTTTTAAACAGCTGGATTTTGAATCTGTGAGGATGACGAGTGGCTTGTCTCTATTGGGTGATTCAATGAAGTATTCCAGTGCTTCGAGCACAGCCCACAACTCAGCATTGTTAATACAAAAATGATTTGAAAGCCTTTTAGTTAATTTTATATTAGAACTACTATCAAAAATTCCTATTCCAACACCTTGGGTAGTTTTTGATGCGTCCGTAAAGATTTTTACATGATTTTCATAGTTATTGTTAATATAGTGTTCAATGTTGGATCATTATTATTTTTAGAAAATTTTGAGTGATTGAAATAAATTTCTGGATTTGAATTTATCTGAGACTGAGATTTTGGCTTAGTAGCAATATAAAATTTTGCGTTATTTAAAGATGACAAAATATTTTTAGTCGAAGTAAATTCGTTGAGAATAAGAATTTTGCTTATAAGATTAGGTGAACTAAAAGCCTTATCTATGTGAGGTCTAACAGGATGGGTGGAGTCCACCCAGACCCTGAGGGTATACTTTAGGGCTAGCCACTTCCTTCTCAGACTCAGGGGCATCTCCCCGGCAGCTACTTGTAGACTATGGACGGGTGTAGACTTGATTCTTCCCATGCAGGTCCTTAACGCTTCAGACTGGACTGTGTCGAGGCGGCGAAGTGTAGACGACGCTGTACCTCCTCCATAGATCTGGCAACCGTATTCGAGGTGAGGTCGGACGATGGACTTGTAAAGTGTTAAAAGGATGCTCGGATGTGAGCCACATTTAACTCCTGCGAAGATTTTCAAAGAGTTCAGGAGCCTTGCAGTCTTGTTGATTACTTCATTACAATGGAGCTTGAAATTTAGCTTGGAATCCAGGAACATGCCGAGAAAATTTATATTATTTGTTAGTTTGATTTTTTTGTTTCGGAAACAGAAGCTAAATTTAGTAAGGTCTATTTTTTTCCTCGTAAATGGTATGAGTTTAATTTTTTCGTTTTTGAATGTTAGGCCTAAATTCTTAAGTTTTACATGAATGCTGTTTAAAGTGACTCCTAATGTTTTTAAACAAATTTCTAAAGAATTTTCCAAAATTAGTACCATGAAATCGTCTGCGTATTGTAGAATAGTGATATTACTACTGTTTAGTTTGTGTAGACCAGCTGTGTATATATTGAAAAGCAAAGGAGAAATTGGGTCTCCCTGTGGTAGTCCTCTATCCGATTCCATCTCTACAAGTCCTTCGTCCGTCTTCACAATGTAGGTCCGCTTGCTGAGATAGTTGTAGATCCATCGGGTGATGTCTGACGGAACTCTCATCGTTACTAGTTTCTTTGTTAAGGTGTCCACTCTGACCATGTTGTAAGCATTCTCGACATCTACAACACATCCTAGTATGACTTTCTTCTGAGCGTAGGCGTCAGTCACTTTCAACTGCAGAATCTGCAGGGCGTCTATCGTGGATCTCCCTTTCCTGAAGCCGATGCAGTTTTGATGCAGGAGTGAATTTTCTTCTATGAACCATTCTAGTCGGAATGGTATCGACTTGGTTGTCCATCAGATGCATGTCAGTGTGTTAGGGGACATTTTCCAGTTCGCTTTTTTGAAGTTCCACCGAGAGAGATAAGGCCTTACTGGCTGGTAGGTTTTACTTCTGATTTTTAGGCTCAGTTGGACATGACACAGCACCGTTCTTGGCATGCACCGAGGCAAAATAAGGGGTACTTGAGTGTCCGACAAAGGAAAGAAAGGTCGGCGGAGATGGGACTCGGGTTGTGTTTGTAGAATCGATCAAGTCTTGCATACTTTAACCAGTACCCCAACAACTAGAATGTACGTTGAAGTTACCAATCATTAAATGTTATTGGGTGTCGAACTAGATTGCCAATGGTCTCAATGTTTAGAATGATGTTTGGAGGATTGCAGAGTCCAATAATTTTGTAATGTACACCATTTGACCAAACATCTATGTAAGCCTCAGCATCAACAATAATAAAAATGTCTGCATCAATTTTTGAAATCAAAGATTTAAATTCAGTAGTTTTAGGGCTACTCAACCCTCAACCTTCCTGTGTTCCAACAAATAATGTGGAAGTCATCATGTATGTTAAAAATGAAACAGAAATCACGTAACAAGAAAAATGCACTACTAAATTTTGTTAAATTTTCATAGATACTAAAGAAAAGTATTTTCAGCTTGGCTGGAATTATTAAATTTGGACAAATAAGATTAGTATTGCTGAATTTTATAATCTTTTTTTATTAAAAATAGAGCTTCCCCAAAAAATGTTTTTAATGAAGTTTTAAGTTTATGTTTAGTTCATGAGTCTTCCACTGAATAAGTTTTAGGGCAAACCTTTGTTTCGTTATATTTGATTTGGTTATTGAAATTACAAAGCTAGGCGAACAGTAGGAAATAATAGCCGCCTGCATTGGACACCAAGAAACGGCAGGAAGAGGAGTCTACCTAGTTAACATGAGGATTCTAATAAATAAATTATCTCATGAAAATTAAACACCACATTCCCAAATGTTCAACGCTAAAGAATTATATATTTATATTTTTTATGCTTAATTAGTAATTATGGGTGTATGCTTTGAAAAATAATTGATTAATTACAGTAATTTTTCCTGAATCTAAATTACGTTTTTAATGTGTGATCTTTTTTGTTCCTTGGGGTTTTCGGGAGATTCCTCTACATAAGTTTCATGAATACCAGATTAGCATCTTTCCTTGCGTTTTAATACTAGGGGAGGTAGACAAAAAATGCTTGATACTCTTCTGGTCCACATGTATGTCTAAATGTTTTTGTCGTCTGGAGTATATGTCTTCGTATATGTTATATTCTTGTATATGGAATAGACCTGATACCTAAAATATCATAAGTTCTCACTTCACGAATAAGAAATTTTAAGATCTCTTCAATTTCTTTCGTTTTTTGGAAGTTATTTGAAGATTTCAAATGAACGAATATGAGGTTTTGTTTACGTTTGGCAGGCTTCGCATTTTAGAGCTTTTTGACTCTAACTTTCAATTCATCAATCTCTTCCTTCACTTGTCCCAGATTTTTATCTAATTATTCTTCCAGAATGTCAAGTTTCGAGAGTTGTTTGAGCTTTTGAAGAATTTCATTTATCTTGTCGGCATCCATCGTGGCTTTAAAAAGCCAAAACTTACGTCTTTATCTGTTTTTTTGTAATCAATGACATTATCATCTGATACTATAAGCCCTCCGTCCATATTTGAGGTGTATCTCGGACAAAACATCCCTTATGACGATATTGGACCACAAATCCAACCCTCGAACGACAAAACTGTGAGTATGAGGTTTTGTTTACGTTTGGCAGGCTTTGAATTTTAGAGCTTTTTGACTCTAACTTTCAATTCATCAATCTCTTCCTTCACTTGTCCCAGATTTTTATCTTAGTATGCTTCCAGAACGTCAAGTTTCGAGAGTTTTTCGAGCTTTTGAAGAATTTCATTTATCTTGTCGGCATCCATCGTGGCTTTAAAAAGCCAAAACTTACGTCTTTATCTGTTGTTTTGTAATCAATGACAATATCATCTGATACTATTAGCCTCCGTCCATATTTGAGGTGTATCTCGAACAAAACATCCCTGGGGACGATATGGGACCCCAAATACAACCCTCGAACGACAAAACTGTGAGTATGAGGTTTTGTTTACGTTTGGCAGGCTTCGCATTTTAGAGCTTTTTGACTCTAACTTTCAATTCATCAATCTCTTCCTTCACTTGTCCCAGATTTTTATCTAATTATTCTTCCAGAATGTCAAGTTCGAGAGTTGTTCGAGCTTTTGAAGAATTTTATTTATCTTGTCGGCATCCATCGTGGCTTTAAAAAGCCAAAACTTACGTCTTTATCTGTTTTTTTGTAATCAATGACATTATCATCTGATACTATAAGCCCTCCGTCCATATTTGAGGTGTATCTCGGACAAAACATCCCTTATGACGATATTGGACCACAAATCCAACCCTCGAACGACAAAACTGTGAGTATGAGGTTTTGTTTACGTTTGGCAGGCTTTGAATTTTAGAGCTTTTTGACTCTAACTTTCAATTCATCAATCTCTTCCTTCACTTGTCCCAGATTTTTATCTTAGTATTCTTCCAGAACGTCAAGTTTCGAGAGTTTTTCGAGCTTTTGAAGAATTTCATTTATCTTGTCGGCATCCATCGTGGCTTTAAAAAGCCAAAACTTACGTCTTTATCTGTTGTTTTGTAATCAATGACAATATCATCTGATACTATTAGCCTCCGTCCATATTTGAGGTGTATCTCGAACAAAACATCCCTGGGGACGATGTGGGACCCCAAATACAACCCTCGAACGACAAAACTGTGAGTATGAGGTTTTGTTTACGTTTGGCAGGCTTCGCATTTTAGAGCTTTTTGACTCTAACTTTCAATTCATCAATCTCTTCCTTCACTTGTCCCAGATTTTTATCTAATTATTCTTCCAGAATGTCAAGTTTCGAGAGTTGTTTGAGCTTTTGAAGAATTTCATTTATCTTGTCGGCATCCATCGTGGCTTTAAAAAGCCAAAACTTACGTCTTTATCTGTTTTTTTGTAATCAATGACATTATCATCTGATACTATAAGCCCTCCGTCCATATTTGAGGTGTATCTCGGACAAAACATCCCTTATGACGATATTGGACCACAAATCCAACCCTCGAACGACAAAACTGTGAGTATGAGGTTTTGTTTACGTTTGGCAGGCTTTGAATTTTAGAGCTTTTTGACTCTAACTTTCAATTCATCAATCTCTTCCTTCACTTGTCCCAGATTTTTATCTTAGTATTCTTCCAGAACGTCAAGTTTCGAGAGTTTTTCGAGCTTTTGAAGAATTTCATTTATCTTGTCGGCATCCATCGTGGCTTTAAAAAGCCAAAACTTACGTCTTTATCTGTTGTTTTGTAATCAATGACAATATCATCTGATACTATTAGCCTCCGTCCATATTTGAGGTGTATCTCGAACAAAACATCACTGGGGACGATATGGGACCCCAAATACAACCCTCGAACGACAAAACTGTGAGTATGAGGTTTTGTTTACGTTTGGCAGGCTTCGCATTTTAGAGCTTTTTGACTCTAACTTTCAATTCATCAATCTCTTCCTTCACTTGTCCCAGATTTTTATCTAATTATTCTTCCAGAATGTCAAGTTTCGAGAGTTGTTCGAGCTTTTGAAGAATTTTATTTATCTTGTCGGCATCCATCGTGGCTTTAAAAAGCCAAAACTTACGTCTTTCTCTGTTTTTTTGTAATCAATGACATTATCATCTGATACTATAAGCCCTCCGTCCATATTTGAGGTGTATCTCGGACAAAACATCCCTTATGACGATATTGGACCACAAATCCAACCCTCGAACGACAAAACTGTGAGTATGAGGTTTTGTTTACGTTTGGCAGGCTTTGAATTTTAGAGCTTTTTGACTCTAACTTTCAATTCATCAATCTCTTCCTTCACTTGTCCCAGATTTTTATCTTAGTATTCTTCCAGAACGTCAAGTTTCGAGAGTTTTTCGAGCTTTTGAAGAATTTCATTTATCTTGTCGGCATCCATCGTGGCTTTAAAAAGCCAAAACTTACGTCTTTATCTGTTGTTTTGTAATCAATGACAATATCATCTGATACTATTAGCCTCCGTCCATATTTGAGGTGTATCTCGAACAAAACATCCCTGGGGACGATGTGGGACCCCAAATACAACCCTCGAACGACAAAACTGTGAGTATGAGGTTTTGTTTACGTTTGGCAGGCTTCGCATTTTAGAGCTTTTTGACTCTAACTTTCAATTCATCAATCTCTTCCTTCACTTGTCCCAGATTTTTATCTAATTATTCTTCCAGAATGTCAAGTTTCGAGAGTTGTTTGAGCTTTTGAAGAATTTCATTTATCTTGTCGGCATCCATCGTGGCTTTAAAAAGCCAAAACTTACGTCTTTATCTGTTTTTTTGTAATCAATGACATTATCATCTGATACTATAAGCCCTCCGTCCATATTTGAGGTGTATCTCGGACAAAACATCCCTTATGACGATATTGGACCACAAATCCAACCCTCGAACGACAAAACTGTGAGTATGAGGTTTTGTTTACGTTTGGCAGGCTTTGAATTTTAGAGCTTTTTGACTCTAACTTTCAATTCATCAATCTCTTCCTTCACTTGTCCCAGATTTTTATCTTAGTATTCTTCCAGAACGTCAAGTTTCGAGAGTTTTTCGAGCTTTTGAAGAATTTCATTTATCTTGTCGGCATCCATCGTGGCTTTAAAAAGCCAAAACTTACGTCTTTATCTGTTGTTTTGTAATCAATGACAATATCATCTGATACTATTAGCCTCCGTCCATATTTGAGGTGTATCTCGAACAAAACATCACTGGGGACGATATGGGACCCCAAATACAACCCTCGAACGACAAAACTGTGAGTATGAGGTTTTGTTTACGTTTGGCAGGCTTCGCATTTTAGAGCTTTTTGACTCTAACTTTCAATTCATCAATCTCTTCCTTCACTTGTCCCAGATTTTTATCTAATTATTCTTCCAGAATGTCAAGTTTCGAGAGTTGTTCGAGCTTTTGAAGAATTTTATTTATCTTGTCGGCATCCATCGTGGCTTTAAAAAGCCAAAACTTACGTCTTTCTCTGTTTTTTTGTAATCAATGACATTATCATCTGATACTATAAGCCCTCCGTCCATATTTGAGGTGTATCTCGGACAAAACATCCCTTATGACGATATTGGACCACAAATCCAACCCTCGAACGACAAAACTGTGAGTATGAGGTTTTGTTTACGTTTGGCAGGCTTTGAATTTTAGAGCTTTTTGACTCTAACTTTCAATTCATCAATCTCTTCCTTCACTTGTCCCAGATTTTTATCTTAGTATTCTTCCAGAACGTCAAGTTTCGAGAGTTTTGCGAGCTTTTGAAGAATTTTATTTATCTTGTCGGCATCCATCGTGGCTTTAAAAAGCCAAAACTTACGTCTTTATCTGATTTTTGTAATCAATGACATTATCATCTGATACTATAAGCCCTCCGTCCATATTTGAGGTGTATCTCGAACAAAACATCCCTTATGACGATATGGGACCCTAAATCCAACCCTCGAACGACAAAACTGTGAGTATGAGGTTTTGTTTACGTTTGGCAGGCTTAGAATTTTAGAGCTTTTTGACTCTAACTTTCAATTCATCAATCTCTTCCTTCACTTGTCCCAGATTTTTATCTGAGTATTCTTCCAGAACGTCAAGTTTCGAGAGTTTTTCGAGCTTTTGAAGAATTTCATTTATCTTGTTGGCATCCATCGTGCCATTAAAAAGGCAAAACTTACGTCTTTATCTGTTGTTTTGTAATCAATGACAATATCATCTGATACTATTAGCCTCCGTCCATATTTGAGGTGTATCTCGAACAAAACATCACTGGGGACGATATGGGACCCCAAATACAACCCTCGAACGACAAAACTGTGAGTATGAGGTTTTGTTTACGTTTGGCAGGCTTCGCATTTCAGAGCTTCTTGAACGTCAAGTTTCGAGAGTTTTTTCAGCTTTTAAAGAATTTCATTCAACTTGTCGGCATCTATAGTGGCTTTAAAAAGCCAAAACATACGTCTTTATCAGTTCTTTTGTAATCTATGACAATATCATCTGATACTATAAGCCCTCCATCCATATTTGAGGAGTATCTCGAACTAAACATCTCTTGGGACGATATGGGACCCCAAATGAAACCCTCGAACGACAAAACTGTGAAGTTGAGGCTTTGTTTACTTTCGGCAGTCTTCGCATTTTCGAGCTTTTTGATTCTATTTTTCAATTCTTCAATCTCTCCATCACTTGTCCCTGATTTTTATCTAATTATTCTTCCAGAATGTCAAGTTTCGAGAGTTTTTCGAGCTTTTGAAGAATTTCATTCACCTCGTCGGCATCTATAGTGGCTTTAAAAAGCCAAATCTTATATATTTATCTGTTTTTTTGTAATCAATGACAATATCATCTGATACTATAAGCCCTCCATCCATATTTGAGGAGTATCTCGAACTAAACATCCCTTGGGACGATATGGGACCCCAAATCCAACCCTCGAACGACAAAACTGTGAGTTTGAGGCTTTGTTTACTTTCGGCAGTCTTCGCATTTTCGAGTTTCTTGACTCTAACTTTCAATTCATCAATCTCTTCCTTCACTTGTCCCTGATTTTTATCTAATTATTCTTCCAGAACGTCAAGTTTCGAGAGTTTTTTCAGCTTTTAAAGAATTTCATTCAACTTGTCGGCATCTATAGTGGCTTTAAAAAGCCAAAACATACGTCTTTATCAGTTCTTTTGTAATCTATGACAATATCATCTGATACTATAAGCCCTCCATCCATATTTGAGGAGTATCTCGAACTAAACATCTCTTGGGACGATATGGGACCTCAAATCCAACCCTCGAACGACGAAACTGCGAGTATGAGGTTTTTTCCACGTTTTGCAGTCTTCGCATTTTAGAGCTTCTTGACTCTAACATTCAATTCGTCAATCTCTTCCTTCACTTGTCCCTGATTTTTATCTAATTTTTCTTCCAGAACGTCGATTTTCGACAGTTGTCCGAGCTTTTGAAGAATTTCATTCAACTTGTCAGCATCTATGGTGGCTTTAAAAAGTGGAAACATACGTCTTTATCAGTTCTTTTGTAATCTATGAGAATATCATCTGATACTATAAGCCCTCCGTCCATATTTGAGGTGTATCTCGAACTAAACATCCCTTGGGACACTATGGGACCCCAAATCCAACCCTCGAACGACGAAACTGTGAGTATGAGGTTTTGTTTACGTTTGGCAGGCTTCGCATTTTAGAGCTTTTTGACTCTAACTTTCAATTCATCAATCTCTTCCTTCACTTGTCCCAGATTTTTATCTAATTATTCTTCCAGAACGTCGATTTTCGAAAGTTGTCCGAGCTTTTGAAGAGTTTCATTCAACTTGTCGGCATCTATGGTGGCTTTAAAAAGCGAAAACATACGTCTTTATCAGTTCTTTTGTAATCTATGACAATATCATCTGATACTATAAGCCCTCTGTCCATATTTGAGGAGTATCTCGAACTAAACATCTCTTGGGACGATATGGGACCTCAAATCCAACCCTCGAACGACGAAACTGCGAGTATGAGGTTTTTTCCACGTTTTGCAGTCTTCGCATTTTAGAGCTTCTTGACTCTAACATTCAATTCGTCAATCTCTTCCTTCACTTGTCCCTGATTTTTATCTAATTTTTCTTCCAGAACGTCGATTTTCGAAAGTTGTCCGAGCTTTTGAAGAATTTCATTCAACTTGTCAGCATCTATGGTGGCTTTAAAAAGTGGAAACATACGTCTTTATCAGTTCTTTTGTAATCTATGATTTATCATCTGATACTATAAGCCCTCCATCCATATTTGAGGAGTATCTCGAACTAAACATCTCTTGGGACGATATGGGACCTCAAATCCAACCCTCGAACGACGAAACTGCGAGTATGAGGTTTTTTCCACGTTTTGCAGTCTTCGCATTTTAGAGGTTCTTGACTCTAACATTCAATTCGTCAATCTCTTCCTTCACTTGTCCCTGATTTTTATCTAATTTTTCTTCCAGAACATCGATTTTCGAAAGTTGTCCGAGCTTTTGAAGAGTTTCATTCAACTTGTCGGCATCTATGGTGGCTTTAAAAAGCCAAAACATACGTCTTTATCAGTTCTTTTGTAATCTATGACAATATCATCTGATACTATAAGCCCTCCGTCCATACTTGAGGTGTATCTCGAACTAAACATCCCTTGGGACGCTATGGGACCCCAAATCCTACCCTGGAACGACAAAACTGTGAGTTTGAGGCTTTGTTTACTTTCGGCAGTCTTCGCATTTTCGAGCTTTTTGATTCTATTTTTCAATTCTTCAATCTCTCCATCACTTGTCCCTGATTTTTATCTAATTATTCTTCCAGAACGTCAAGTTTCGAGAGTTTTTCGAGCTTTTGAAGAATTTCATTCACCTTGTCGGCATCTATAGTGGCTTTAAAAAGCCAAATCTTATATCTTTATCTGTTTTTTTGTAATCAATGACAATATCATCTGATACTATAAGCCCTCCATCCATATTTGAGGAGTATCTCGAACTAAACATCCCTTGGGACGATATGGGACCCCAAATCCAACCCTCGAACGACAAAACTGTGAGTTTGAGGCTTTGTTTACTTTCGGCAGTCTTCGCATTTTCGAGTTTCTTGACTCTAACTTTCAATTCATCAATCTCTTCCTTCACTTGTCCCTGATTTTTATCTAATTATTCTTCCAGAACGTCAAGTTTCGAAAGTTTTTTTAGCTTTTGAAGAATTTCATTCAACTTGTTGGCATCTATAGTGGCTTTAAAAAGCCAAAACATACGTCTTTATCAGTTCTTTTGTAATCTATGACAATATCATCTGATACTATAAGCCCTCCGTCCATATTTGAGGTGTATCTCGAACTAAACATTCCTTGGGACGCTATGGGACCCCAAATAAAACCCTCAAACGACAAAACTGCGAGTATGATGTTTTTTTTTACGTTTTGTAGTCTTCGCATTTTAGAGCTTCTTGACTCTAACTTTCAATTCATCAATTTCTTCCTTCCCTTGTCCCTGATTTTTATCTAATTTTTCTTCCAGAACGTGAAGTTTTGAGAGATTTTCGAGCTTTTGAAGAAATTCATTTATCTTGTTGGCATCAGTGGTGGCTTTAAAAAGCCAAATCTTACATTTTTATCTGTTTTTTCGTAATCAATGACATTATCATCTGATACTATAAGCCCTCCATCCATATTTGAGGAGTATCTCGAACTAAACATCCCTTGGGACGATATGGGACCCCAAATCCTACCCTCGAACGACGAAACTGCGAGTATGAGGTTTTTTTCACGTTTTGCAGTCTTCGCATTTTAGAGCTTCTTGACTCTAACATTCAATTCGTCAATCTATTCCTTCACTTGTCCCTGATTTTTATCTAATTTTTCTTCCAGAACGTCGATTTTCGAAAGTTCTCCGAGCTTTTGAAGAATTTCATTCAACTTGTCGGCATGTATAGTGGCTTTAAAAAGCCAAAACATACGTCTTTATCAGTTCTTTTGTAATCTATGACAATATCATCTGATACTATAAGCCCTCCATCCATATTTGAGGAGTATCTCGAACTAAACATCTCTTGGGACGATATGGGACCTCAAATCCAACCCTCGAACGACGAAACTGCGAGTATGAGGTTTTTTTCACGTTTTGCAGTCTTCGCATTTTAGAGCTTCTTGACTCTAACTTTTAATTCATCAATTTCTTCCTTCCCTTGTCCCTGATTTTTATCTAATTTTTCTTCCAGAACGTGAAGTTTTGAGAGATTTTCGAGCTTTTGAAGAATTTCATTCAACTTGTCGGCATCTATGGTGGCTTTAAAAAGCCAAAACATACGTCTTTATCAGTTCTTTTGTAATCTATGACAATATCATCTGATACTATAAGCCCTCCGTCCATATTTGAGGTGTATCTCGAACTAAACATTCCTTGGGACGCTATGGGACCCCAAATAAAACCCTCGAACGACAAAACTGTGAGTATGATGTTTTTTTTACGTTTTGCAGTCTTCGCATTTTAGAGCTTCTTGACTCTAACTTTCAATTCATCAATTTCTTCCTTCCCTTGTCCCTGATTTTTATCTAATTTTTCTTCCAGAACGTGAAGTTTTGAGAGATTTTCGAGCTTTTGAAGAATTTCATTCAACTTGTCGGCATCTATAGTGGCTTTAAAAAGCCAAAACTTACATCTTTATCAGGTTTTTTGTAATCACTGACATTATCATCTGATACTATAAGCCCTCCATCCATATTTGAGGAGTATCTCGAACTAAACATCCCTTGGGACGATATGGGACCCCAAATCCAACCCTCGAACGACAAAACTGTGAGTTTGAGGCTTTGTTTACTTTCGGCAGTCTTCGCATTTTCGAGTTTCTTGACTCTAACTTTCAATTCATCAATCTCTTCCGTCACTTGTCCCTGATTTTTATCTAATTATTCTTCCAGAACGTCAAGTTTCGAGAGTTTTTTCAGCTTTTGAAGAATTTCATTCAACTTGTCGGCATCTATAGTGGCTTTAAAAAGCCAAAACATACGTCTTTATCAGTTCTTTTGTAATCAATGACAATATCATCTGATACTATAAGCCCTCCATCCATATTTGAGGAGTATCTCGAACTAAACATCTCTTGGGACGATATGGGACCTCAAATCCAACCCTCGAACGACGAAACTGCGAGTATGAGGTTTTTTCCACGTTTTGCAGTCTTCGCATTTTAGAGCTTCTTGACTCTAACATTCAATTCGTCAATCTCTTCCTTCACTTGTCCCTGATTTTTATCTAATTTTTCTTCCAGAACGTCGATTTTCGAAAGTTGTCCGAGCTTTTGAAGAATTTCATTCAACTTGTCAGCATCTATGGTGGCTTTAAAAAGTGGAAACATACGTCTTTATCAGTTCTTTTGTAATCTATGAGAATATCATCTGATACTATAAGCCCTCCGTCCATATTTGAGGTGTATCTCGAACTAAACATCCCTTGGGACACTATGGGACCCCAAATCCAACCCTCGAACGACGAAACTGCGAGTATGAGGTTTTTTTCACGTTTTGCAGTCTTCGCATTTCAGAGCTTCTTGAACGTCAAGTTTCGAGAGTTTTTTCAGTTTTTAAAGAATTTCATTCAACTTGTCGGCATCTATAGTGGCTTTAAAAAGCCAAAACATACGTCTTTATCAGTTCTTTTGTAATCTATGACAATATCATCTGATACTATAAGCCCTCCATCCATATTTGAGGAGTATCTCGAACTAAACATCTCTTGGGACGATATGGGACCCCAAATGAAACCCTCGAACGACAAAACTGTGAAGTTGAGGCTTTGTTTACTTTCGGCAGTCTTCGCATTTTCGAGCTTTTTGATTCTATTTTTCAATTCTTCAATCTCTCCATCACTTGTCCCTGATTTTTATCTAATTATTCTTCCAGAATGTCAAGTTTCGAGAGTTTTTCGAGCTTTTGAAGAATTTCATTCACCTCGTCGGCATCTATAGTGGCTTTAAAAAGCCAAATCTTATATATTTATCTGTTTTTTTGTAATCAATGACAATATCATCTGATACTATAAGCCCTCCATCCATATTTGAGGAGTATCTCGAACTAAACATCCCTTGGGACGATATGGGACCCCAAATCCAACCCTCGAACGACAAAACTGTGAGTTTGAGGCTTTGTTTACTTTCGGCAGTCTTCGCATTTTCGAGTTTCTTGACTCTAACTTTCAATTCATCAATCTCTTCCTTCACTTGTCCCTGATTTTTATCTAATTATTCTTCCAGAACGTCAAGTTTCGAGAGTTTTTTCAGCTTTTGAAGAATTTCATTCAACTTGTCGGCATCTATAGTGTCTTTAAAAAGCCAAAACATACGTCTTTATCAGTTCTTTTGTAATCTATGACAATATCATCTGATACTATAAGCCCTCCATCCATATTTGAGGAGTATCTCGAACTAAACATCTCTTGGGACGATATGGGACCTCAAATCCAACCCTCGAACGACGAAACTGCGAGTATGAGGTTTTTTCCACGTTTTGCAGTCTTCGCATTTTAGAGCTTCTTGACTCTAACATTCAATTCGTCAATCTCTTCCTTCACTTGTCCCTGATTTTTATCTAATTTTTCTTCCAGAACGTCGATTTTCGACAGTTGTCCGAGCTTTTGAAGAATTTCATTCAACTTGTCAGCATCTATGGTGGCTTTAAAAAGTGGAAACATACGTCTTTATCAGTTCTTTTGTAATCTATGAGAATATCATCTGATACTATAAGCCCTCCGTCCATATTTGAGGTGTATCTCGAACTAAACATCCCTTGGGACACTATGGGACCCCAAATCCAACCCTCGAACGACGAAACTGTGAGTATGAGGTTTTGTTTACGTTTGGCAGGCTTCGCATTTTAGAGCTTTTTGACTCTAACTTTCAATTCATCAATCTCTTCCTTCACTTGTCCCAGATTTTTATCTAATTATTCTTCCAGAACGTCGATTTTCGACAGTTGTCCGAGCTTTTGAAGAATTTCATTCAACTTGTCAGCATCTATGGTGGCTTTAAAAAGTGGAAACATACGTCTTTATCAGTTCTTTTGTAATCTATGAGAATATCATCTGATACTATAAGCCCTCCGTCCATATTTGAGGTGTATCTCGAACTAAACATCCCTTGGGACACTATGGGACCCCAAATCCAACCCTCGAACGACGAAACTGTGAGTATGAGGTTTTGTTTACGTTTGGCAGGCTTCGCATTTTAGAGCTTTTTGACTCTAACTTTCAATTCATCAATCTCTTCCTTCACTTGTCCCAGATTTTTATCTAATTATTCTTCCAGAACGTCGATTTTCGAAAGTTGTCCGAGCTTTTGAAGAGTTTCAATCAACTTGTCGGCATCTATGGTGGCTTTAAAAAGCGAAAACATACGTCTTTATCAGTTCTTTTGTAATCTATGACAATATCATCTGATACTATAAGCCCTCTGTCCATATTTGAGGAGTATCTCGAACTAAACATCTCTTGGGACGATATGGGACCTCAAATCCAACCCTCGAACGACGAAACTGCGAGTATGAGGTTTTTTCCACGTTTTGCAGTCTTCGCATTTTAGAGCTTCTTGACTCTAACATTCAATTCGTCAATCTCTTCCTTCACTTGTCCCTGATTTTTATCTAATTTTTCTTCCAGAACGTCGATTTTCGAAAGTTGTCCGAGCTTTTGAAGAATTTCATTCAACTTGTCAGCATCTATGGTGGCTTTAAAAAGTGGAAACATACGTCTTTATCAGTTCTTTTGTAATCTATGATTTATCATCTGATACTATAAGCCCTCCATCCATATTTGAGGAGTATCTCGAACTAAACATCTCTTGGGACGATATGGGACCTCAAATCCAACCCTCGAACGACGAAACTGCGAGTATGAGGTTTTTTCCACGTTTTGCAGTCTTCGCATTTTAGAGGTTCTTGACTCTAACATTCAATTCGTCAATCTCTTCCTTCACTTGTCCCTGATTTTTATCTAATTTTTCTTCCAGAACATCGATTTTCGAAAGTTGTCCGAGCTTTTGAAGAGTTTCATTCAACTTGTCGGCATCTATGGTGGCTTTAAAAAGCCAAAACATACGTCTTTATCAGTTCTTTTGTAATCTATGACAATATCATCTGATACTATAAGCCCTCCGTCCATACTTGAGGTGTATCTCGAACTAAACATCCCTTGGGACGCTATGGGACCCCAAATCCTACCCTGGAACGACAAAACTGTGAGTATGAGGCTTTGTTTACATTCGGCAGCCTTCACATTTTAAGCTTTTTTACTATTTTTTAATTCTTCGACCTCTTCCTTCACTTGTCCCTGATTTTTATCGAATTATTCTTCCAGGACGTTGATTTTCGAAAGTTGTCCGAGCTTTTGAAGAATTTCACTCACCTTGTCGGCATCTATGGTGGCTTTAAGAAGCCAAAACTTACATCTTTATCAGTTTTTTTGTAATCAATGACATTATCATCTGATGCTATAAGCCCTCTGTCCATATTTGAGGAGTATCTCGAACTAAACATCCCTTGGGACGATATGGGACCCCAAATGAAACCCTCGAACGACAAAACTGTGAGTTTGAGGCTTTGTTTACTTTCGGCAGTCTTCGTATTTTCGAGCTTTTTGATTCTATTTTTCAATTCTTCAATCTCTCCATCACTTGTCTCTGATTTTTATCTAATTATTCTTCCAGAACGTCAAGTTTCGAGAGTTTTTCGAGCTTTTGAAGAATTTCATTTATCTTGTCGGCATCCATCGTGCCATTAAAAAGCCAAAACTTACGTCTTTATCTGTTGTTTTGTAATCAATGACAAAATCATCTGATACTATTAGCCTCCGTCCATATTTGAGGTGTATCTCGAACAAAACATCACTGGGGACGATATGGGACCCCAAATACAACCCTCGAACGACAAAACTGTGAGTATTAGGTTTTGTTTACGTTTGGCAGGCTTTGAATTTTAGAGCTTTTTGACTCTAACTTTCTATTCATCAATCTCTTCCTTCACTTGTCCCAGATTTTTATCTAATTATTCTTCCAGAATGTCAAGTTTGAAGAGTTGTTCGAGCTTTTGAAGAATTTCATTTATCTTTTCGGCATCCATCGTGGCTTTAAAAAGCCAAAACTTACGTCTTTATCTGTTTTTTGTAATCAATGACATTATCATCTGATACTATAAGCCCTCCGTCCATATTTGAGGTGTATCTCGAAAAAATATCCCTAATTGACAATATGGGACCCCAAATCCAACCCTCGAACAACAAAACTATGTGTATGAGGTTTTGTTTATGTTTGGCAGGCTTCGCATTTTAGAGCTTTTTGACTCTAACTTTCAATTCATCAATCTCTTCCTTCACTTGTCCCAGATTTTTATCTGAGTATTCTTCCAGAACGTCAAGTTTCGAGAGTTTTTCGAGCTTTTGAAGAATTTCATTTATCTTGTCGGCATCCATCGTGCCATTAAAAAGCCAAAACTTACGTCTTTATCTGTTGTTTTGTAATAAATGACAATATCATCTGATACTATTAGCCTCCGTCCATATTTGAGGTGTATCTCGAACAAAACATCACTGGGGACGATATGGGACCCCAAATACAACCCTCGAACGACAAAACTGTGAGTATGAGGTTTTGTTTACGTTTGGCAGGCTTCGCATTTTAGAGCTTTTTGACTCTAACTTTCAATTCATCAATCTCTTCCTTCACTTGTCCCAGATTTTTATCTAATTATTCTTCCAGAATGTCAAGTTTGAAGAGTTGTTCGAGCTTTTGAAGAATTTCATTTATCTTTTCGGCATCCATCGTGGCTTTAAAAAGCCAAAACTTACGTCTTTATCTGTTTTTTGTAATCAATGACATTATCATCTGATACTATAAGCCCTCCGTCCATATTTGAGGTGTATCTCGAAAAAATATCCCTAATTGACAATATGGGACCCCAAATCCAACCCTCGAACGACAAAACTTTGAGTATTAGGTTTTGTTTACGTTTGGCAGGCTTTGAATTTTAGAGCTTTTTGACTCTAACTTTCAATTCATCAATCTCTTCCTTCACTTGTCCCAGATTTTTATCTAATTATTCTTCCAGAATGTCAAGTTTCGAGAGTTGTTCGAGCTTTTGAAGAATTTCATTTATCTTTTCGGCATCCATCGTGGCTTTAAAAAGCCAAAACTTACGTCTTTATCTGTTTTTTGTAATCAATGACATTATCATCTGATACTATAAGCCCTCCGTCCATATTTGAGGTGTATCTCGAAAAAATATCCCTAATTGACAATATGGGACCCCAAATCCAACCCTCGAACAACAAAACTATGTGTATGAGGTTTTGTTTACGTTTGGCAGGCTTCGCATTTTAGAGCTTTTTGACTCTAACTTTCAATTCATCAATCTCTTCCTTCACTTGTCTCAGATTTTTATCTGAGTATTCTTCCAGAACGTCATGTTTCGAGAGTTTTTCGAGCTTTTGAAGAATTTCATTCAACTTGTCGGCATCTATGGTGGCTTTATAAAGCCAAAACTTATATCTTTATCAGTTTTTTTGTAATCACTGACATTATCATCTGATACTATAAGCCGTCGGTCCATATTTGAGGAGTACCTCGAACTAAACATCCCTTGGGACGATATGGGACCCCCAAATGAAACCCACAAACGACAAAACTGTGAGTTTGAGGCTTTCTTTACGTTCGGCAGTCTTCGCATTTTAGAGCTTATTGACTCTATTTTTCAATTCTTCAACCTCATCCTTCACTTGTCCCTGATTTTTATATAATTTTTCTTCCAGAATGTCAAGTTTCGAGAGTTGTTCGAGCTTTTGAAGAATTTCTTTTATCTTTTCGGCATCCATCGTGGCTTTAAAAAGCCAAAACTTACGTCTTTATCTGTTTTTTGTAATCAATGACATTATCATCTGATACTATAAGCCCTCCGTCCATATTTGAGGTGTATCTCGAAAAAATATCCCTAATTGACAATATGGGACCCCAAATCCAACCCTCGAACGACAAAACTGTGAGTATTAGGTTTTGTTTTCGTTTGGCAGGCTTTGAATTTTAGAGCTTCTTGACTCTAACTTTCAATTCATCAATCTCTTCCTTCACTTGTCCCAGATTTTTATCTGAGTATTTTTCCAGAACGTCAAGTTTCGAGAGTTTTGCGAGCTTTTGAAGAATTTTATTTATCTTGTCGGCATCCATCGTGGCTTTAAAAAGCCAAAACTTACGTCTTTATCTGTTTTTTGTAATCAATGACATTATCATCTGATACTATAAGCCCTCCGTCCATATTTGAGGTGTATCTCGAAAAAATATCCCTAATTGACAATATGGGACCCCAAATCCAACCCTCGAACGACAAAACTATGTGTATGAGGTTTTGTTTACGTTTGGCAGGCTTCGCATTTTAGAGCTTTTTGACTCTAACTTTCAATTCATCAATCTCTTCCTTCACTTGTCCCAGATTTTTATCTGAGTATTCTTCCAGAACGTCAAGTTTCGAGAGTTTTTCGAGCTTTTGAAGAATTTCATTTATCTTGTCGGCATCCATCGTGCCATTAAAAAGCCAAAACTTACGTCTTTATCTGTTGTTTTGTAATAAATGACAATATCATCTGATACTATTAGCCTCCGTCCATATTTGAGGTGTATCTCGAACAAAACATCCCTTGGGACACTATGGGACCCCAAATCCAACCCTCGAACGAGGAAACTGTGAGTATGAGGTTTTGTTTACGTTTGGCAGGCTTCGCATTTTAGAGCTTTTTGACTCTAACTTTCAATTCATCAATCTCTTCCTTCACTTGTCCCAGATTTTTATCTAATTATTCTTCCAGAATGTCAAGTTTGAAGAGTTGTTCGAGCTTTTGAAGAATTTCATTTATCTTTTCGGCATCCATCGTGGCTTTAAAAAGCCAAAACTTACGTCTTTATCTGTTTTTTGTAATCAATGACATTATCATCTGATACTATAAGCCCTCCGTCCATATTTGAGGTGTATCTCGAAAAAATATCCCTAATTGACAATATGGGACCCCAAATCCAACCCTCGAACGACAAAACTTTGAGTATTAGGTTTTGTTTACGTTTGGCAGGCTTTGAATTTTAGAGCTTTTTGACTCTAACTTTCAATTCATCAATCTCTTCCTTCACTTGTCCCAGATTTTTATCTAATTATTCTTCCAGAATGTCAAGTTTCGAGAGTTGTTCGAGCTTTTGAAGAATTTCATTTATCTTTTCGGCATCCATCGTGGCTTTAAAAAGCCAAAACTTACGTCTTTATCTGTTTTTTGTAATCAATGACATTATCATCTGATACTATAAGCCCTCCGTCCATATTTGAGGTGTATCTCGAAAAAATATCCCTAATTGACAATATGGGACCCCAAATCCAACCCTCGAACAACAAAACTATGTGTATGAGGTTTTGTTTACGTTTGGCAGGCTTCGCATTTTAGAGCTTTTTGACTCTAACTTTCAATTCATCAATCTCTTCCTTCACTTGTCTCAGATTTTTATCTGAGTATTCTTCCAGAACGTCATGTTTCGAGAGTTTTTCGAGCTTTTGAAGAATTTCATTCAACTTGTCGGCATCTATGGTGGCTTTATAAAGCCAAAACTTATATCTTTATCAGTTTTTTTGTAATCACTGACATTATCATCTGATACTATAAGCCGTCTGTCCATATTTGAGGAGTACCTCGAACTAAACATCCCTTGGGACGATATGGGACCCCCAAATGAAACCCACAAACGACAAAACTGTGAGTTTGAGGCTTTCTTTACGTTCGGCAGTCTTCGCATTTTAGAGCTTATTGACTCTATTTTTCAATTCTTCAACCTCATCCTTCACTTGTCCCTGATTTTTATATAATTTTTCTTCCAGAATGTCAAGTTTCGAGAGTTGTTCGAGCTTTTGAAGAATTTCTTTTATCTTTTCGGCATCCATCGTGGCTTTAAAAAGCCAAAACTTACGTCTTTATCTGTTTTTTGTAATTAATGACATTATCATCTGATACTATAAGCCCTCCGTCCATATTTGAGGTGTATCTCGAAAAAATATCCCTAATTGACAATATGGGACCCCAAATCCAACCCTCGAACGACAAAACTGTGAGTATTAGGTTTTGTTTTCGTTTGGCAGGCTTTGAATTTTAGAGCTTCTTGACTCTAACTTTCAATTCATCAATCTCTTCCTTCACTTGTCCCAGATTTTTATCTGATTATTTTTCCAGAACGTCAAGTTTCGAGAGTTTTGCGAGCTTTTGAAGAATTTTATTTATCTTGTCGGCATCCATCGTGGCTTTAAAAAGCCAAAACTTACGTCTTTATCTGTTTTTTGTAATCAATGACATTATCATCTGATACTATAAGCCCTCCGTCCATATTTGAGGTGTATCTCGAACAAAACATCCCTTATGACGATATGGGACCCTAAATCCAACCCTCGAACGACAAAACTGTGAGTATGAGGTTTTGTTTACGTTTGGCAGGCTTAGAATTTTAGAGCTTTTTGACTCTAACTTTCAATTCATCAATCTCTTCCTTCACTTGTCCCAGATTTTTATCTGAGTATTCTTCCAGAACGTCAAGTTTCAAGAGTTTTTCGAGCTTTTGAAGAATTTCATTTATCTTGTCGGCATCCATCGTGCCATTAAAAAGCCAAAACTTACGTCTTTATCTGTTGTTTTGTAATCAATGACAATATCATCTGATACTATTAGCCTCCGTCCATATTTGAGGTGTATCTCGAACAAAACATCACTGGGGACGATATGGGACCCCAAATACAACCCTCGAACGACAAAACTGTGAGTATGAGGTTTTGTTTACGTTTGGCAGGCTTCGCATTTTAGAGCTTTTTGACTCTAACTTTCAATTCATCAATCTCTTCCTTCACTTGTCCCAGATTTTTATCTAATTATTCTTCCAGAATGTCAAGTTTCGAGAGTTGTTCGAGCTTTTGAAGAATTTCATTTATCTTTTCGGCATCCATCGTGGCTTTAAAAAGCCAAAACTTACGTCTTTATCTGTTTTTTGTAATCAATGACATTATCATCTGATACTATAAGCCCTCCGTCCATATTTGAGGTGTATCTCAAAAAAATATCCCTAATTGACAATATGGGACCCCAAATCCAACCCTCGAACGACAAAACTATGTGTATGAGGTTTTGTTTACGTTTGGCAGGCTTCGCATTTTAGAGCTTTTTGACTCTAACTTTCAATTCATCAATCTCTTCCTTCACTTGTCCCAGATTTTTATCTGAGTATTCTTCCAGAACGTCAAGTTTCGAGAGTTTTTCGAGCTTTTGAAGAATTTCATTCAACTTGTCGGCATCTATGGTGGCTTTATAAAGCCAAAACTTATATCTTTATCAGTTTTTTTGTAATCACTGACATTATCATCTGATACTATAAGCCGTCTGTCCATATTTGAGGAGTACCTCGAACTAAACATCCCTTGGGACGATATGGGACCCCCAAATGAAACCCACGAACGACAAAACTGTGAGTTTGAGGCTTTCTTTACGTTCGGCAGTCTTCGCATTTTAGAGCTTATTGACTCTTTTTTTCAATTCTTCAACCTCATCCTTCACTTGTCCCTGATTTTTATATAATTTTTCTTGCAGAACGTCGAATTTCGAGAGTTTTTCGAGCTTTTGAATAATTTCATTCACCTTGTCGGCATCTATAGTGGCTTTAAAAAGCCAAATCTTACATCTTTATCTATTTTTATGTAATCAATGACATTATCATCTGATACTATAAGCCCTCCATCGATATTTGAGGAGTATCTCGAACTAAACATCCCTTGGGACGCTATGGGACCCCAAATCCTACCCTGGAACGACAAAACTGTGAGTTTGAGGCTTTGTTTACTTTCGGCAGTCTTCGCATTTTCGAGCTTTTTGATTCTATTTTTCAATTCATCAATCTCTTCCTTCACTTGTCCCAGATTTTTATCTGAGTATTCTTCCAGAACGTCAAGTTTCGAGAGTTTTTCGAGCTTTTGAAGAATTTCATTTATCTTGTCGGCATCCATCGTGCCATTAAAAAGCCAAAACTTACGTCTTTATCTGTTGTTTTGTAATCAATGACAAAATCATCTGATACTATTAGCCTCCGTCCATATTTGAGGTGTATCTCGAACAAAACATCACTGGGGACGATATGGGACCCCAAATACAACCCTCGAACGACAAAACTGTGAGTATTAGGTTTTGTTTACGTTTGGCAGGCTTTGAATTTTAGAGCTTTTTGACTCTAACTTTCTATTCATCAATCTCTTCCTTCACTTGTCCCAGATTTTTATCTAATTATTCTTCCAGAATGTCAAGTTTGAAGAGTTGTTCGAGCTTTTGAAGAATTTCATTTATCTTTTCGGCATCCATCGTGGCTTTAAAAAGCCAAAACTTACGTCTTTATCTGTTTTTTGTAATCAATGACATTATCATCTGATACTATAAGCCCTCCGTCCATATTTGAGGTGTATCTCGAAAAAATATCCCTAATTGACAATATGGGACCCCAAATCCAACCCTCGAACAACAAAACTATGTGTATGAGGTTTTGTTTATGTTTGGCAGGCTTCGCATTTTAGAGCTTTTTGACTCTAACTTTCAATTCATCAATCTCTTCCTTCACTTGTCCCAGATTTTTATCTGAGTATTCTTCCAGAACGTCATGTTTCGAGAGTTTTTCGAGCTTTTGAAGAATTTCATTCAACTTGTCGGCATCTATGGTGGCTTTATAAAGCCAAAACTTATATCTTTATCAGTTTTTTTGTAATCACTGACATTATCATCTGATACTATAAGCCGTCTGTCCATATTTGAGGAGTACCTCGAACTAAACATCCCTTGGGACGATATGGGACCCCCAAATGAAACCCACGAACGACAAAACTGTGAGTTTGAGGCTTTCTTTACGTTCGGCAGTCTTCGCATTTTAGAGCTTATTGACTCTATTTTTCAATTCTTCAACCTCATCCTTCACTTGTCCCTGATTTTTATATAATTTTTCTTCCAGAATGTCAAGTTTCGAGAGTTGTTCGAGCTTTTGAAGAATTTCATTTATCTTTTCGGCATCCATCGTGGCTTTAAAAAGCCAAAACTTACGTCTTTATCTGTTTTTTGTAATCAATGACATTATCATCTGATACTATAAGCCCTCCGTCCATATTTGAGGTGTATCTCGAAAAAATATCCCTAATTGACAATATGGGACGCCAAATCCAACCCTCGAACGACAAAACTGTGAGTATTAGGTTTTGTTTACGTTTGGCAGGCTTTGAATTTTAGAGCTTCTTGACTCTAACTTTCAATTCATCAATCTCTTCCTTCACTTGTCCCAGATTTTTATCTGAGTATTTTTCCAGAACGTCAAGTTTCGAGAGTTTTGCGAGCTTTTGAAGAATTTTATTTATCTTGTCGGCATCCATCGTGGCTTTAAAAAGCCAAAACTTACGTCTTTATCTGTTTTTTGTAATCAATGACATTATCATCTGATACTATAAGCCCTCCGTCCATATTTGAGGTGTATCTCGAACAAAACATCCCTTATGACGATATGGGACCCTAAATCCAACCCTCGAACGACAAAACTGTGAGTATGAGGTTTTGTTTACGTTTGGCAGGCTTAGAATTTTAGAGCTTTTTGACTCTAACTTTCAATTCATCAATCTCTTCCTTCACTTGTCCCAGATTTTTATCTGAGTATTCTTCCAGAACGTCAAGTTTCAAGAGTTTTTCGAGCTTTTGAAGAATTTCATTTATCTTGTCGGCATCCATCGTGCCATTAAAAAGCCAAAACTTACGTCTTTATCTGTTGTTTTGTAATCAATGACAATATCATCTGATACTATTAGCCTCCGTCCATATTTGAGGTGTATCTCGAACAAAACATCACTGGGGACGATATGGGACCCCAAATACAACCCTCGAACGACAAAACTGTGAGTATGAGGTTTTGTTTACGTTTGGCAGGCTTCGCATTTTAGAGCTTTTTGACTCTAACTTTCAATTCATCAATCTCTTCCTTCACTTGTCCCAGATTTTTATCTAATTATTCTTCCAGAATGTCAAGTTTCGAGAGTTGTTCGAGCTTTTGAAGAATTTCATTTATCTTTTCGGCATCCATCGTGGCTTTAAAAAGCCAAAACTTACGTCTTTATCTGTTTTTTGTAATCAATGACATTATCATCTGATACTATAAGCCCTCCGTCCATATTTGAGGTGTATCTCAAAAAAATATCCCTAATTGACAATATGGGACCCCAAATCCAACCCTCGAACGACAAAACTATGTGTATGAGGTTTTGTTTACGTTTGGCAGGCTTCGCATTTTAGAGCTTTTTGACTCTAACTTTCAATTCATCAATCTCTTCCTTCACTTGTCCCAGATTTTTATCTGAGTATTCTTCCAGAACGTCAAGTTTCGAGAGTTTTTCGAGCTTTTGAAGAATTTCATTCAACTTGTCGGCATCTATGGTGGCTTTATAAAGCCAAAACTTATATCTTTATCAGTTTTTTTGTAATCACTGACATTATCATCTGATACTATAAGCCGTCTGTCCATATTTGAGGAGTACCTCGAACTAAACATCCCTTGGGACGATATGGGACCCCCAAATGAAACCCACGAACGACAAAACTGTGAGTTTGAGGCTTTCTTTACGTTCGGCAGTCTTCGCATTTTAGAGCTTATTGACTCTTTTTTTCAATTCTTCAACCTCATCCTTCACTTGTCCCTGATTTTTATATAATTTTTCTTGCAGAACGTCGAATTTCGAGAGTTTTTCGAGCTTTTGAATAATTTCATTCACCTTGTCGGCATCTATAGTGGCTTTAAAAAGCCAAATCTTACATCTTTATCTGTTTTTATGTAATCAATGACATTATCATCTGATACTATAAGCCCTCCATCGATATTTGAGGAGTATCTCGAACTAAACATCCCTTGGGACGCTATGGGACCCCAAATCCTACCCTGGAACGACAAAACTGTGAGTAAGAGGCTTTGTTTACATTCGGCAGCCTTCACATTTTAAGCTTTTTAACTATTTCTTAATTCTTCGACCTCTTCCTTCACTTGTCCCTGATTTTTATCGAATTATTCTTCCAGAACGTTGATTTTCGAAAGTTGTCCGAGCTTTTGAAGAATTTCATTCACCTTGTCGGCATCTATGGTGGCTTTAAGAAGCCAAAACTTACATCTTTATCAGTTTTTTTGTAATCAATGACATTATCATCTGATGCTATAAGCCCTCTGTCCATATTTAAGGAGTATCTCGAACTAAACATCCCTTGGGACGATATGGGACCCCAAATGAAACCCTCGAACGACAAAACTGTGAGTTTGAGGCTTTGTTTACTTTTGGCAGTCTTCGCATTTTCGAGCTTTTTGATTCTATTTTTCAATTCTTCAATTTCTCCATCACTTGTCCCTGATTTTTATCTAATTATTCTTCCAGAACGTCAAGTTTCGAGAGTTTTTCGAGCTTTTGAAGAATTTCATTCACCTTGTCGGCATCCATAGTGGCTTTAAAAAGCCAAATCTTATATCTTTATCTGTTTTTTTGTAATCAATGACAATATCATCTGATACTATAAGCCCTACATCCATATTTGAGGAGTATCTCGAACTAAACATCCCTTGGGACGATATGGGACCCCAAATCCAACCCTCGAACGACAAAACTGTGAGTTTGAGGCTTTGTTTACTTTCGGCAGTCTTCGCATTTTCGAGCTTTTTGATTCTATTTTTCAATTCTTCAATCTCTCCATCACTTGTCCCTGATTTTTATCTAATTATTCTTCCAGAACGTCAAGTTTCGAGAGTTTTTCGAGCTTTTGAAGAATTTCATTCACCTTGTCGGCATCTATAGTGGCTTCAAAAAGCCAAATCTTATATCTTTATCTGTTTTTTTGTAATCAATGACATTATCATCTGATACTATAAGCCCTCCATCCATATTTGAGGAGTATCTCGAACTAAACATCCCTTGGGACGATATGGGACCCCAAATCCTACCCTCGAACGACGAAACTGCGAGTATGAGGTTTTTTTCACGTTTTGCAGTCTTCGCATTTTAGAGCTTCTTGACTCTAACATTCAATTCGTCAATCTCTTCCTTCACTTGTCCCTGATTTTTATCTAATTTTTCTTCCAGAACGTCGATTTTCGAAAGTTGTCCGAGCTTTTGAAGAATTTCATTCAACTTGTCGGCATCTATGGTGGCTTTAAAAAGCCAAAACATACGTCTTTATCCGTTCTTTTGTAATCTATGACAATATCATCTGATGCTATAAGCCCTCCGTCCATATTTGAGGTGTATCTCGAACTAAACATCCCTTGGGACGCTATGGGACCCCAAATCCTACCCTGGAACGACAAAACTGTGAGTATGAGGCTTTGTTTACATTCGGCAGCCTTCACATTTTAAGCTTTTTTACTATTTTTTAATTCTTCGACCTCTTCCTTCACTTGTCCCTGATTTTTATCGAATTATTCTTCCAGAACGTTGATTTTCGAAAGTTGTCCGAGCTTTTGAAAAATTTCACTCACCTTGTCGGCATCTATGGTGGCTTTAAGAAGCCAAAACTTACATCTTTATCAGTTTTTTTGTAATCAATGACATTATCATCTGATGCTATAAGCCCTCTGTCCATATTTGAGGAGTATCTCGAACTAAACATCCCTTGGGACGATATGGGACCCCAAATGAAACCCTCGAACGACAAAACTGTGAGTTTGAGGCTTTGTTTCCTTTCGGCAGTCTTCGCATTTTCGAGCTTTTTGATTCTACTTTTCAATTCTTCAATCTCTCCATCACTTGTCCCTGATTTTTATCTAATTATTCTTCCAGAACGTCAAGTTTCGAGAGTTTTTCGAGCTTTTGAAGAATTTCATTCACCTTGTCGGCATCTATAGTGGCTTTAAAAAGCCAAATCTTATATCTTTATCTGTTTTTTTGTAATCAATGACAATATCATCTGATACTATAAGCCCTCCATCCATATTTGAGGAGTATCTCGAACTAAACATCCCTTGGGACGATATGGGACCCCAAATCCAACCCTTGAATGACAAAACTGTGAGTTTGAGGCTTTGTTTACTTTCGGCAGTCTTCGCATTTTCGAGTTTCTTGACTCTAACTTTCAATTCATCAATCTCTTCCTTCACTTGTCCCTGATTTTTATCTAATTATTCTTCCAGAATGTCAAGTTTCGAGAGTTTTTTTAGCTTTTAAAGAATTTCATTCAACTTGTCGGCATGTATAGTGGCTTTAAAAAGCCAAAACATGCGTCTTTATCAGTTCTTTTGTAATCTATGACAATATCATCTGATACTATAAGCCCTCCGTCCATATTTGAGGTGTATCTCGAACTAAACATTCCTTGGGACGCTATGGGACCCCAAATAAAACCCTCGAACGACAAAACTTTGAGTATGATGTTTTTTTTACGTTTTGCAGTCTTCGCATTTTCGAGCTTTTTGATTCTATTTTTCAATTCTTCAATCTCTCCATCACTTGTCGCTGATTTTTATCTAATTATTCTTCCAGAACGTCAAGTTTCGAGAGTTTTTCGAGCTTTTGAAGAATTTCATTCACCTCGTCGGCATCTATAGTGGCTTTAAAAAGCCAAATCTTATATCTTTATCTGTTTTTTTGTAATCAATGGCAATATCATCTGATACTATAAGCCCTCCATCCATATTTGAGGAGTATCTCGAACTAAACATCCCTTGGGACGATATGGGACCCCAAATCCAACCCTCGAACGACAAAACTGTGAGTTTGAGGCTTTGTTTACTTTCGGCAGTCTTCGCATTTTCGAGTTTCTTGACTCTAACTTTCAATTCATCAATCTCTTCCTTCACTTGTCCCTGATTTTTATCTAATTATTCTTCCAGAACGTCAAGTTTCGAGAGTTTTTTCAGCTTTTGAAGAATTTCATTCAACTTGTCGGCATCTATAGTGGCTTTAAAAAGCCAAAACATACGTCTTTATCAGTTCTTTTGTAATCTATGACAATATCATCTGATACTATAAGCCCTTCATCCATATTTGAGGAGTATCTCGAACTAAACATCTCTTGGGACGATATGGGACCTCAAATCCAACCCTCGAACGACGAAACTGCGAGTATGAGGTTTTTTCCACGTTTTGCAGTCTTCGCATTTTAGAGCTTCTTGACTCTAACATTCAATTCGTCAATCTCTTCCTTCACTTGTCCCTGATTTTTATCTAATTTTTCTTCCAGAACGTCGATTTTCGAAAGTTGTCCGAGCTTTTGAAGAATTTCATTCAACTTGTCGGCATCTATAGTGGCTTTAAAAAGCCAAAACATATGTCTTTATCAGTTCTTTTGTAATCTATGACAATATCATATGATACTATTAGCCCTCCGTCCATATTTGAGGTGTATCTCGATCTAAACATTCCTTGGGACGCTATGGGACCCCAAATAAAACCCTCGAACGACAAAACTGCGAGTATGATTTTTTTTTTACGTTTTGCAGTCTTCGAATTTTAGAGCTTCTTGACTCTAACTTTCAAATCATCAATTTCTTCCTTCCCTTGTCCCTGATTTTTATCTAATTTTTCTTCCAGAACGTGAAGTTTTGAGAGATTTTCGAGCTTTTGAAGAATTTCATTCAACTTGTCGGCATCTATAGTGGCTTTAAAAAGCCAAAACTTACATCTTTATCGGTTTTTTTGTAATCACTGACATTATCATCTGATACTATAAGCCCTCCGTCCATATTTCAGGTGTATCTCGAACTAAACATCCCTTGGGACGCTATGGGACCCCAAATAAAACCCTCAAACGACAAAACTGTGAGTTTGAGGCTTTGTTTACGTTCGGCAGTCTTCGCATTTTAGAGCTTTTTGACTCTATTTTTCAATATTTCAACCTCATCCTTCACTTGTCCCTGATTTTTATCTAATTATTCTACCAGAACATCAAGTTTCGAGAGTTGTCCGAGCTTTTGAAGAATTTCATTCAACTTGTCGGCATCTATAGTGGCTGTAAAAAGCCAAAACTTACATCTTTATCAGTTTTTTTGTAATCACTGACATTATCATCTGATACTATAAGCCCTCCATCCATATTTGAGGAGTATCTCGAACTAAACATCCCTTGGGACGATATGGGACCCCAAATCCTACCCTCGAACGACAAAACTGTATGTATGAGGTTTTGTTTACGTTTTGCTGTCTTCGCATTTTAGAGCTTCTTGACTCGTAACATTCAATTCATCAATATCTTCCTTCACTTGTCCCTGATTTTTATCTAATTTTTCTTCCAGAACGTCGATTTTCGAAAGTTGTCCGAGCTTTTGAAGAATTTCATTCAACTTGTCAGCATCTATGGTGGCTTTAAAAAGTGAAAACATACGTCTTTATCAGTTCTTTTGTAATCTATGACAATATCATCTGATACTATAAGCCCTCCGTCCATATTTGAGGTGTATCTCGAACTAAACATCCCTTGGGACACTATGGGACCCCAAATCCAACCCTCGAACGACGAAACTGCGAGTATGAGGTTTTTTTCACGTTTTGCAGTCTTCGCATTTTAGAGCTTCTTGACTCTAACATTCAATTCGTCCCCAAATAAAACCCTCAAACGACAAAACTGTGAGTTTGAGGCTTTGTTTACGTTCGGCAGTCTTCGCATTTTAGAGCTTTTTGACTCTATTTTTCAATATTTCAACCTCATCCTTCACTTGTCCCTGATTTTTATCTAATTTTTCTTCCAGAACGTCGATTTTCGAAAGTTGTCCGAGCTTTTGAAGAATTTCATTCAACTTGTCAGCATCTATGGTGGCTTTAAAAAGTGAAAACATACGTCTTTATCAGTTCTTTTGTAATCTATGACAATATCATCTGATACTATAAGCCCTCCGTCCATATTTGAGGTGTATCTCGAACTAAACATCCCTTGGGACACTATGGGACCCCAAATCCAACCCTCGAACGACGAAACTGCGAGTATGAGGTTTTTTTCACGTTTTGCAGTCTTCGTATTTTAGAGCTTCTTGACTCTAACATTCAATTCGTCAATCTCTTCCTTCACTTGTCCCTGATTTTTATCTAATTTTTCTTCCAGAACGTCGATTTTCGAAAGTTGTCCGAGCTTTTGAAGAATTTCATTCAACTTGTCGGCATCTATGGTGGCTTTAAAAAGCCAAAACATACGTCTTTATCAGTTCTTTTGTAATCTCTGACAATATCATCTGATACTATAAGCCCTCCGTCCATATTTGAGGTGTATCTCGAACTAAACATCCCTTGGGACACTATGGGACCCCAAATCCTACCCTCGAACGACAAAACTGTATGTATGAGGTTTTGTTTACGTTTTGCTGTCTTCGCATTTTAGAGCTTCTTGACTCTAACTTTCAATTCATCAATTTCTTCCTTCCCTTGTCCCTGATTTTTATCTAATTTTTCTTCCAGAACGTGAAGTTTTGAGAGATTTTCGAGCTTTTGAAGAATTTCATTCAACTTGTCGGCATCTATAGTGGCTTTAAAAAGCCAAAACTTACATCTTTATCAGTTTTTTTGTAATCACTGACATTATCATCTGATACTATAAGCCCTCCGTCCATATTTGAGGTGTATCTCGAACTAAACATCCCTTGGGACGCTATGGGACCCCAAATCCAACCCTCGAACGACGAAACTGCGAGTATGAGGTTTTTTTCACGTTTTGCAGTCTTCGCATTTTAGAGCTTCTTGACTCTAACATTCAATTCGTCAATCTCTTCCTTCACTTGTCTCTGATTTTTATCTAATTTTTCTTCCAGAACGTCGATTTTCGAAAGTTGTCCGAGCTTTTGAAGAATTTCATTCAACTTGTCGGCATCTATAGTGGCTTTAAAAAGCCAAAACATATGTCTTTATCAGTTCTTTTGTAATCTATGACAATATCATATGATACTATTAGCCCTCCGTCCATATTTGAGGTGTATCTCGATCTAAACATTCCTTGGGACGCTATGGGACCCCAAATAAAACCCTCGAACGACAAAACTGCGAGTATGATTTTTTTTTTACGTTTTGCAGTCTTCGAATTTTAGAGCTTCTTGACTCTAACTTTCAAATCATCAATTTCTTCCTTCCCTTGTCCCTGATTTTTATCTAATTTTTCTTCCAGAACGTGAAGTTTTGAGAGATTTTCGAGCTTTTGAAGAATTTCATTCAACTTGTCGGCATCTATAGTGGCTTTAAAAAGCCAAAACTTACATCTTTATCGGTTTTTTTGTAATCACTGACATTATCATCTGATACTATAAGCCCTCCGTCCATATTTCAGGTGTATCTCGAACTAAACATCCCTTGGGACGCTATGGGACCCCAAATAAAACCCTCAAACGACAAAACTGTGAGTTTAAGGCTTTGTTTACGTTCGGCAGTCTTCGCATTTTAGAGCTTTTTGACTCTATTTTTCAATATTTCAACCTCATCCTTCACTTGTCCCTGATTTTTATCTAATTATTCTTCCAGAACATCAAGTTTCGAGAGTTGTCCGAGCTTTTGAAGAATTTCATTCAACTTGTCGGCATCTATAGTGGCTGTAAAAAGCCAAAACTTACATCTTTATCAGTTTTTTTGTAATCACTGACATTATCATCTGATACTATAAGCCCTCCATCCATATTTGAGGAGTATCTCGAACTAAACATCCCTTGGGACGATATGGGACCCCAAATCCTACCCTCGAACGACAAAACTGTATGTATGAGGTTTTGTTTACGTTTTGCTGTCTTCGCATTTTAGAGCTTCTTGACTCGTAACATTCAATTCATCAATATCTTCCTTCACTTGTCCCTGATTTTTATCTAATTTTTCTTCCAGAACGTCGATTTTCGAAAGTTGTCCGAGCTTTTGAAGAATTTCATTCAACTTGTCAGCATCTATGGTGGCTTTAAAAAGTGAAAACATACGTCTTTATCAGTTCTTTTGTAATCTATGACAATATCATCTGATACTATAAGCCCTCCGTCCATATTTGAGGTGTATCTCGAACTAAACATCCCTTGGGACACTATGGGACCCCAAATCCAACCCTCGAACGACGAAACTGCGAGTATGAGGTTTTTTTCACGTTTTGCAGTCTTCGCATTTTAGAGCTTCTTGACTCTAACATTCAATTCGTCAATCTCTTCCTTCACTTGTCCCTGATTTTTATCTAATTTTTCTTCCAGAACGTCGATTTTCGAAAGTTGTCCGAGCTTTTGAAGAATTTCATTCAACTTGTCGGCATCTATAGTGGCTTTAAAAAGCCAAAACATATGTCTTTATCAGTTCTTTTGTAATCTATGACAATATCATATGATACTATTAGCCCTCCGTCCATATTTGAGGTGTATCTCGATCTAAACATTCCTTGGGACGCTATGGGACCCCAAATAAAACCCTCGAACGACAAAACTGCGAGTATGATTTTTTTTTTACGTTTTGCAGTCTTCGAATTTTAGAGCTTCTTGACTCTAACTTTCAAATCATCAATTTCTTCCTTCCCTTGTCCCTGATTTTTATCTAATTTTTCTTCCAGAACGTGAAGTTTTGAGAGATTTTCGAGCTTTTGAAGAATTTCATTCAACTTGTCGGCATCTATAGTGGCTTTAAAAAGCCAAAACTTACATCTTTATCGTTTTTTTTTGTAATCACTGACATTATCATCTGATACTATAAGCCCTCCGTCCATATTTGAGGTGTATCTCGAACTAAACATCCCTTGGGACGCTATGGGACCCCAAATAAAACCCTCAAACGACAAAACTGTGAGTTTGAGGCTTTGTTTACGTTCGGCAGTCTTCGCATTTTAGAGCTTTTTGACTCTATTTTTCAATATTTCAACCTCATCCTTCACTTGTCCCTGATTTTTATCTAATTATTCTTCCAGAACATCAAGTTTCGAGAGTTGTCCGAGCTTTTGAAGAATTTCATTCAACTTGTCGGCATCTATAGTGGCTGTAAAAAGCCAAAACTTACATCTTTATCAGTTTTTTTGTAATCACTGACATTATCATCTGATACTATAAGCCCTCCATCCATATTTGAGGAGTATCTCGAACTAAACATCCCTTGGGACGATATGGGACCCCAAATCCTACCCTCGAACGACAAAACTGTATGTATGAGGTTTTGTTTACGTTTTGCTGTCTTCGCATTTTAGAGCTTCTTGACTCGTAACATTCAATTCATCAATATCTTCCTTCACTTGTCCCTGATTTTTATCTAATTTTTCTTCCAGAACGTCGATTTTCGAAAGTTGTCCGAGCTTTTGAAGAATTTCATTCAACTTGTCAGCATCTATGGTGGCTTTAAAAAGTGAAAACATACGTCTTTATCAGTTCTTTTGTAATCTATGACAATATCATCTGATACTATAAGCCCTCCGTCCATATTTGAGGTGTATCTCGAACTAAACATCCCTTGGGACACTATGGGACCCCAAATCCAACCCTCGAACGACGAAACTGCGAGTATGAGGTTTTTTTCACGTTTTGCAGTCTTCGTATTTTAGAGCTTCTTGACTCTAACATTCAATTCGTCAATCTCTTCCTTCACTTGTCCCTGATTTTTATCTAATTTTTCTTCCAGAACGTCGATTTTCGAAAGTTGTCCGAGCTTTTGAAGAATTTCATTCAACTTGTCGGCATCTATGGTGGCTTTAAAAAGCCAAAACATACGTCTTTATCAGTTCTTTTGTAATCTCTGACAATATCATCTGATACTATAAGCCCTCCGTCCATATTTGAGGTGTATCTCGAACTAAACATCCCTTGGGACACTATGGGACCCCAAATCCTACCCTCGAACGACAAAACTGTATGTATGAGGTTTTGTTTACGTTTTGCTGTCTTCGCATTTTAGAGCTTCTTGACTCTAACTTTCAATTCATCAATTTCTTCCTTCCCTTGTCCCTGATTTTTATCTAATTTTTCTTCCAGAACGTGAAGTTTTGAGAGATTTTCGAGCTTTTGAAGAATTTCATTCAACTTGTCGGCATCTATAGTGGCTTTAAAAAGCCAAAACTTACATCTTTATCAGTTTTTTTGTAATCACTGACATTATCATCTGATACTATAAGCCCTCCGTCCATATTTGAGGTGTATCTCGAACTAAACATCCCTTGGGACGCTATGGGACCCCAAATCCAACCCTCGAACGACGAAACTGCGAGTATGAGGTTTTTTTCACGTTTTGCAGTCTTCGCATTTTAGAGCTTCTTGACTCTAACATTCAATTCGTCGATCTCTTCCTTCACTTGTCTCTGATTTTTATCTAATTTTTCTTCCAGAACGTCGATTTTCGAAAGTTGTCCGAGCTTTTGAAGAATTTCATTCAACTTGTCGGCATCTATGGTGGCTTTAAAAAGCCAAAACATACGTCTTTATCAGTTCTTTTGTAATCTATGACAATATCATCTGATACTATAAGCCCTCCGTCCATATTTGAGGTGTATCTCGAACTAAACATCCCTTGGGACGCTATGGGACCCCAAATCCTACGCTGGAACGACAAAACAGTGAGTATGAGGCTTTGTTTACATTCGGCAGCCTTCACATTTTAAGCTTTTTTACTATTTTTTAATTCTTCGACCTCTTCCTTCACTTGTCCCTGATTTTTATCAAATTATTCTTCCAGAAAGTTGATTTTCGAAAGTTGTCCGAGCTTTTGAAGAATTTCACTCACCTTGTCGGCATCTATGGTGGCTTTAAGAAGCCAAAACTTACATCTTTATCAGTTTTTTTGTAATCAATGACATTATCATCTGATGCTATAAGCCCTCTGTCCATATTTGAGGAGTATCTCGAACTAAACATCCCTTGGGACGATATGGGACCCCAAATCCAACCCTCGAACGACAAAACTGTGAGTTTGAGGCTTTGTTTACTTTCGGCAGTCTTCGCATTTTCGAGCTTTTTGATTCTATTTTTCAATTCTTCAATCTCTCCATCACTTGTCCCTGATTTTTATCTAATTATTCTTCCAGAACGTCAAGTTTCGAGAGTTTTTCGAGCTTTTGAAGAATTTCATTCACCTTGTCGGCATCTATAGTGGCTTTAAAAAGCCAAATCTTATATCTTTATCTTTTTTTTTGTAATCAATGAAAATATCATCTGATACTATAAGCCCTCCATCCATATTTGAGGAGTATCTCGAACTAAACATCCCTTGGGACGATATGGGACCCCAAATCCAACCCTCGAACGACAAAACTGTGAGTTTGAGGCTTTGTTTACTTTCGGCAGTCTTCGCATTTTCGAGTTTCTTGACTCTAACTTTCAATTCATCAATCTCTTCCTTCACTTGTCCCTGATTTTTATCTAATTTTTCTTCCAGAACGTCGATTTTCGAAAGTTGTCCGAGCTTTTGAAGAATTTCATTCAACTTGTCAGCATCTATGGTGGCTTTAAAAAGTGTAAACATACGTCTTTATCAGTTCTTTTGTAATCTATGACAATATCATATGATACTATAAGCCCTCCGTCCATATTTGAGGTGTATCTCGAACTAAACATCCCTTGGGACACTATGGGACCCCAAATCCAACCCTCGAACGACGAAACTGTGAGTATGAGGTTTTTTTCACGTTTTGCATTCTTCGCATTTTAGAGCTTCTTGACTCTAACATTCAATTCGTCAATCTCTTCCTTCACTTGTCCCTGATTTTTATCTAATTTTTCTTCCAGAACGTCGATTTTTCGAAAGTTGTCCGAGCTTTTGAAGAATTTCATTCAACTTGTCGGCATCTATAGTGGCTTTAAAAAGCCAAAACTTACATCTTTATCAGTTTTTTTGTAATCACTGACATTATCATCTGATACTATAAGCCCTCCATCCATATTTGAGGAGTATCTCGAACTAAACATCCCTTGGGACGATATGGGACCCCAAATCCTACCCTCGAACGACAAAACTGTATGTATGAGGTTTTGTTTACGTTTTGCTGTCTTCGCATTTTAGAGCTTCTTGACTCTAACATTCAATTCGTCAATCTCTTCCTTCACTTGTCCCTGATTTTTATCTAATTTTTCTTCCAGAACGTCGATTTTCGAAAGTTGTCCGAGCTTTTGAAGAATTTCATTCAACTTGTCGGCATCTATAGTGGCTTTAAAAAGCCAAAACATATGTCTTTATCAGTTCTTTTGTAATCTATGACAATATCATATGATACCATTAGCCCTCCGTCCATATTTGAGGTGTATCTCGAACTAAACATCCCTTGGGACGCTATGGGACCCCAAATCCAACCCTCGAACGACAAAACTGCGAGTATGATGTTTTTTTTACGTTTTGCAGTCTTCGCATTTTAGAGCTTCTTGACTCTAACATTCAATTCATCAATATCTTCCTTCACTTGTCCCTGATTTTTATCTAATTTTTCTTCCAGAACGTCGATTTTCGAAAGTTGTCCGAGCTTTTGAAGAATTTCATTCAACTTGTCAGCATCTATGGTGGCTTTAAAAAGTGAAAACATACGTCTTTATCAGTTCTTTTGTAATCTATGACAATATCATCTGATACTATAAGCCCTCCGTCCATATTTGAGGTGTATCTCGAACTAAACATCCCTTGGGACACTATGGGACCCCAAATCCAACCCTCGAACGACGAAACTGCGAGTATGAGGTTTTTTTCACGTTTTGCAGTCTTCGCATTTTAGAGCTTCTTGACTCTAACATTCAATTCGTCAATCTCTTCCTTCACTTGTCCCTGATTTTTATCTAATTTTTCTTCCAGAACGTCGATTTTCGAAAGTTGTCCGAGCTTTTGAAGAATTTCATTCAACTTGTCGGCATCTATGGTGGCTTTAAAAAGCCAAAACATACGTCTTTATCAGTTCTTTTGTAATCTCTGACAATATCATCTGATACTATAAGCCCTCCGTCCATATTTGAGGTGTATCTCGAACTAAACATCCCTTGGGACGCTATGGGACCCCAAATCCTACCCTGGAACGACAAAACTGTGAGTATGAGGCTTTGTTTACATTCGGCAGCCTTCACATTTTAAGCTTTTTTACTATTTTTTAATTCTTCGACCTCTTCCTTCACTTGTCCCTGATTTTTATCGAATTATTCTTCCAGAACGTTGATTTTCGAAAGTTGTCCGAGCTTTTGAAGAATTTCACTCACCTTGTCGGCATCTATGGTGGCTTTAAGAAGCCAAAACTTACATCTTTATCAGTTTTTTTGTAATCAATGACATTATCATCTGATGCTATAAGCCCTCTGTCCATATTTGAGGAGTATCTCGAACTAAACATCCCTTGGGACGATATGGGACCCCAAATCCAACCCTCGAACGACAAAACTGTGAGTTTGAGGCTTTGTTTACATTCGGCAGTCTTCGCATTTTCGAGTTTCTTGACTCTAACTTTCAATTCATCAATCTCTTCCTTCACTTGACCCTGATTTTTATCTAATTATTCTTCCAGAACGTCAAGTTTCGAGAGTTTTTTCAGCTTTTAAAGAATTTCATTCAACTTGTCGGCATCTATAGTGGCTTTAAAAAGCCAAAACATACGTCTTTATCAGTTCTTTTGTAATCTATGACAATATCATCTGATACTATAAGCCCTCCATCCATATTTGAGGAGTATCTCGAACTAAACATCTCTTGGGACGATATGGGACCCCAAATCCTACCCTCGAACGACAAAACTGTGTGTATGAGGTTTTGTTTACGTTTTGCTGTCTTCGCATTTTAGAGCTTCTTGACTCTAACATTCAATTCATCAATATCTTCCTTCACTTGTCCCTGATTTTTATCTAATTTTTCTTCCAGAACGTCGATTTTCGAAAGTTGTCCGAGCTTTTGAAGAATTTCATTCAACTTGTCAGCATCTATGGTGGCTTTAAAAAGTGTAAACATACGTCTTTATCAGTTCTTTTGTAATCTATGACAATATCATATGATACTATAAGCCCTCCGTCCATATTTGAGGTGTATCTCGAACTAAACATCCCTTGGGACACTATGGGACCCCAAATCCAACCGTCGAACGACGAAACTGCGAGTATGAGGTTTTTTTCACGTTTTGCATTCTTCGCATTTTAGAGCTTCTTGACTCTAACATTCAATTCGTCAATCTCTTCCTTCACTTGTCCCTGATTTTTATCTAATTTTTCTTCCAGAACGTCGATTTTCGAAAGTTGTCCGAGCTTTTGAAGAATTTCATTCAACTTGTCGGCATCTATAGTGGCTTTAAAAAGCCAAAACATATGTCTTTATCAGTTCTTTTGTAATCTATGACAATATCATATGATACCATTAGCCCTCCGTCCATATTTGAGGTGTATCTCGAACTAAACATCCCTTGGGACGCTATGGGACCCCAAATCCAACCCTCGAACGACAAAACTGCGAGTATGATGTTTTTTTTACGTTTTGCAGTCTTCGCATTTTAGAGCTTCTTGACTCTAACATTCAATTCATCAATATCTTCCTTCACTTGTCCCTGATTTTTATCTAATTTTTCTTCCAGAACGTCGATTTTCGAAAGTTGTCCGAGCTTTTGAAGAATTTCATTCAACTTGTCAGCATCTATGGTGGCTTTAAAAAGTGAAAACATACGTCTTTATCAGTTCTTTTGTAATCTATGACAATATCATCTGATACTATAAGCCCTCCGTCCATATTTGAGGTGTATCTCGAACTAAACATCCCTTGGGACACTATGGGACCCCAAATCCAACCCTCGAACGACGAAACTGTGAGTATGAGGTTTTTTTCACGTTTTGCATTCTTCGCATTTTAGAGCTTCTTGACTCTAACATTCAATTCGTCAATCTCTTCCTTCACTTGTCCCTGATTTTTATCTAATTTTTCTTCCAGAACGTCGATTTTCGAAAGTTGTCCGAGCTTTTGAAGAATTTCATTCAACTTGTCGGCATCTATAGTGGCTTTAAAAAGCCAAAACTTACATCTTTATCAGTTTTTTTGTAATCACTGACATTATCATCTGATACTATAAGCCCTCCATCCATATTTGAGGAGTATCTCGAACTAAACATCCCTTGGGACGCTATGGGACCCCAAATCCAACCCTCGAACGACAAAACTGCGAGTATGATGTTTTTTTTACGTTTTGCAGTCTTCGCATTTTAGAGCTTCTTGACTCTAACATTCAATTCATCAATATCTTCCTTCACTTGTCCCTGATTTTTATCTAATTTTTCTTCCAGAACGTCGATTTTCGAAAGTTGTCCGAGCTTTTGAAGAATTTCATTCAACTTGTCAGCATCTATGGTGGCTTTAAAAAGTGAAAACATACGTCTTTATCAGTTCTTTTGTAATCTATGACAATATCATCTGATACTATAAGCCCTCCGTCCATATTTGAGGTGTATCTCGAACTAAACATCCCTTGGGACACTATGGGACCCCAAATCCAACCCTCGAACGACGAAACTGCGAGTATGAGGTTTTTTTCACGTTTTGCAGTCTTCGCATTTTAGAGCTTCTTGACTCTAACATTCAATTCGTCAATCTCTTCCTTCACTTGTCCCTGATTTTTATCTAATTTTTCTTCCAGAACGTCGATTTTCGAAAGTTGTCCGAGCTTTTGAAGAATTTCATTCAACTTGTCGGCATCTATGGTGGCTTTAAAAAGCCAAAACATACGTCTTTATCAGTTCTTTTGTAATCTCTGACAATATCATCTGATACTATAAGCCCTCCGTCCATATTTGAGGTGTATCTCGAACTAAACATCCCTTGGGACGCTATGGGACCCCAAATCCTACCCTGGAACGACAAAACTGTGAGTATGAGGCTTTGTTTACATTCGGCAGCCTTCACATTTTAAGCTTTTTTACTATTTTTTAATTCTTCGACCTCTTCCTTCACTTGTCCCTGATTTTTATCGAATTATTCTTCCAGAACGTTGATTTTCGAAAGTTGTCCGAGCTTTTGAAGAATTTCACTCACCTTGTCGGCATCTATGGTGGCTTTAAGAAGCCAAAACTTACATCTTTATCAGTTTTTTTGTAATCAATGACATTATCATCTGATGCTATAAGCCCTCTGTCCATATTTGAGGAGTATCTCGAACTAAACATCCCTTGGGACGATATGGGACCCCAAATCCAACCCTCGAACGACAAAACTGTGAGTTTGAGGCTTTGTTTACATTCGGCAGTCTTCGCATTTTCGAGTTTCTTGACTCTAACTTTCAATTCATCAATCTCTTCCTTCACTTGACCCTGATTTTTATCTAATTATTCTTCCAGAACGTCAAGTTTCGAGAGTTTTTTCAGCTTTTAAAGAATTTCATTCAACTTGTCGGCATCTATAGTGGCTTTAAAAAGCCAAAACATACGTCTTTATCAGTTCTTTTGTAATCTATGACAATATCATCTGATACTATAAGCCCTCCATCCATATTTGAGGAGTATCTCGAACTAAACATCTCTTGGGACGATATGGGACCCCAAATCCTACCCTCGAACGACAAAACTGTGTGTATGAGGTTTTGTTTACGTTTTGCTGTCTTCGCATTTTAGAGCTTCTTGACTCTAACATTCAATTCATCAATATCTTCCTTCACTTGTCCCTGATTTTTATCTAATTTTTCTTCCAGAACGTCGATTTTCGAAAGTTGTCCGAGCTTTTGAAGAATTTCATTCAACTTGTCAGCATCTATGGTGGCTTTAAAAAGTGAAAACATACGTCTTTATCAGTTCTTTTGTAATCTATGACAATATCATCTGATACTATAAGCCCTCCGTCCATATTTGAGGAGTATCTCGAACTAAACATCCCTTGGGACGATATGGGACCCCAAATGAAACCCTCGAACGACAAAACTGTGAGTTTGAGGCTTGGTTTCCTTTCGGCAGTCTTCGCATTTTCGAGCTTTTTGATTCTATTTTTCAATTCTTCAATCTCTCCATCACTTGTCCCTGATTTTTATCTAATTATTCTTCCAGAACGTCAAGTTTCGAGAGTTTTTCGAGCTTTTGAAGAATTTCATTCACCTTGTCGGCATCTATAGTGGCTTTAAAAAGCCAAATCTTATATCTTTATCTGTTTTTTTGTAATCAATGACAATATCATCTGATACTATAAGCCCTCCATCCATATTTGAGGAGTATCTCGAACTAAACATCCCTTGGGACGATATGGGACCCCAAATCCAACCCTCGAACGACAAAACTGTGAGTTTGAGGCTTTGTTTACTTTCGGCAGTCTTCGCATTTTCGAGTTTCTTGACTCTAACTTTCAATTCATCAATCTCTTCCTTCACTTGTCCCTGATTTTTATCTAATTTTTCTTCCAGAACGTCGATTTTCGAAAGTTGTCCGAGCTTTTGAAGAATTTCATTCAACTTGTCAGCATCTATGGTGGCTTTAAAAAGTGAAAACATACGTCTTTATCAGTTCTTTTGTAATCTATGACAATATCATCTGATACTATAAGCCCTCCGTCCATATTTGAGGTGTATCTCGAACTAAACATCCCTTGGGACACTATGGGACCCCAAATCCAACCCTCGAACGACGAAACTGCGAGTATGAGGTTTTTTTCACGTTTTGCAGTCTTCGCATTTTAGAGCTTCTTGACTCTAACATTCAATTCGTCAATCTCTTCCTTCACTTGTCCCTGATTTTTATCTAATTTTTCTTCCAGAACGTCGATTTTCGAAAGTTGTCCGAGCTTTTGAAGAATTTCATTCAACTTGTCGGCATCTATGGTGGCTTTAAAAAGCCAAAACATACGTCTTTATCAGTTCTTTTGTAATCTCTGACAATATCATCTGATACTATAAGCCCTCCGTCCATATTTGAGGTGTATCTCGAACTAAACATCCCTTGGGACACTATGGGACCCCAAATCCTACCCTCGAACGACAAAACTGTATGTATGAGGTTTTGTTTACGTTTTGCTGTTTTCGCATTTTAGAGCTTCTTGACTCTAACTTTCAATTCATCAATTTCTTCCTTCCCTTGTCCCTGATTTTTATCTAATTTTTTTCCAGAACTTGAAGTTTTGAGAGATTTTCGAGCTTTTGAAGAATTTCATTCAACTTGTCGGCATCTATAGTGGCTTTAAAAAGCCAAAACTTACATCTTTATCAGTTTTTTTGTAATCACTGACATTATCATCTGATACTATAAGCCCTCCGTCCATATTTGAGGTGTATCTCGAACTAAACATCCCTTGGGACGCTATGGGACCCCAAATCCAACCCTCGAACGACGAAACTGCGAGTATGAGGTTTTTTTCACGTTTTGCATTCTTCGCATTTTAGAGCTTCTTGACTCTAACATTCAATTCGTCAATCTCTTCCTTCACTTGTCTCTGATTTTTATCTAATTTTTCTTCCAGAACATCGATTTTCGAAAGTTGTCCGAGCTTTTGAAGAATTTCATTCAACTTGTCGGCATCTATGGTGGCTTTAAAAAGCCAAAACATACGTCTTTATCAGTTCTTTTGTAATCTATGACAATATCATCTGATACTATAAGCCCTCCGTCCATATTTGAGGTGTATCTCGAACTAAACATCCCTTGGGACGCTATGGGACCCCAAATCCTACGCTGGAACGACAAAACTGTGAGTATGAGGCTTTGTTTACATTCGGCAGCCTTCACATTTTAAGCTTTTTTACTATTTTTTAATTCTTCGACCTCTTCCTTCACTTGTCCCTGATTTTTATCAAATTATTCTTCCAGAAAGTTGATTTTCGAAAGTTGTCCGAGCTTTTGAAGAATTTCACTCACCTTGTCGGCATCTATGGTGGCTTTAAGAAGCCAAAACTTACATCTTTATCAGTTTTTTTGTAATCAATGACATTATCATCTGATGCTATAAGCCCTCTGTCCATATTTGAGGAGTATCTCGAACTAAACATCCCTTGGGACGATATGGGACCCCAAATGAAACCCTCGAACGACAAAACTGTGAGTTTGAGGCTTTGTTTCCTTTCGGCAGTCTTCGCATTTTCGAGCTTTTTGATTCTATTTTTCAATTCTTCAATCTCTCCATCACTTGTCCCTGATTTTTATCTAATTATTCTTCCAGAACGTCATGTTTCGAGAGTTTTTCGAGCTTTTGAAGAATTTCATTCACCTTGTCGGCATCTATAGTGGCTTTAAAAAGCCAAATCTTATATCTTTATCTGTTTTTTTGTAATCAATGACAATATCATCTGATACTATAAGCCCTCCATCCATATTTGAGGAGTATCTCGAACTAAACATCCCTTGGGACGATATGGGACCCCAAATCCAACCCTCGAACGACAAAACTGTGAGTTTGAGGCTTTGTTTACTTTCGGCAGTCTTCGCATTTTCGAGTTTCTTGACCCTAACTTTCAATTCATCAATCTCTTCCTTCACTTGTCGCTGATTTTTATCTAATAATTCTTCCAGAACGTCAAGTTTCGAGAGTTTTTTCAGCTTTTAAAGAATTTCATTCAACTTGTCGGCATCCATAGTGGCTATAAAAAGCCAAAACATACGTCTTTATCAGTTCTTTTGTAATCTATGACAATATCATCTGATACTATAAGCCCTCCATCCATATTTGAGGAGTATCTCGAACTAAACATCCCTTGGGACGCTATGGGGCCCCAAATCCAACCCTCGAACAACAAAACTGCGAGTATGATGTTTTTTTTTACGTTTTGCAGTCTTCGCATTTTAGAGCTTCTTGACTCTAACTTTCAATTCATCAATTTCTTCCTTCCCTTGTCCCTGATTTTTATCTAATTTTTCTTCCAGAACGTGAAGTTTTGAGAGATTTTCGAGCTTTTGAAGAATTTCATTCAACTTGTCGGCATCTATAGTGGCTTTAAAAAGCCAAAACTTACATCTTTATCAGTTTTTTTGTAATCACTGACATTATCATCTGATACTATAAGCCCTCCATCCATATTTGAGGAGTATCTCGAACTAAACATCCCTTGGGACGATATGGGACCCCAAATCCTACCCTCGAACGACAAAACTGTATGTATGAGGTTTTGTTTACGTTTTGCTGTCTTCGCATTTTAGAGCTTCTTGACTCTAACATTCAATTCATCAATATCTTCCTTCACTTGTCCCTGATTTTTATCTAATTTTTCTTCCAGAACGTCGATTTTCGAAAGTTGTCCGAGCTTTTGAAGAATTTCATTCAACTTGTCAGCATCTATGGTGGCTTTAAAAAGTGTAAACATACGTCTTTATCAGTTCTTTTGTAATCTATGACAATATCATATGATACTATAAGCCCTCCGTCCATATTTGAGGTGTATCTCGAACTAAACATCCCTTGGGACACTATGGGACCCCAAATCCAACCCTCGAACGACGAAACTGCGAGTATGAGGTTTTTTTCACGTTTTGCATTCTTCGCATTTTAGAGCTTCTTGACTCTAACATTCAATTCGTCAATCTCTTCCTTCACTTGTCCCTGATTTTTATCTAATTTTTCTTCCAGAACGTCGATTTTCGAAAGTTGTCCGAGCTTTTGAAGAATTTCATTCAACTTGTCGGCATCTATAGTGGCTTTAAAAAGCCAAAACTTACATCTTTATCAGTTTTTTTGTAATCACTGACATTATCATCTGATACTATAAGCCCTCCATCCATATTTGAGGAGTATCTCGAACTAAACATCCCTTGGGACGATATGGGACCCCAAATCCTACCCTCGAACGACAAAACTGTATGTATGAGGTTTTGTTTACGTTTTGCTGTCTTCGCATTTTAGAGCTTCTTGACTCTAACATTCAATTCATCAATATCTTCCTTCACTTGTCCCTGATTTTTATCTAATTTTTCTTCCAGAACGTCGATTTTCGAAAGTTGTCCGAGCTTTTGAAGAATTTCATTCAACTTGTCAGCATCTATGGTGGCTTTAAAAAGTGTAAACATACGTCTTTATCAGTTCTTTTGTAATCTATGACAATATCATATGATACTATAAGCCCTCCGTCCATATTTGAAGTGTATCTCGAACTAAACATCCCTTGGGACACTATGGCCCCAAATCCAACCCTCGAACGACGAAACTGCGAGTATGAGGTTTTTTTCACGTTTTGCATTCTTCGCATTTTAGAGCTTCTTGACTCTAACATTCAATTCGTCAATCTCTTCCTTCACTTGTCCCTGATTTTTATCTAATTTTACTTCCAGAACGTCGATTTTCGAAAGTTGTCCGAGCTTTTGAAGAATTTCATTCAACTTGTCGGCATCTATAGTGGCTTTAAAAAGCCAAAACATATGTCTTTATCAGTTCTTTTGTAATCTATGACAATATAATATGATACCATTAGCCCTCCGTCCATATTTGAGGTGTATCTCGAACTAAACATCCCTTGGGACGCTATGGGACCCCAAATCCAACCCTCGAACGACAAAACTGCGAGTATGATGTTTTTTTTACGTTTTGCAGTCTTCGCATTTTAGAGCTTCTTGACTCTAACTTTCAATTCATCAATTTCTTCCTTCCCTTGTCCCTGATTTTTATCTAATTTTTCTTCCAGAACGTGAAGTTTTGAGAGATTTTCGAGCTTTTGAAGAATTTCATTCAACTTGTCGGCATCTATAGTGGCTTTAAAAAGCCAAAACTTACATCTTTATCAGTTTTTTTGTAATAACTGACATTATCATCTGATACTATAAGCCCTCCATCCATATTTAAGGAGTATCTCGAACTAAACATCCCTTGGGACGATATGGGACCCCAAATGAAACCCTCGAACGACAAAACTGTGAGTTTGAGGCTTTGTTTCCTTTCGGCAGTCTTCGCATTTTCGAGCTTTTTGATTCTATTTTTCAATTCTTCAATCTCTCCATCACTTGTCCCTGATTTTTATCTAATTATTCTTCCAGAACGTCAAGTTTCGAGAGTTTTTCGAGCTTTTGAAGAATTTCATTCACCTTGTCGGCATCTATAGTGGCTTTAAAAAGCCAAATCTTATATCTTTATCTGTTTTTTTGTAATCAATGACATTATCATCTGATGCTATAAGCCCTCTGTCCATATTTGAGGAGTATCTCGAACTAAACATCCCTTGGGACGATATGGGACCCCAAATGAAACCCTCGAACGACAAAACTGTGAGTTTGAGGCTTTGTTTCCTTTCGGCAGTCTTCGCATTTTCGAGCTTTTTGATTCTATTTTTCAATTCTTCAATCTCTCCATCACTTGTCCCTGATTTTTATCTAATTATTCTTCCAGAACGTCAAGTTTCGAGAGTTTTTCGAGCTTTTGAAGAATTTCATTCACCTTGTCGGCATCTATAGTGGCTTTAAGATGCCAAATCTTATATCTTTATCAGTTTTTTTGTAATCAATGACATTATCATCTGATGCTATAAGCCCTCTGTCCATATTTGAGGAGTATCTCGAACTAAACATCCCTTGGGACGATATGGGACCCCAAATGAAACCCTCGAACGACAAAACTGTGAGTATGAGGTTTTTTTCACGTTTTGCTGTCTTCGCATTTTAGAGCTTCTTGACTCTAACATTCAATTCATCAATCTCTTCCTTCACTTGTCCCTGATTTTTATCTAATTATTCTTCCAGAACGTCAAGTTTCGAGAGTTTTTTCAGCTTTTAAAGAATTTCATTCAACTTGTCAGCATCTATGGTGGCTTTAAAAAGTGAAAACATACGTCTTTATCAGTTCTTTTGTAATCTAGGACAATATCATCTGATACTATAAGCTCTCCGTCCATATTTGAGGTGTATCTCGAACTAAACATCCCTTGGGACACTATGGGACCCCAAATCCAACCCTCGAACGACGAAACTGCGAGTATGAGGTTTTTTTCACGTTTTGCATTCTTCGCATTTTAGAGCTTCTTGACTCTAACTTTCAATTCATCAATTTCTTCCTTCCCTTGTCCCTGATTTTTATCTAATTTTTCTTCCAGAACGTGAAGTTTTGAGAGATTTTCGAGCTTTTGAAGAATTTCATTCAACTTGTCGGCATCTATAGTGGCTTTAAAAAGCCAAAACTTACATCTTTATCAGTTTTTTTGTAATCACTGACATTATCATCTGATACTATAAGCCCTCCATCCATATTTGAGGAGTATCTCGAACTAAACATCCCTTGGGACGATATGGGACCCCAAATCCTACTCTCGAACGACAAAACTGTATGTATGAGGTTTTGTTTACGTTTTGCTGTCTTCGCATTTTAGAGCTTCTTGACTCTAACATTCAATTCATCAATATCTTCCTTCACTTGTCCCTGATTTTTATCTAATTTTTCTTCCAGAACGTCGATTTTCGAAAGTTGTCCGAGCTTTTGAAGAATTTCATTCAACTTGTCAGCATCTATGGTGGCTTTAAAAAGTGAAAACATACGTCTTTATCTGTTCTTTTGTAATCTATGACAATATCATCTGATACTATAAGCCCTCCGTCCATATTTGAGGTGTATCTCGAACTAAACATCCCTTGGGACACTATGGGACCACAAATCCAACCCTCGAACGACGAAACTGCGAGTATCAGGTTTTTTTCACGTTTTGCAGTCTTCGCATTTTAGAGCTTCTTGACTCTAACATTCAATTCGTCAATCTCTTCCTTCACTTGTCCCTGATTTTTATCTAATTTTTCTTCCAGAACGTCAAGTTTCGAGAGTTTTTTCAGCTTTTGAAGAATTTCATTCAACTTGTCAGCATCTATGGTGGCTTTAAAAAGTGAAAACATACGTCTTTATCAGTTCTTTTGTAATCTATGACAATATCATCTGATACTATAAGCCCTCCGTCCATATTTGAGGAGTATCTCGAACTAAACATCCCTTGGGACGATATGGGACCCCAAATGAAACCCTCGAACGACAAAACTGTATGTATGAGGTTTTGTTTACGTTTTGCTGTCTTCGCATTTTAGAGCTTCTTGACTCTAACATTCAATTCATCAATATCTTCCTTCACTTGTCCCTGATTTTTATCTAATTTTTCTTCCAGAACGTCGATTTTCGAAAGTTGTCCGAGCTTTTGAAGAATTTCATTCAACTTGTCAGCATCTATGGTGGCTTTAAAAAGTGTAAACATACGTCTTTATAAGTTCTTTTGTAATCTATGACAATATCATATGATACTATAAGCCCTCCGTCCATATTTGAGGTGTATCTCGAACTAAACATCCCTTGGGACACTATGGGACCCCAAATCCAACCCTCGAACGACGAAACTGCGAGTATCAGGTTTTTTTCACGTTTTGCATTCTTCGCATTTTAGAGCTTCTTGACTCTAACATTCAATTCGTCAATCTCTTCCTTCACTTGTCCCTGATTTTTATCTAATTTTTCTTCCAGAACGTCGATTTTCGAAAGTTGTCCGAGCTTTTGAAGAATTTCATTCAACTTGTCGGCATCTATAGTGGCTTTAAAAAGCCAAAACATATGTCTTTATCAGTTCTTTTGTAATCTATGACAATATCATATGATACCATTAGCCCTCCGTCCATATTTGAGGTGTATCTCGAACTAAACATCCCTTGGGACGCTATGGGACCCCAAATCCAACCCTCGAACGACAAAACTGCGAGTATGATGTTTTTTTTACGTTTTGCAGTCTTCGCATTTTAGAGCTTCTTGACTCTAACATTCAATTCATCAATATCTTCCTTCACTTGTCCCTGATTTTTATCTAATTTTTCTTCCAGAACGTCGATTTTCGAAAGTTGTCCGAGCTTTTGAAGAATTTCATTTAACTTGTCAGCATCTATGGTGGCTTTAAAAAGTGAAAACATACGTCTTTATCAGTTCTTTTGTAATCTATGACAATATCATCTGATACTATAAGCCCTCCGTCCATATTTGAGGTGTATCTCGAACTAAACATCCCTTGGGACACTATGGGACCCCAAATCCAACCCTCGAACGAGGAAACTGTGAGTATGAGGTTTTGTTTACGTTTGGCAGGCTTCGCATTTTAGAGCTTTTTGACTCTAACTTTCAATTCATCAATCTCTTCCTTCACTTGTCCCAGATTTTTATCTAATTATTCTTCCAGAATGTCAAGTTTGAAGAGTTGTTCGAGCTTTTGAAGAATTTCATTTATCTTTTCGGCATCCATCGTGGCTTTAAAAAGCCAAAACTTACGTCTTTATCTGTTTTTTGTAATCAATGACATTATCATCTGATACTATAAGCCCTCCGTCCATATTTGAGGTGTATCTCGAAAAAATATCCCTAATTGACAATATGGGACCCCAAATCCAACCCTCGAACGACAAAACTTTGAGTATTAGGTTTTGTTTACGTTTGGCAGGCTTTGAATTTTAGAGCTTTTTGACTCTAACTTTCAATTCATCAATCTCTTCCTTCACTTGTCCCAGATTTTTATCTAATTATTCTTCCAGAATGTCAAGTTTCGAGAGTTGTTCGAGCTTTTGAAGAATTTCATTTATCTTTTCGGCATCCATCGTGGCTTTAAAAAGCCAAAACTTACGTCTTTATCTGTTTTTTGTAATCAATGACATTATCATCTGATACTATAAGCCCTCCGTCCATATTTGAGGTGTATCTCGAAAAAATATCCCTAATTGACAATATGGGACCCCAAATCCAACCCTCGAACAACAAAACTATGTGTATGAGGTTTTGTTTACGTTTGGCAGGCTTCGCATTTTAGAGCTTTTTGACTCTAACTTTCAATTCATCAATCTCTTCCTTCACTTGTCTCAGATTTTTATCTGAGTATTCTTCCAGAACGTCATGTTTCGAGAGTTTTTCGAGCTTTTGAAGAATTTCATTCAACTTGTCGGCATCTATGGTGGCTTTATAAAGCCAAAACTTATATCTTTATCAGTTTTTTTGTAATCACTGACATTATCATCTGATACTATAAGCCGTCTGTCCATATTTGAGGAGTACCTCGAACTAAACATCCCTTGGGACGATATGGGACCCCCAAATGAAACCCACAAACGACAAAACTGTGAGTTTGAGGCTTTCTTTACGTTCGGCAGTCTTCGCATTTTAGAGCTTATTGACTCTATTTTTCAATTCTTCAACCTCATCCTTCACTTGTCCCTGATTTTTATATAATTTTTCTTCCAGAATGTCAAGTTTCGAGAGTTGTTCGAGCTTTTGAAGAATTTCTTTTATCTTTTCGGCATCCATCGTGGCTTTAAAAAGCCAAAACTTACGTCTTTATCTGTTTTTTGTAATTAATGACATTATCATCTGATACTATAAGCCCTCCGTCCATATTTGAGGTGTATCTCGAAAAAATATCCCTAATTGACAATATGGGACCCCAAATCCAACCCTCGAACGACAAAACTGTGAGTATTAGGTTTTGTTTTCGTTTGGCAGGCTTTGAATTTTAGAGCTTCTTGACTCTAACTTTCAATTCATCAATCTCTTCCTTCACTTGTCCCAGATTTTTATCTGATTATTTTTCCAGAACGTCAAGTTTCGAGAGTTTTGCGAGCTTTTGAAGAATTTTATTTATCTTGTCGGCATCCATCGTGGCTTTAAAAAGCCAAAACTTACGTCTTTATCTGTTTTTTGTAATCAATGACATTATCATCTGATACTATAAGCCCTCCGTCCATATTTGAGGTGTATCTCGAACAAAACATCCCTTATGACGATATGGGACCCTAAATCCAACCCTCGAACGACAAAACTGTGAGTATGAGGTTTTGTTTACGTTTGGCAGGCTTTGAATTTTAGAGCTTTTTGACTCTAACTTTCAATTCATCAATCTCTTCCTTCACTTGTCCCAGATTTTTATCTGAGTATTCTTCCAGAACGTCAAGTTTCAAGAGTTTTTCGAGCTTTTGAAGAATTTCATTTATCTTGTCGGCATCCATCGTGCCATTAAAAAGCCAAAACTTACGTCTTTATCTGTTGTTTTGTAATCAATGACAATATCATCTGATACTATTAGCCTCCGTCCATATTTGAGGTGTATCTCGAACAAAACATCACTGGGGACGATATGGGACCCCAAATACAACCCTCGAACGACAAAACTGTGAGTATGAGGTTTTGTTTACGTTTGGCAGGCTTCGCATTTTAGAGCTTTTTGACTCTAACTTTCAATTCATCAATCTCTTCCTTCACTTGTCCCAGATTTTTATCTAATTATTCTTCCAGAATGTCAAGTTTCGAGAGTTGTTCGAGCTTTTGAAGAATTTCATTTATCTTTTCGGCATCCATCGTGGCTTTAAAAAGCCAAAACTTACGTCTTTATCTGTTTTTTGTAATCAATGACATTATCATCTGATACTATAAGCCCTCCGTCCATATTTGAGGTGTATCTCAAAAAAATATCCCTAATTGACAATATGGGACCCCAAATCCAACCCTCGAACGACAAAACTATGTGTATGAGGTTTTGTTTACGTTTGGCAGGCTTCGCATTTTAGAGCTTTTTGACTCTAACTTTCAATTCATCAATCTCTTCCTTCACTTGTCCCAGATTTTTATCTGAGTATTCTTCCAGAACGTCAAGTTTCGAGAGTTTTTCGAGCTTTTGAAGAATTTCATTCAACTTGTCGGCATCTATGGTGGCTTTATAAAGCCAAAACTTATATCTTTATCAGTTTTTTTGTAATCACTGACATTATCATCTGATACTATAAGCCGTCTGTCCATATTTGAGGAGTACCTCGAACTAAACATCCCTTGGGACGATATGGGACCCCCAAATGAAACCCACGAACGACAAAACTGTGAGTTTGAGGCTTTCTTTACGTTCGGCAGTCTTCGCATTTTAGAGCTTATTGACTCTTTTTTTCAATTCTTCAACCTCATCCTTCACTTGTCCCTGATTTTTATATAATTTTTCTTGCAGAACGTCGAATTTCGAGAGTTTTTCGAGCTTTTGAATAATTTCATTCACCTTGTCGGCATCTATAGTGGCTTTAAAAAGCCAAATCTTACATCTTTATCTATTTTTATGTAATCAATGACATTATCATCTGATACTATAAGCCCTCCATCGATATTTGAGGAGTATCTCGAACTAAACATCCCTTGGGACGCTATGGGACCCCAAATCCTACCCTGGAACGACAAAACTGTGAGTTTGAGGCTTTGTTTACTTTCGGCAGTCTTCGCATTTTCGAGCTTTTTGATTCTATTTTTCAATTCATCAATCTCTTCCTTCACTTGTCCCAGATTTTTATCTGAGTATTCTTCCAGAACGTCAAGTTTCGAGAGTTTTTCGAGCTTTTGAAGAATTTCATTTATCTTGTCGGCATCCATCGTGCCATTAAAAAGCCAAAACTTACGTCTTTATCTGTTGTTTTGTAATCAATGACAAAATCATCTGATACTATTAGCCTCCGTCCATATTTGAGGTGTATCTCGAACAAAACATCACTGGGGACGATATGGGACCCCAAATACAACCCTCGAACGACAAAACTGTGAGTATTAGGTTTTGTTTACGTTTGGCAGGCTTTGAATTTTAGAGCTTTTTGACTCTAACTTTCTATTCATCAATCTCTTCCTTCACTTGTCCCAGATTTTTATCTAATTATTCTTCCAGAATGTCAAGTTTGAAGAGTTGTTCGAGCTTTTGAAGAATTTCATTTATCTTTTCGGCATCCATCGTGGCTTTAAAAAGCCAAAACTTACGTCTTTATCTGTTTTTTGTAATCAATGACATTATCATCTGATACTATAAGCCCTCCGTCCATATTTGAGGTGTATCTCGAAAAAATATCCCTAATTGACAATATGGGACCCCAAATCCAACCCTCGAACAACAAAACTATGTGTATGAGGTTTTGTTTATGTTTGGCAGGCTTCGCATTTTAGAGCTTTTTGACTCTAACTTTCAATTCATCAATCTCTTCCTTCACTTGTCCCAGATTTTTATCTGAGTATTCTTCCAGAACGTCATGTTTCGAGAGTTTTTCGAGCTTTTGAAGAATTTCATTCAACTTGTCGGCATCTATGGTGGCTTTATAAAGCCAAAACTTATATCTTTATCAGTTTTTTTGTAATCACTGACATTATCATCTGATACTATAAGCCGTCTGTCCATATTTGAGGAGTACCTCGAACTAAACATCCCTTGGGACGATATGGGACCCCCAAATGAAACCCACGAACGACAAAACTGTGAGTTTGAGGCTTTCTTTACGTTCGGCAGTCTTCGCATTTTAGAGCTTATTGACTCTATTTTTCAATTCTTCAACCTCATCCTTCACTTGTCCCTGATTTTTATATAATTTTTCTTCCAGAATGTCAAGTTTCGAGAGTTGTTCGAGCTTTTGAAGAATTTCATTTATCTTTTCGGCATCCATCGTGGCTTTAAAAAGCCAAAACTTACGTCTTTATCTGTTTTTTGTAATCAATGACATTATCATCTGATACTATAAGCCCTCCGTCCATATTTGAGGTGTATCTCGAAAAAATATCCCTAATTGACAATATGGGACGCCAAATCCAACCCTCGAACGACAAAACTGTGAGTATTAGGTTTTGTTTACGTTTGGCAGGCTTTGAATTTTAGAGCTTCTTGACTCTAACTTTCAATTCATCAATCTCTTCCTTCACTTGTCCCAGATTTTTATCTGAGTATTTTTCCAGAACGTCAAGTTTCGAGAGTTTTGCGAGCTTTTGAAGAATTTTATTTATCTTGTCGGCATCCATCGTGGCTTTAAAAAGCCAAAACTTACGTCTTTATCTGTTTTTTGTAATCAATGACATTATCATCTGATACTATAAGCCCTCCGTCCATATTTGAGGTGTATCTCGAACAAAACATCCCTTATGACGATATGGGACCCTAAATCCAACCCTCGAACGACAAAACTGTGAGTATGAGGTTTTGTTTACGTTTGGCAGGCTTAGAATTTTAGAGCTTTTTGACTCTAACTTTCAATTCATCAATCTCTTCCTTCACTTGTCCCAGATTTTTATCTGAGTATTCTTCCAGAACGTCTAGTTTCAAGAGTTTTTCGAGCTTTTGAAGAATTTCATTTATCTTGTCGGCATCCATCGTGCCATTAAAAAGCCAAAACTTACGTCTTTATCTGTTGTTTTGTAATCAATGACAATATCATCTGATACTATTAGCCTCCGTCCATATTTGAGGTGTATCTCGAACAAAACATCACTGGGGACGATATGGGACCCCAAATACAACCCTCGAACGACAAAACTGTGAGTATGAGGTTTTGTTTACGTTTGGCAGGCTTCGCATTTTAGAGCTTTTTGACTCTAACTTTCAATTCATCAATCTCTTCCTTCACTTGTCCCAGATTTTTATCTAATTATTCTTCCAGAATGTCAAGTTTCGAGAGTTGTTCGAGCTTTTGAAGAATTTCATTTATCTTTTCGGCATCCATCGTGGCTTTAAAAAGCCAAAACTTACGTCTTTATCTGTTTTTTGTAATCAATGACATTATCATCTGATACTATAAGCCCTCCGTCCATATTTGAGGTGTATCTCAAAAAAATATCCCTAATTGACAATATGGGACCCCAAATCCAACCCTCGAACGACAAAACTATGTGTATGAGGTTTTGTTTACGTTTGGCAGGCTTCGCATTTTAGAGCTTTTTGACTCTAACTTTCAATTCATCAATCTCTTCCTTCACTTGTCCCAGATTTTTATCTGAGTATTCTTCCAGAACGTCAAGTTTCGAGAGTTTTTCGAGCTTTTGAAGAATTTCATTCAACTTGTCGGCATCTATGGTGGCTTTATAAAGCCAAAACTTATATCTTTATCAGTTTTTTTGTAATCACTGACATTATCATCTGATACTATAAGCCGTCTGTCCATATTTGAGGAGTACCTCGAACTAAACATCCCTTGGGACGATATGGGACCCCCAAATGAAACCCACGAACGACAAAACTGTGAGTTTGAGGCTTTCTTTACGTTCGGCAGTCTTCGCATTTTAGAGCTTATTGACTCTTTTTTTCAATTCTTCAACCTCATCCTTCACTTGTCCCTGATTTTTATATAATTTTTCTTGCAGAACGTCGAATTTCGAGAGTTTTTCGAGCTTTTGAATAATTTCATTCACCTTGTCGGCATCTATAGTGGCTTTAAAAAGCCAAATCTTACATCTTTATCTGTTTTTATGTAATCAATGACATTATCATCTGATACTATAAGCCCTCCATCGATATTTGAGGAGTATCTCGAACTAAACATCCCTTGGGACGCTATGGGACCCCAAATCCTACCCTGGAATGACAAAACTGTGAGTAAGAGGCTTTGTTTACTTTCGGCAGTCTTCGCATTTTCGAGCTTTTTGATTCTATTTTTCAATTCTTCAATCTCTCCATCACTTGTCCCTGATTTTTATCTAATTATTCTTCCAGAACGTCAAGTTTCGAGAGTTTTTCGAGCTTTTGAAGAATTTCATTCACCTTGTCGGCATCTATAGTGGCTTTAAAAAGCCAAATCTTATATCTTTATCTGTTTTTTTGTAATCAATGACAATATCATCTGATACTATAAGCCCTACATCCATATTTGAGGAGTATCTCGAACTAAACATCCCTTGGGACGATATGGGACCCCAAATCCAACCCTCGAACGACAAAACTGTGAGTTTGAGGCTTTGTTTACTTTCGGCAGTCTTCGCATTTTCGAGCTTTTTGATTCTATTTTTCAATTCTTCAATCTCTCCATCACTTGTCCCTGATTTTTATCTAATTATTCTTCCAGAACGTCAAGTTTCGAGAGTTTTTCGAGCTTTTGAAGAATTTCATTCACCTTGTCGGCATCTATAGTGGCTTCAAAAAGCCAAATCTTATATCTTTATCTGTTTTTTTGTAATCAATGACATTATCATCTGATACTATAAGCCCTCCATCCATATTTGAGGAGTATCTCGAACTAAACATCCCTTGGGACGATATGGGACCCCAAATCCTACCCTCGAACGACGAAACTGCGAGTATGAGGTTTTTTTCACGTTTTGCAGTCTTCGCATTTTAGAGCTTCTTGACTCTAACATTCAATTCGTCAATCTCTTCCTTCACTTGTCCCTGATTTTTATCTAATTTTTCTTCCAGAACGTCGATTTTCGAAAGTTGTCCGAGCTTTTGAAGAATTTCATTCAACTTGTCGGCATCTATGGTGGCTTTAAAAAGCCAAAACATACGTCTTTATCAGTTCTTTTGTAATCTATGACAATATCATCTGATGCTATAAGCCCTCCGTCCATATTTGAGGTGTATCTCGAACTAAACATCCCTTGGGACGCTATGGGACCCCAAATCCTACCCTGGAACGACAAAACTGTGAGTATGAGGCTTTGTTTACATTCGGCAGCCTTCACATTTTAAGCTTTTTTACTATTTTTTAATTCTTCGACCTCTTCCTTCACTTGTCCCTGATTTTTATCGAATTATTCTTCCAGAACGTTGATTTTCGAAAGTTGTCCGAGCTTTTGAAAAATTTCACTCACCTTGTCGGCATCTATGGTGGCTTTAAGAAGCCAAAACTTACATCTTTATCAGTTTTTTTTGTAATCAATGACATTATCATCTGATGCTATAAGCCCTCTGTCCATATTTGAGGAGTATCTCGAACTAAACATCCCTTGGGACGATATGGGACCCCAAATGAAACCCTCGAACGACAAAACTGTGAGTTTGAGGCTTTGTTTCCTTTCGGCAGTCTTCGCATTTTCGAGCTTTTTGATTCTACTTTTCAATTCTTCAATCTCTCCATCACTTGTCCCTGATTTTTATCTAATTATTCTTCCAGAACGTCAAGTTTCGAGAGTTTTTCGAGCTTTTGAAGAATTTCATTCACCTTGTCGGCATCTATAGTGGCTTTAAAAAGCCAAATCTTATATCTTTATCTGTTTTTTTGTAATCAATGACAATATCATCTGATACTATAAGCCCTCCATCCATATTTGAGGAGTATCTCGAACTAAACATCCCTTGGGACGATATGGGACCCCAAATCCAACCCTTGAATGACAAAACTGTGAGTTTGAGGCTTTGTTTACTTTCGGCAGTCTTCGCATTTTCGAGTTTCTTGACTCTAACTTTCAATTCATCAATCTCTTCCTTCACTTGTCCCTGATTTTTATCTAATTATTCTTCCAGAATGTCAAGTTTCGAGAGTTTTTTTAGCTTTTAAAGAATTTCATTCAACTTGTCGGCATGTATAGTGGCTTTAAAAAGCCAAAACATGCGTCTTTATCAGTTCTTTTGTAATCTATGACAATATCATCTGATACTATAAGCCCTCCGTCCATATTTGAGGTGTATCTCGAACTAAACATTCCTTGGGACGCTATGGGACCCCAAATAAAACCCTCGAACGACAAAACTTTGAGTATGATGTTTTTTTTACGTTTTGCAGTCTTCGCATTTTCGAGCTTTTTGATTCTATTTTTCAATTCTTCAATCTCTCCATCACTTGTCGCTGATTTTTATCTAATTATTCTTCCAGAACGTCAAGTTTCGAGAGTTTTTCGAGCTTTTGAAGAATTTCATTCACCTCGTCGGCATCTATAGTGGCTTTAAAAAGCCAAATCTTATATCTTTATCTGTTTTTTTGTAATCAATGGCAATATCATCTGATACTATAAGCCCTCCATCCATATTTGAGGAGTATCTCGAACTAAACATCCCTTGGGACGATATGGGACCCCAAATCCAACCCTCGAACGACAAAACTGTGAGTTTGAGGCTTTGTTTACTTTCGGCAGTCTTCGCATTTTCGAGTTTCTTGACTCTAACTTTCAATTCATCAATCTCTTCCTTCACTTGTCCCTGATTTTTATCTAATTATTCTTCCAGAACGTCAAGTTTCGAGAGTTTTTTCAGCTTTTGAAGAATTTCATTCAACTTGTCGGCATCTATAGTGGCTTTAAAAAGCCAAAACATACGTCTTTATCAGTTCTTTTGTAATCTATGACAATATCATCTGATACTATAAGCCCTTCATCCATATTTGAGGAGTATCTCGAACTAAACATCTCTTGGGACGATATGGGACCTCAAATCCAACCCTCGAACGACGAAACTGCGAGTATGAGGTTTTTTCCACGTTTTGCAGTCTTCGCATTTTAGAGCTTCTTGACTCTAACATTCAATTCGTCAATCTCTTCCTTCACTTGTCCCTGATTTTTATCTAATTTTTCTTCCAGAACGTCGATTTTCGAAAGTTGTCCGAGCTTTTGAAGAATTTCATTCAACTTGTCGGCATCTATAGTGGCTTTAAAAAGCCAAAACATATGTCTTTATCAGTTCTTTTGTAATCTATGACAATATCATATGATACTATTAGCCCTCCGTCCATATTTGAGGTGTATCTCGATCTAAACATTCCTTGGGACGCTATGGGACCCCAAATAAAACCCTCGAACGACAAAACTGCGAGTATGATTTTTTTTTTACGTTTTGCAGTCTTCGAATTTTAGAGCTTCTTGACTCTAACTTTCAAATCATCAATTTCTTCCTTCCCTTGTCCCTGATTTTTATCTAATTTTTCTTCCAGAACGTGAAGTTTTGAGAGATTTTCGAGCTTTTGAAGAATTTCATTCAACTTGTCGGCATCTATAGTGGCTTTAAAAAGCCAAAACTTACATCTTTATCAGTTTTTTTGTAATCACTGACATTATCATCTGATACTATAAGCCCTCCATCCATATTTGAGGAGTATCTCGAACTAAACATCCCTTGGGACGATATGGGACCCCAAATCCTACTCTCGAACGACAAAACTGTATGTATGAGGTTTTGTTTACGTTTTGCTGTCTTCGCATTTTAGAGCTTCTTGACTCTAACATTCAATTCATCAATATCTTCCTTCACTTGTCCCTGATTTTTATCTAATTTTTCTTCCAGAACGTCGATTTTCGAAAGTTGTCCGAGCTTTTGAAGAATTTCATTCAACTTGTCAGCATCTATGGTGGCTTTAAAAAGTGAAAACATACGTCTTTATCTGTTCTTTTGTAATCTATGACAATATCATCTGATACTATAAGCCCTCCGTCCATATTTGAGGTGTATCTCGAACTAAACATCCCTTGGGACACTATGGGACCACAAATCCAACCCTCGAACGACGAAACTGCGAGTATCAGGTTTTTTTCACGTTTTGCAGTCTTCGCATTTTAGAGCTTCTTGACTCTAACATTCAATTCGTCAATCTCTTCCTTCACTTGTCCCTGATTTTTATCTAATTTTTCTTCCAGAACGTCAAGTTTCGAGAGTTTTTTCAGCTTTTGAAGAATTTCATTCAACTTGTCAGCATCTATGGTGGCTTTAAAAAGTGAAAACATACGTCTTTATCAGTTCTTTTGTAATCTATGACAATATCATCTGATACTATAAGCCCTCCGTCCATATTTGAGGAGTATCTCGAACTAAACATCCCTTGGGACGATATGGGACCCCAAATGAAACCCTCGAACGACAAAACTGTATGTATGAGGTTTTGTTTACGTTTTGCTGTCTTCGCATTTTAGAGCTTCTTGACTCTAACATTCAATTCATCAATATCTTCCTTCACTTGTCCCTGATTTTTATCTAATTTTTCTTCCAGAACGTCGATTTTCGAAAGTTGTCCGAGCTTTTGAAGAATTTCATTCAACTTGTCAGCATCTATGGTGGCTTTAAAAAGTGTAAACATACGTCTTTATCAGTTCTTTTGTAATCTATGACAATATCATATGATACTATAAGCCCTCCGTCCATATTTGAGGTGTATCTCGAACTAAACATCCCTTGGGACACTATGGGACCCCAAATCCAACCCTCGAACGACGAAACTGCGAGTATCAGGTTTTTTTCACGTTTTGCATTCTTCGCATTTTAGAGCTTCTTGACTCTAACATTCAATTCGTCAATCTCTTCCTTCACTTGTCCCTGATTTTTATCTAATTTTTCTTCCAGAACGTCGATTTTCGAAAGTTGTCCGAGCTTTTGAAGAATTTCATTCAACTTGTCGGCATCTATAGTGGCTTTAAAAAGCCAAAACATATGTCTTTATCAGTTCTTTTGTAATCTATGACAATATCATATGATACCATTAGCCCTCCGTCCATATTTGAGGTGTATCTCGAACTAAACATCCCTTGGGACGCTATGGGACCCCAAATCCAACCCTCGAACGACAAAACTGCGAGTATGATGTTTTTTTTACGTTTTGCAGTCTTCGCATTTTAGAGCTTCTTGACTCTAACATTCAATTCATCAATATCTTCCTTCACTTGTCCCTGATTTTTATCTAATTTTTCTTCCAGAACGTCGATTTTTGAAAGTTGTCCGAGCTTTTGAAGAATTTCATTTAACTTGTCAGCATCTATGGTGGCTTTAAAAAGTGAAAACATACGTCTTTATCTGTTTTTTGTAATCAATGACATTATCATCTGATACTATAAGCCCTCCGTCCATATTTGAGGTGTATCTCGAAAAAATATCCCTAATTGACAATATGGGACCCCAAATCCAACCCTCGAACGACAAAACTTTGAGTATTAGGTTTTGTTTACGTTTGGCAGGCTTTGAATTTTAGAGCTTTTTGACTCTAACTTTCAATTCATCAATCTCTTCCTTCACTTGTCCCAGATTTTTATCTAATTATTCTTCCAGAATGTCAAGTTTCGAGAGTTGTTCGAGCTTTTGAAGAATTTCATTTATCTTTTCGGCATCCATCGTGGCTTTAAAAAGCCAAAACTTACGTCTTTATCTGTTTTTTGTAATCAATGACATTATCATCTGATACTATAAGCCCTCCGTCCATATTTGAGGTGTATCTCGAAAAAATATCCCTAATTGACAATATGGGACCCCAAATCCAACCCTCGAACAACAAAACTATGTGTATGAGGTTTTGTTTACGTTTGGCAGGCTTCGCATTTTAGAGCTTTTTGACTCTAACTTTCAATTCATCAATCTCTTCCTTCACTTGTCTCAGATTTTTATCTGAGTATTCTTCCAGAACGTCATGTTTCGAGAGTTTTTCGAGCTTTTGAAGAATTTCATTCAACTTGTCGGCATCTATGGTGGCTTTATAAAGCCAAAACTTATATCTTTATCAGTTTTTTTGTAATCACTGACATTATCATCTGATACTATAAGCCGTCTGTCCATATTTGAGGAGTACCTCGAACTAAACATCCCTTGGGACGATATGGGACCCCCAAATGAAACCCACAAACGACAAAACTGTGAGTTTGAGGCTTTCTTTACGTTCGGCAGTCTTCGCATTTTAGAGCTTATTGACTCTATTTTTCAATTCTTCAACCTCATCCTTCACTTGTCCCTGATTTTTATATAATTTTTCTTCCAGAATGTCAAGTTTCGAGAGTTGTTCGAGCTTTTGAAGAATTTCTTTTATCTTTTCGGCATCCATCGTGGCTTTAAAAAGCCAAAACTTACGTCTTTATCTGTTTTTTGTAATTAATGACATTATCATCTGATACTATAAGCCCTCCGTCCATATTTGAGGTGTATCTCGAAAAAATATCCCTAATTGACAATATGGGACCCCAAATCCAACCCTCGAACGACAAAACTGTGAGTATTAGGTTTTGTTTTCGTTTGGCAGGCTTTGAATTTTAGAGCTTCTTGACTCTAACTTTCAATTCATCAATCTCTTCCTTCACTTGTCCCAGATTTTTATCTGATTATTTTTCCAGAACGTCAAGTTTCGAGAGTTTTGCGAGCTTTTGAAGAATTTTATTTATCTTGTCGGCATCCATCGTGGCTTTAAAAAGCCAAAACTTACGTCTTTATCTGTTTTTTGTAATCAATGACATTATCATCTGATACTATAAGCCCTCCGTCCATATTTGAGGTGTATCTCGAACAAAACATCCCTTATGACGATATGGGACCCTAAATCCAACCCTCGAACGACAAAACTGTGAGTATGAGGTTTTGTTTACGTTTGGCAGGCTTAGAATTTTAGAGCTTTTTGACTCTAACTTTCAATTCATCAATCTCTTCCTTCACTTGTCCCAGATTTTTATCTGAGTATTCTTCCAGAACGTCAAGTTTCAAGAGTTTTTCGAGCTTTTGAAGAATTTCATTTATCTTGTCGGCATCCATCGTGCCATTAAAAAGCCAAAACTTACGTCTTTATCTGTTGTTTTGTAATCAATGACAATATCATCTGATACTATTAGCCTCCGTCCATATTTGAGGTGTATCTCGAACAAAACATCACTGGGGACGATATGGGACCCCAAATACAACCCTCGAACGACAAAACTGTGAGTATGAGGTTTTGTTTACGTTTGGCAGGCTTCGCATTTTAGAGCTTTTTGACTCTAACTTTCAATTCATCAATCTCTTCCTTCACTTGTCCCAGATTTTTATCTAATTATTCTTCCAGAATGTCAAGTTTCGAGAGTTGTTCGAGCTTTTGAAGAATTTCATTTATCTTTTCGGCATCCATCGTGGCTTTAAAAAGCCAAAACTTACGTCTTTATCTGTTTTTTGTAATCAATGACATTATCATCTGATACTATAAGCCCTCCGTCCATATTTGAGGTGTATCTCAAAAAAATATCCCTAATTGACAATATGGGACCCCAAATCCAACCCTCGAACGACAAAACTATGTGTATGAGGTTTTGTTTACGTTTGGCAGGCTTCGCATTTTAGAGCTTTTTGACTCTAACTTTCAATTCATCAATCTCTTCCTTCACTTGTCCCAGATTTTTATCTGAGTATTCTTCCAGAACGTCAAGTTTCGAGAGTTTTTCGAGCTTTTGAAGAATTTCATTCAACTTGTCGGCATCTATGGTGGCTTTATAAAGCCAAAACTTATATCTTTATCAGTTTTTTTGTAATCACTGACATTATCATCTGATACTATAAGCCGTCTGTCCATATTTGAGGAGTACCTCGAACTAAACATCCCTTGGGACGATATGGGACCCCCAAATGAAACCCACGAACGACAAAACTGTGAGTTTGAGGCTTTCTTTACGTTCGGCAGTCTTCGCATTTTAGAGCTTATTGACTCTTTTTTTCAATTCTTCAACCTCATCCTTCACTTGTCCCTGATTTTTATATAATTTTTCTTGCAGAACGTCGAATTTCGAGAGTTTTTCGAGCTTTTGAATAATTTCATTCACCTTGTCGGCATCTATAGTGGCTTTAAAAAGCCAAATCTTACATCTTTATCTATTTTTATGTAATCAATGACATTATCATCTGATACTATAAGCCCTCCATCGATATTTGAGGAGTATCTCGAACTAAACATCCCTTGGGACGCTATGGGACCCCAAATCCTACCCTGGAACGACAAAACTGTGAGTTTGAGGCTTTGTTTACTTTCGGCAGTCTTCGCATTTTCGAGCTTTTTGATTCTATTTTTCAATTCATCAATCTCTTCCTTCACTTGTCCCAGATTTTTATCTGAGTATTCTTCCAGAACGTCAAGTTTTGAGAGTTTTTCGAGCTTTTGAAGAATTTCATTTATCTTGTCGGCATCCATCGTGCCATTAAAAAGCCAAAACTTACGTCTTTATCTGTTGTTTTGTAATCAATGACAAAATCATCTGATACTATTAGCCTCCGTCCATATTTGAGGTGTATCTCGAACAAAACATCACTGGGGACGATATGGGACCCCAAATACAACCCTCGAACGACAAAACTGTGAGTATTAGGTTTTGTTTACGTTTGGCAGGCTTTGAATTTTAGAGCTTTTTGACTCTAACTTTCTATTCATCAATCTCTTCCTTCACTTGTCCCAGATTTTTATCTAATTATTCTTCCAGAATGTCAAGTTTGAAGAGTTGTTCGAGCTTTTGAAGAATTTCATTTATCTTTTCGGCATCCATCGTGGCTTTAAAAAGCCAAAACTTACGTCTTTATCTGTTTTTTGTAATCAATGACATTATCATCTGATACTATAAGCCCTCCGTCCATATTTGAGGTGTATCTCGAAAAAATATCCCTAATTGACAATATGGGACCCCAAATCCAACCCTCGAACAACAAAACTATGTGTATGAGGTTTTGTTTATGTTTGGCAGGCTTCGCATTTTAGAGCTTTTTGACTCTAACTTTCAATTCATCAATCTCTTCCTTCACTTGTCCCAGATTTTTATCTGAGTATTCTTCCAGAACGTCATGTTTCGAGAGTTTTTCGAGCTTTTGAAGAATTTCATTCAACTTGTCGGCATCTATGGTGGCTTTATAAAGCCAAAACTTATATCTTTATCAGTTTTTTTGTAATCACTGACATTATCATCTGATACTATAAGCCGTCTGTCCATATTTGAGGAGTACCTCGAACTAAACATCCCTTGGGACGATATGGGACCCCCAAATGAAACCCACGAACGACAAAACTGTGAGTTTGAGGCTTTCTTTACGTTCGGCAGTCTTCGCATTTTAGAGCTTATTGACTCTATTTTTCAATTCTTCAACCTCATCCTTCACTTGTCCCTGATTTTTATATAATTTTTCTTCCAGAATGTCAAGTTTCGAGAGTTGTTCGAGCTTTTGAAGAATTTCATTTATCTTTTCGGCATCCATCGTGGCTTTAAAAAGCCAAAACTTACGTCTTTATCTGTTTTTTGTAATCAATGACATTATCATCTGATACTATAAGCCCTCCGTCCATATTTGAGGTGTATCTCGAAAAAATATCCCTAATTGACAATATGGGACGCCAAATCCAACCCTCGAACGACAAAACTGTGAGTATTAGGTTTTGTTTACGTTTGGCAGGCTTTGAATTTTAGAGCTTCTTGACTCTAACTTTCAATTCATCAATCTCTTCCTTCACTTGTCCCAGATTTTTATCTGAGTATTTTTCCAGAACGTCAAGTTTCGAGAGTTTTGCGAGCTTTTGAAGAATTTTATTTATCTTGTCGGCATCCATCGTGGCTTTAAAAAGCCAAAACTTACGTCTTTATCTGTTTTTTGTAATCAATGACATTATCATCTGATACTATAAGCCCTCCGTCCATATTTGAGGTGTATCTCGAACAAAACATCCCTTATGACGATATGGGACCCTAAATCCAACCCTCGAACGACAAAACTGTGAGTATGAGGTTTTGTTTACGTTTGGCAGGCTTAGAATTTTAGAGCTTTTTGACTCTAACTTTCAATTCATCAATCTCTTCCTTCACTTGTCCCAGATTTTTATCTGAGTATTCTTCCAGAACGTCAAGTTTCAAGAGTTTTTCGAGCTTTTGAAGAATTTCATTTATCTTGTCGGCATCCATCGTGCCATTAAAAAGCCAAAACTTACGTCTTTATCTGTTGTTTTGTAATCAATGACAATATCATCTGATACTATTAGCCTCCGTCCATATTTGAGGTGTATCTCGAACAAAACATCACTGGGGACGATATGGGACCCCAAATACAACCCTCGAACGACAAAACTGTGAGTATGAGGTTTTGTTTACGTTTGGCAGGCTTCGCATTTTAGAGCTTTTTGACTCTAACTTTCAATTCATCAATCTCTTCCTTCACTTGTCCCAGATTTTTATCTAATTATTCTTCCAGAATGTCAAGTTTCGAGAGTTGTTCGAGCTTTTGAAGAATTTCATTTATCTTTTCGGCATCCATCGTGGCTTTAAAAAGCCAAAACTTACGTCTTTATCTGTTTTTTGTAATCAATGACATTATCATCTGATACTATAAGCCCTCCGTCCATATTTGAGGTGTATCTCAAAAAAATATCCCTAATTGACAATATGGGACCCCAAATCCAACCCTCGAACGACAAAACTATGTGTATGAGGTTTTGTTTACGTTTGGCAGGCTTCGCATTTTAGAGCTTTTTGACTCTAACTTTCAATTCATCAATCTCTTCCTTCACTTGTCCCAGATTTTTATCTGAGTATTCTTCCAGAACGTCAAGTTTCGAGAGTTTTTCGAGCTTTTGAAGAATTTCATTCAACTTGTCGGCATCTATGGTGGCTTTATAAAGCCAAAACTTATATCTTTATCAGTTTTTTTGTAATCACTGACATTATCATCTGATACTATAAGCCGTCTGTCCATATTTGAGGAGTACCTCGAACTAAACATCCCTTGGGACGATATGGGACCCCCAAATGAAACCCACGAACGACAAAACTGTGAGTTTGAGGCTTTCTTTACGTTCGGCAGTCTTCGCATTTTAGAGCTTATTGACTCTTTTTTTCAATTCTTCAACCTCATCCTTCACTTGTCCCTGATTTTTATATAATTTTTCTTGCAGAACGTCGAATTTCGAGAGTTTTTCGAGCTTTTGAATAATTTCATTCACCTTGTCGGCATCTATAGTGGCTTTAAAAAGCCAAATCTTACATCTTTATCTGTTTTTATGTAATCAATGACATTATCATCTGATACTATAAGCCCTCCATCGATATTTGAGGAGTATCTCGAACTAAACATCCCTTGGGACGCTATGGGACCCCAAATCCTACCCTGGAATGACAAAACTGTGAGTAAGAGGCTTTGTTTACATTCGGCAGCCTTCACATTTTAAGCTTTTTAACTATTTCTTAATTCTTCGACCTCTTCCTTCACTTGTCCCTGATTTTTATCGAATTATTCTTCCAGAACGTTGATTTTCGAAAGTTGTCCGAGCTTTTGAAGAATTTCATTCACCTTGTCGGCATCTATGGTGGCTTTAAGAAGCCAAAACTTACATCTTTATCAGTTTTTTTGTAATCAATGACATTATCATCTGATGCTATAAGCCCTCTGTCCATATTTAAGGAGTATCTCGAACTAAACATCCCTTGGGACGATATGGGACCCCAAATGAAACCCTCGAACGACAAAACTGTGAGTTTGAGGCTTTGTTTACTTTTGGCAGTCTTCGCATTTTCGAGCTTTTTGATTCTATTTTTCAATTCTTCAATTTCTCCATCACTTGTCCCTGATTTTTATCTAATTATTCTTCCAGAACGTCAAGTTTCGAGAGTTTTTCGAGCTTTTGAAGAATTTCATTCACCTTGTCGGCATCTATAGTGGCTTTAAAAAGCCAAATCTTATATCTTTATCTGTTTTTTTGTAATCAATGACAATATCATCTGATACTATAAGCCCTACATCCATATTTGAGGAGTATCTCGAACTAAACATCCCTTGGGACGATATGGGACCCCAAATCCAACCCTCGAACGACAAAACTGTGAGTTTGAGGCTTTGTTTACTTTCGGCAGTCTTCGCATTTTCGAGCTTTTTGATTCTATTTTTCAATTCTTCAATCTCTCCATCACTTGTCCCTGATTTTTATCTAATTATTCTTCCAGAACGTCAAGTTTCGAGAGTTTTTCGAGCTTTTGAAGAATTTCATTCACCTTGTCGGCATCTATAGTGGCTTCAAAAAGCCAAATCTTATATCTTTATCTGTTTTTTTGTAATCAATGACATTATCATCTGATACTATAAGCCCTCCATCCATATTTGAGGAGTATCTCGAACTAAACATCCCTTGGGACGATATGGGACCCCAAATCCTACCCTCGAACGACGAAACTGCGAGTATGAGGTTTTTTTCACGTTTTGCAGTCTTCGCATTTTAGAGCTTCTTGACTCTAACATTCAATTCGTCAATCTCTTCCTTCACTTGTCCCTGATTTTTATCTAATTTTTCTTCCAGAACGTCGATTTTCGAAAGTTGTCCGAGCTTTTGAAGAATTTCATTCAACTTGTCGGCATCTATGGTGGCTTTAAAAAGCCAAAACATACGTCTTTATCAGTTCTTTTGTAATCTATGACAATATCATCTGATGCTATAAGCCCTCCGTCCATATTTGAGGTGTATCTCGAACTAAACATCCCTTGGGACGCTATGGGACCCCAAATCCTACCCTGGAACGACAAAACTGTGAGTATGAGGCTTTGTTTACATTCGGCAGCCTTCACATTTTAAGCTTTTTTACTATTTTTTAATTCTTCGACCTCTTCCTTCACTTGTCCCTGATTTTTATCGAATTATTCTTCCAGAACGTTGATTTTCGAAAGTTGTCCGAGCTTTTGAAAAATTTCACTCACCTTGTCGGCATCTATGGTGGCTTTAAGAAGCCAAAACTTACATCTTTATCAGTTTTTTTGTAATCAATGACATTATCATCTGATGCTATAAGCCCTCTGTCCATATTTGAGGAGTATCTCGAACTAAACATCCCTTGGGACGATATGGGACCCCAAATGAAACCCTCGAACGACAAAACTGTGAGTTTGAGGCTTTGTTTCCTTTCGGCAGTCTTCGCATTTTCGAGCTTTTTGATTCTACTTTTCAATTCTTCAATCTCTCCATCACTTGTCCCTGATTTTTATCTAATTATTCTTCCAGAACGTCAAGTTTCGAGAGTTTTTCGAGCTTTTGAAGAATTTCATTCACCTTGTCGGCATCTATAGTGGCTTTAAAAAGCCAAATCTTATATCTTTATCTGTTTTTTTGTAATCAATGACAATATCATCTGATACTATAAGCCCTCCATCCATATTTGAGGAGTATCTCGAACTAAACATCCCTTGGGACGATATGGGACCCCAAATCCAACCCTTGAATGACAAAACTGTGAGTTTGAGGCTTTGTTTACTTTCGGCAGTCTTCGCATTTTCGAGTTTCTTGACTCTAACTTTCAATTCATCAATCTCTTCCTTCACTTGTCCCTGATTTTTATCTAATTATTCTTCCAGAATGTCAAGTTTCGAGAGTTTTTTTAGCTTTTAAAGAATTTCATTCAACTTGTCGGCATGTATAGTGGCTTTAAAAAGCCAAAACATGCGTCTTTATCAGTTCTTTTGTAATCTATGACAATATCATCTGATACTATAAGCCCTCCGTCCATATTTGAGGTGTATCTCGAACTAAACATTCCTTGGGACGCTATGGGACCCCAAATAAAACCCTCGAACGACAAAACTTTGAGTATGATGTTTTTTTTACGTTTTGCAGTCTTCGCATTTTCGAGCTTTTTGATTCTATTTTTCAATTCTTCAATCTCTCCATCACTTGTCGCTGATTTTTATCTAATTATTCTTCCAGAACGTCAAGTTTCGAGAGTTTTTCGAGCTTTTGAAGAATTTCATTCACCTCGTCGGCATCTATAGTGGCTTTAAAAAGCCAAATCTTATATCTTTATCTGTTTTTTTGTAATCAATGGCAATTTCATCTGATACTATAAGCCCTCCATCCATATTTGAGGAGTATCTCGAACTAAACATCCCTTGGGACGATATGGGACCCCAAATCCAACCCTCGAACGACAAAACTGTGAGTTTGAGGCTTTGTTTACTTTCGGCAGTCTTCGCATTTTCGAGTTTCTTGACTCTAACTTTCAATTCATCAATCTCTTCCTTCACTTGTCCCTGATTTTTATCTAATTATTCTTCCAGAACGTCAAGTTTCGAGAGTTTTTTCAGCTTTTGAAGAATTTCATTCAACTTGTCGGCATCTATAGTGGCTTTAAAAAGCCAAAACATACGTCTTTATCAGTTCTTTTGTAATCTATGACAATATCATCTGATACTATAAGCCCTTCATCCATATTTGAGGAGTATCTCGAACTAAACATCTCTTGGGACGATATGGGACCTCAAATCCAACCCTCGAACGACGAAACTGCGAGTATGAGGTTTTTTCCACGTTTTGCAGTCTTCGCATTTTAGAGCTTCTTGACTCTAACATTCAATTCGTCAATCTCTTCCTTCACTTGTCCCTGATTTTTATCTAATTTTTCTTCCAGAACGTCGATTTTCGAAAGTTGTCCGAGCTTTTGAAGAATTTCATTCAACTTGTCGGCATCTATAGTGGCTTTAAAAAGCCAAAACATATGTCTTTATCAGTTCTTTTGTAATCTATGACAATATCATATGATACTATTAGCCCTCCGTCCATATTTGAGGTGTATCTCGATCTAAACATTCCTTGGGACGCTATGGGACCCCAAATAAAACCCTCGAACGACAAAACTGCGAGTATGATTTTTTTTTTACGTTTTGCAGTCTTCGAATTTTAGAGCTTCTTGACTCTAACTTTCAAATCATCAATTTCTTCCTTCCCTTGTCCCTGATTTTTATCTAATTTTTCTTCCAGAACGTGAAGTTTTGAGAGATTTTCGAGCTTTTGAAGAATTTCATTCAACTTGTCGGCATCTATAGTGGCTTTAAAAAGCCAAAACTTACATCTTTATCGGTTTTTTTGTAATCACTGACATTATCATCTGATACTATAAGCCCTCCGTCCATATTTCAGGTGTATCTCGAACTAAACATCCCTTGGGACGCTATGGGACCCCAAATAAAACCCTCAAACGACAAAACTGTGAGTTTGAGGCTTTGTTTACGTTCGGCAGTCTTCGCATTTTAGAGCTTTTTGACTCTATTTTTCAATATTTCAACCTCATCCTTCACCTGTCCCTGATTTTTATCTAATTATTCTACCAGAACATCAAGTTTCGAGAGTTGTCCGAGCTTTTGAAGAATTTCATTCAACTTGTCGGCATCTATAGTGGCTGTAAAAAGCCAAAACTTACATCTTTATCAGTTTTTTTGTAATCACTGACATTATCATCTGATACTATAAGCCCTCCATCCATATTTGAGGAGTATCTCGAACTAAACATCCCTTGGGACGATATGGGACCCCAAATCCTACCCTCGAACGACAAAACTGTATGTATGAGGTTTTGTTTACGTTTTGCTGTCTTCGCATTTTAGAGCTTCTTGACTCGTAACATTCAATTCATCAATATCTTCCTTCACTTGTCCCTGATTTTTATCTAATTTTTCTTCCAGAACGTCGATTTTCGAAAGTTGTCCGAGCTTTTGAAGAATTTCATTCAACTTGTCAGCATCTATGGTGGCTTTAAAAAGTGAAAACATACGTCTTTATCAGTTCTTTTGTAATCTATGACAATATCATCTGATACTATAAGCCCTCCGTCCATATTTGAGGTGTATCTCGAACTAAACATCCCTTGGGACACTATGGGACCCCAAATCCAACCCTCGAACGACGAAACTGCGAGTATGAGGTTTTTTTCACGTTTTGCAGTCTTCGCATTTTAGAGCTTCTTGACTCTAACATTCAATTCGTCAATCTCTTCCTTCACTTGTCCCTGATTTTTATCTAATTTTTCTTCCAGAACGTCGATTTTCGAAAGTTGTCCGAGCTTTTGAAGAATTTCATTCAACTTGTCGGCATCTATAGTGGCTTTAAAAAGCCAAAACATATGTCTTTATCAGTTCTTTTGTAATCTATGACAATATCATATGATACTATTAGCCCTCCGTCCATATTTGAGGTGTATCTCGATCTAAACATTCCTTGGGACGCTATGGGACCCCAAATAAAACCCTCGAACGACAAAACTGCGAGTATGATTTTTTTTTTACGTTTTGCAGTCTTCGAATTTTAGAGCTTCTTGACTCTAACTTTCAAATCATCAATTTCTTCCTTCCCTTGTCCCTGATTTTTATCTAATTTTTCTTCCAGAACGTGAAGTTTCGAGAGATTTTCGAGCTTTTGAAGAATTTCATTCAACTTGTCGGCATCTATAGTGGCTTTAAAAAGCCAAAACTTACATCTTTATCGTTTTTTTTGTAATCACTGACATTATCATCTGATACTATAAGCCCTCCGTCCATATTTGAGGTGTATCTCGAACTAAACATCCCTTGGGACGCTATGGGACCCCAAATAAAACCCTCAAACGACAAAACTGTGAGTTTGAGGCTTTGTTTACGTTCGGCAGTCTTCGCATTTTAGAGCTTTTTGACTCTATTTTTCAATATTTCAACCTCATCCTTCACTTGTCCCTGATTTTTATCTAATTATTCTTCCAGAACATCAAGTTTCGAGAGTTGTCCGAGCTTTTGAAGAATTTCATTCAACTTGTCGGCATCTATAGTGGCTGTAAAAAGCCAAAACTTACATCTTTATCAGTTTTTTTGTAATCACTGACATTATCATCTGATACTATAAGCCCTCCATCCATATTTGAGGAGTATCTCGAACTAAACATCCCTTGGGACGATATGGGACCCCAAATCCTACCCTCGAACGACAAAACTGTATGTATGAGGTTTTGTTTACGTTTTGCTGTCTTCGCATTTTAGAGCTTCTTGACTCGTAACATTCAATTCATCAATATCTTCCTTCACTTGTCCCTGATTTTTATCTAATTTTTCTTCCAGAACGTCGATTTTCGAAAGTTGTCCGAGCTTTTGAAGAATTTCATTCAACTTGTCAGCATCTATGGTGGCTTTAAAAAGTGAAAACATACGTCTTTATCAGTTCTTTTGTAATCTATGACAATATCATCTGATACTATAAGCCCTCCGTCCATATTTGAGGTGTATCTCGAACTAAACATCCCTTGGGACACTATGGGACCCCAAATCCAACCCTCGAACGACGAAACTGCGAGTATGAGGTTTTTTTCACGTTTTGCAGTCTTCGTATTTTAGAGCTTCTTGACTCTAACATTCAATTCGTCAATCTCTTCCTTCACTTGTCCCTGATTTTTATCTAATTTTTCTTCCAGAACGTCGATTTTCGAAAGTTGTCCGAGCTTTTGAAGAATTTCATTCAACTTGTCGGCATCTATGGTGGCTTTAAAAAGCCAAAACATACGTCTTTATCAGTTCTTTTGTAATCTCTGACAATATCATCTGATACTATAAGCCCTCCGTCCATATTTGAGGTGTATCTCGAACTAAACATCCCTTGGGACACTATGGGACCCCAAATCCTACCCTCGAACGACAAAACTGTATGTATGAGGTTTTGTTTACGTTTTGCTGTCTTCGCATTTTAGAGCTTCTTGACTCTAACTTTCAATTCATCAATTTCTTCCTTCCCTTGTCCCTGATTTTTATCTAATTTTTCTTCCAGAACGTGAAGTTTTGAGAGATTTTCGAGCTTTTGAAGAATTTCATTCAACTTGTCGGCATCTATAGTGGCTTTAAAAAGCCAAAACTTACATCTTTATCAGTTTTTTTGTAATCACTGACATTATCATCTGATACTATAAGCCCTCCGTCCATATTTGAGGTGTATCTCGAACTAAACATCCCTTGGGACGCTATGGGACCCCAAATCCAACCCTCGAACGACGAAACTGCGAGTATGAGGTTTTTTTCACGTTTTGCAGTCTTCGCATTTTAGAGCTTCTTGACTCTAACATTCAATTCGTCAATCTCTTCCTTCACTTGTCTCTGATTTTTATCTAATTTTTCTTCCAGAACGTCGATTTTCGAAAGTTGTCCGAGCTTTTGAAGAATTTCATTCAACTTGTCGGCATCTATAGTGGCTTTAAAAAGCCAAAACATATGTCTTTATCAGTTCTTTTGTAATCTATGACAATATCATATGATACTATTAGCCCTCCGTCCATATTTGAGGTGTATCTCGATCTAAACATTCCTTGGGACGCTATGGGACCCCAAATAAAACCCTCGAACGACAAAACTGCGAGTATGATTTTTTTTTTACGTTTTGCAGTCTTCGAATTTTAGAGCTTCTTGACTCTAACTTTCAAATCATCAATTTCTTCCTTCCCTTGTCCCTGATTTTTATCTAATTTTTCTTCCAGAACGTGAAGTTTTGAGAGATTTTCGAGCTTTTGAAGAATTTCATTCAACTTGTCGGCATCTATAGTGGCTTTAAAAAGCCAAAACTTACATCTTTATCGTTTTTTTTGTAATCACTGACATTATCATCTGATACTATAAGCCCTCCGTCCATATTTGAGGTGTATCTCGAACTAAACATCCCTTGGGACGCTATGGGACCCCAAATAAAACCCTCAAACGACAAAACTGTGAGTTTGAGGCTTTGTTTACGTTCGGCAGTCTTCGCATTTTAGAGCTTTTTGACTCTATTTTTCAATATTTCAACCTCATCCTTCACTTGTCCCTGATTTTTATCTAATTATTCTTCCAGAACATCAAGTTTCGAGAGTTGTCCGAGCTTTTGAAGAATTTCATTCAACTTGTCGGCATCTATAGTGGCTGTAAAAAGCCAAAACTTACATCTTTATCAGTTTTTTTGTAATCACTGACATTATCATCTGATACTATAAGCCCTCCATCCATATTTGAGGAGTATCTCGAACTAAACATCCCTTGGGACGATATGGGACCCCAAATCCTACCCTCGAACGACAAAACTGTATGTATGAGGTTTTGTTTACGTTTTGCTGTCTTCGCATTTTAGAGCTTCTTGACTCGTAACATTCAATTCATCAATATCTTCCTTCACTTGTCCCTGATTTTTATCTAATTTTTCTTCCAGAACGTCGATTTTCGAAAGTTGTCCGAGCTTTTGAAGAATTTCATTCAACTTGTCAGCATCTATGGTGGCTTTAAAAAGTGAAAACATACGTCTTTATCAGTTCTTTTGTAATCTATGACAATATCATCTGATACTATAAGCCCTCCGTCCATATTTGAGGTGTATCTCGAACTAAACATCCCTTGGGACACTATGGGACCCCAAATCCAACCCTCGAACGACGAAACTGCGAGTATGAGGTTTTTTTCACGTTTTGCAGTCTTCGCATTTTAGAGCTTCTTGACTCTAACATTCAATTCGTCAATCTCTTCCTTCACTTGTCCCTGATTTTTATCTAATTTTTCTTCCAGAACGTCGATTTTCGAAAGTTGTCCGAGCTTTTGAAGAATTTCATTCAACTTGTCGGCATCTATAGTGGCTTTAAAAAGCCAAAACATATGTCTTTATCAGTTCTTTTGTAATCTATGACAATATCATATGATACTATTAGCCCTCCGTCCATATTTGAGGTGTATCTCGATCTAAACATTCCTTGGGACGCTATGGGACCCCAAATAAAACCCTCGAACGACAAAACTGCGAGTATGATTTTTTTTTTACGTTTTGCAGTCTTCGAATTTTAGAGCTTCTTGACTCTAACTTTCAAATCATCAATTTCTTCCTTCCCTTGTCCCTGATTTTTATCTAATTTTTCTTCCAGAACGTGAAGTTTTGAGAGATTTTCGAGCTTTTGAAGAATTTCATTCAACTTGTCGGCATCTATAGTGGCTTTAAAAAGCCAAAACTTACATCTTTATCGTTTTTTTTGTAATCACTGACATTATCATCTGATACTATAAGCCCTCCGTCCATATTTGAGGTGTATCTCGAACTAAACATCCCTTGGGACGCTATGGGACCCCAAATAAAACCCTCAAACGACAAAACTGTGAGTTTGAGGCTTTGTTTACGTTCGGCAGTCTTCGCATTTTAGAGCTTTTTGACTCTATTTTTCAATATTTCAACCTCATCCTTCACTTGTCCCTGATTTTTATCTAATTATTCTTCCAGAACATCAAGTTTCGAGAGTTGTCCGAGCTTTTGAAGAATTTCATTCAACTTGTCGGCATCTATAGTGGCTGTAAAAAGCCAAAACTTACATCTTTATCAGTTTTTTTGTAATCACTGACATTATCATCTGATACTATAAGCCCTCCATCCATATTTGAGGAGTATCTCGAACTAAACATCCCTTGGGACGATATGGGACCCCAAATCCTACCCTCGAACGACAAAACTGTATGTATGAGGTTTTGTTTACGTTTTGCTGTCTTCGCATTTTAGAGCTTCTTGACTCGTAACATTCAATTCATCAATATCTTCCTTCACTTGTCCCTGATTTTTATCTAATTTTTCTTCCAGAACGTCGATTTTCGAAAGTTGTCCGAGCTTTTGAAGAATTTCATTCAACTTGTCAGCATCTATGGTGGCTTTAAAAAGTGAAAACATACGTCTTTATCAGTTCTTTTGTAATCTATGACAATATCATCTGATACTATAAGCCCTCCGTCCATATTTGAGGTGTATCTCGAACTAAACATCCCTTGGGACACTATGGGACCCCAAATCCAACCCTCGAACGACGAAACTGCGAGTATGAGGTTTTTTTCACGTTTTGCAGTCTTCGTATTTTAGAGCTTCTTGACTCTAACATTCAATTCGTCAATCTCTTCCTTCACTTGTCCCTGATTTTTATCTAATTTTTCTTCCAGAACGTCGATTTTCGAAAGTTGTCCGAGCTTTTGAAGAATTTCATTCAACTTGTCGGCATCTATGGTGGCTTTAAAAAGCCAAAACATACGTCTTTATCAGTTCTTTTGTAATCTCTGACAATATCATCTGATACTATAAGCCCTCCGTCCATATTTGAGGTGTATCTCGAACTAAACATCCCTTGGGACACTATGGGACCCCAAATCCTACCCTCGAACGACAAAACTGTATGTATGAGGTTTTGTTTACGTTTTGCTGTCTTCGCATTTTAGAGCTTCTTGACTCTAACTTTCAATTCATCAATTTCTTCCTTCCCTTGTCCCTGATTTTTATCTAATTTTTCTTCCAGAACGTGAAGTTTTGAGAGATTTTCGAGCTTTTGAAGAATTTCATTCAACTTGTCGGCATCTATAGTGGCTTTAAAAAGCCAAAACTTACATCTTTATCAGTTTTTTTGTAATCACTGACATTATCATCTGATACTATAAGCCCTCCGTCCATATTTGAGGTGTATCTCGAACTAAACATCCCTTGGGACGCTATGGGACCCCAAATCCAACCCTCGAACGACGAAACTGCGAGTATGAGGTTTTTTTCACGTTTTGCAGTCTTCGCATTTTAGAGCTTCTTGACTCTAACATTCAATTCGTCAATCTCTTCCTTCACTTGTCCCTGATTTTTATCTAATTTTTCTTCCAGAACGTCGATTTTCGAAAGTTGTCCGAGCTTTTGAAGAATTTCATTCAACTTGTCGGCATCTATGGTGGCTTTAAAAAGCCAAAACATACGTCTTTATCAGTTCTTTTGTAATCTATGACAATATCATCTGATACTATAAGCCCTCCGTCCATATTTGAGGTGTATCTCGAACTAAACATCCCTTGGGACGCTATGGGACCCCAAATCCTACGCTGGAACGACAAAACAGTGAGTATGAGGCTTTGTTTACATTCGGCAGCCTTCACATTTTAAGCTTTTTTACTATTTTTTAATTCTTCGACCTCTTCCTTCACTTGTCCCTGATTTTTATCAAATTATTCTTCCAGAAAGTTGATTTTCGAAAGTTGTCCGAGCTTTTGAAGAATTTCACTCACCTTGTCGGCATCTATGGTGGCTTTAAGAAGCCAAAACTTACATCTTTATCAGTTTTTTTGTAATCAATGACATTATCATCTGATGCTATAAGCCCTCTGTCCATATTTGAGGAGTATCTCGAACTAAACATCCCTTGGGACGATATGGGACCCCAAATCCAACCCTCGAACGACAAAACTGTGAGTTTGAGGCTTTGTTTACTTTCGGCAGTCTTCGCATTTTCGAGCTTTTTGATTCTATTTTTCAATTCTTCAATCTCTCCATCACTTGTCCCTGATTTTTATCTAATTATTCTTCCAGAACGTCAAGTTTCGAGAGTTTTTCGAGCTTTTGAAGAATTTCATTCACCTTGTCGGCATCTATAGTGGCTTTAAAAAGCCAAATCTTATATCTTTATCTTTTTTTTTGTAATCAATGAAAATATCATCTGATACTATAAGCCCTCCATCCATATTTGAGGAGTATCTCGAACTAAACATCCCTTGGGACGATATGGGACCCCAAATCCAACCCTCGAACGACAAAACTGTGAGTTTGAGGCTTTGTTTACTTTCGGCAGTCTTCGCATTTTCGAGTTTCTTGACTCTAACTTTCAATTCATCAATCTCTTCCTTCACTTGTCCCTGATTTTTATCTAATTTTTCTTCCAGAACGTCGATTTTCGAAAGTTGTCCGAGCTTTTGAAGAATTTCATTCAACTTGTCAGCATCTATGGTGGCTTTAAAAAGTGTAAACATACGTCTTTATCAGTTCTTTTGTAATCTATGACAATATCATATGATACTATAAGCCCTCCGTCCATATTTGAGGTGTATCTCGAACTAAACATCCCTTGGGACACTATGGGACCCCAAATCCAACCCTCGAACGACGAAACTGTGAGTATGAGGTTTTTTTCACGTTTTGCATTCTTCGCATTTTAGAGCTTCTTGACTCTAACATTCAATTCGTCAATCTCTTCCTTCACTTGTCCCTGATTTTTATCTAATTTTTCTTCCAGAACGTCGATTTTTCGAAAGTTGTCCGAGCTTTTGAAGAATTTCATTCAACTTGTCGGCATCTATAGTGGCTTTAAAAAGCCAAAACTTACATCTTTATCAGTTTTTTTGTAATCACTGACATTATCATCTGATACTATAAGCCCTCCATCCATATTTGAGGAGTATCTCGAACTAAACATCCCTTGGGACGATATGGGACCCCAAATCCTACCCTCGAACGACAAAACTGTATGTATGAGGTTTTGTTTACGTTTTGCTGTCTTCGCATTTTAGAGCTTCTTGACTCTAACATTCAATTCATCAATATCTTCCTTCACTTGTCCCTGATTTTTATCTAATTTTCCTTCCAGAACGTCGATTTTCGAAAGTTGTCCGAGCTTTTGAAAAATTTCATTCAACTTGTCAGCATCTATGGTGGCTTTAAAAAGTGTAAACATACGTCTTTATCAGTTCTTTTGTAATCTATGACAATATCATATGATACTATAAGCCCTCCGTCCATATTTGAGGTGTATCTCGAACTAAACATCCCTTGGGACACTATGGGGCCCCAAATCCAACCCTCGAACGACGAAACTGCGAGTATGAGGTTTTTTCACGTTTTGCATTCTTCGCATTTTAGAGCTTCTTGACTCTAACATTCAATTCGTCAATCTCTTCCTTCACTTGTCCCTGATTTTTATCTAATTTTTCTTCCAGAACGTCGATTTTCGAAAGTTGTCCGAGCTTTTGAAGAATTTCATTCAACTTGTCGGCATCTATAGTGGCTTTAAAAAGCCAAAACATATGTCTTTATCAGTTCTTTTGTAATCTATGACAATATCATATGATACCATTAGCCCTCCGTCCATATTTGAGGTGTATCTCGAACTAAACATCCCTTGGGACGCTATGGGACCCCAAATCCAACCCTCGAACGACAAAACTGCGAGTATGATGTTTTTTTTACGTTTTGCAGTCTTCGCATTTTAGAGCTTCTTGACTCTAACATTCAATTCATCAATATCTTCCTTCACTTGTCCCTGATTTTTATCTAATTTTTCTTCCAGAACGTCGATTTTCGAAAGTTGTCCGAGCTTTTGAAGAATTTCATTCAACTTGTCAGCATCTATGGTGGCTTTAAAAAGTGAAAACATACGTCTTTATCAGTTCTTTTGTAATCTATGACAATATCATCTGATACTATAAGCCCTCCGTCCATATTTGAGGTGTATCTCGAACTAAACATCCCTTGGGACACTATGGGACCCCAAATCCAACCCTCGAACGACGAAACTGCGAGTATGAGGTTTTTTTCACGTTTTGCAGTCTTCGCATTTTAGAGCTTCTTGACTCTAACATTCAATTCGTCAATCTCTTCCTTCACTTGTCCCTGATTTTTATCTAATTTTTCTTCCAGAACGTCGATTTTCGAAAGTTGTCCGAGCTTTTGAAGAATTTCATTCAACTTGTCGGCATCTATGGTGGCTTTAAAAAGCCAAAACATACGTCTTTATCAGTTCTTTTGTAATCTCTGACAATATCATCTGATACTATAAGCCCTCCGTCCATATTTGAGGTGTATCTCGAACTAAACATCCCTTGGGACGCTATGGGACCCCAAATCCTACCCTGGAACGACAAAACTGTGAGTATGAGGCTTTGTTTACATTCGGCAGCCTTCACATTTTAAGCTTTTTTACTATTTTTTAATTCTTCGACCTCTTCCTTCACTTGTCCCTGATTTTTATCGAATTATTCTTCCAGAACGTTGATTTTCGAAAGTTGTCCGAGCTTTTGAAGAATTTCACTCACCTTGTCGGCATCTATGGTGGCTTTAAGAAGCCAAAACTTACATCTTTATCAGTTTTTTTGTAATCAATGACATTATCATCTGATGCTATAAGCCCTCTGTCCATATTTGAGGAGTATCTCGAACTAAACATCCCTTGGGACGATATGGGACCCCAAATCCAACCCTCGAACGACAAAACTGTGAGTTTGAGGCTTTGTTTACATTCGGCAGTCTTCGCATTTTCGAGTTTCTTGACTCTAACTTTCAATTCATCAATCTCTTCCTTCACTTGACCCTGATTTTTATCTAATTATTCTTCCAGAACGTCAAGTTTCGAGAGTTTTTTCAGCTTTTAAAGAATTTCATTCAACTTGTCGGCATCTATAGTGGCTTTAAAAAGCCAAAACATACGTCTTTATCAGTTCTTTTGTAATCTATGACAATATCATCTGATACTATAAGCCCTCCATCCATATTTGAGGAGTATCTCGAACTAAACATCTCTTGGGACGATATGGGACCCCAAATCCTACCCTCGAACGACAAAACTGTGTGTATGAGGTTTTGTTTACGTTTTGCTGTCTTCGCATTTTAGAGCTTCTTGACTCTAACATTCAATTCATCAATATCTTCCTTCACTTGTCCCTGATTTTTATCTAATTTTTCTTCCAGAACGTCGATTTTCGAAAGTTGTCCGAGCTTTTGAAGAATTTCATTCAACTTGTCAGCATCTATGGTGGCTTTAAAAAGTGTAAACATACGTCTTTATCAGTTCTTTTGTAATCTATGACAATATCATATGATACTATAAGCCCTCCGTCCATATTTGAGGTGTATCTCGAACTAAACATCCCTTGGGACACTATGGGACCCCAAATCCAACCGTCGAACGACGAAACTGCGAGTATGAGGTTTTTTTCACGTTTTGCATTCTTCGCATTTTAGAGCTTCTTGACTCTAACATTCAATTCGTCAATCTCTTCCTTCACTTGTCCCTGATTTTTATCTAATTTTTCTTCCAGAACGTCGATTTTCGAAAGTTGTCCGAGCTTTTGAAGAATTTCATTCAACTTGTCGGCATCTATAGTGGCTTTAAAAAGCCAAAACATATGTCTTTATCAGTTCTTTTGTAATCTATGACAATATCATATGATACCATTAGCCCTCCGTCCATATTTGAGGTGTATCTCGAACTAAACATCCCTTGGGACGCTATGGGACCCCAAATCCAACCCTCGAACGACAAAACTGCGAGTATGATGTTTTTTTTACGTTTTGCAGTCTTCGCATTTTAGAGCTTCTTGACTCTAACATTCAATTCATCAATATCTTCCTTCACTTGTCCCTGATTTTTATCTAATTTTTCTTCCAGAACGTCGATTTTCGAAAGTTGTCCGAGCTTTTGAAGAATTTCATTCAACTTGTCAGCATCTATGGTGGCTTTAAAAAGTGAAAACATACGTCTTTATCAGTTCTTTTGTAATCTATGACAATATCATCTGATACTATAAGCCCTCCGTCCATATTTGAGGTGTATCTCGAACTAAACATCCCTTGGGACACTATGGGACCCCAAATCCAACCCTCGAACGACGAAACTGCGAGTATGAGGTTTTTTTCACGTTTTGCAGTCTTCGCATTTTAGAGCTTCTTGACTCTAACATTCAATTCGTCAATCTCTTCCTTCACTTGTCCCTGATTTTTATCTAATTTTTCTTCCAGAACGTCGATTTTTCGAAAGTTGTCCGAGCTTTTGAAGAATTTCATTCAACTTGTCGGCATCTATAGTGGCTTTAAAAAGCCAAAACTTACATCTTTATCAGTTTTTTTGTAATCACTGACATTATCATCTGATACTATAAGCCCTCCATCCATATTTGAGGAGTATCTCGAACTAAACATCCCTTGGGACGATATGGGACCCCAAATCCTACCCTCGAACGACAAAACTGTATGTATGAGGTTTTGTTTACGTTTTGCTGTCTTCGCATTTTAGAGCTTCTTGACTCTAACATTCAATTCATCAATATCTTCCTTCACTTGTCCCTGATTTTTATCTAATTTTCCTTCCAGAACGTCGATTTTCGAAAGTTGTCCGAGCTTTTGAAAAATTTCATTCAACTTGTCAGCATCTATGGTGGCTTTAAAAAGTGTAAACATACGTCTTTATCAGTTCTTTTGTAATCTATGACAATATCATATGATACTATAAGCCCTCCGTCCATATTTGAGGTGTATCTCGAACTAAACATCCCTTGGGACACTATGGGGCCCCAAATCCAACCCTCGAACGACGAAACTGCGAGTATGAGGTTTTTTTCACGTTTTGCATTCTTCGCATTTTAGAGCTTCTTGACTCTAACATTCAATTCGTCAATCTCTTCCTTCACTTGTCCCTGATTTTTATCTAATTTTTCTTCCAGAACGTCGATTTTCGAAAGTTGTCCGAGCTTTTGAAGAATTTCATTCAACTTGTCGGCATCTATAGTGGCTTTAAAAAGCCAAAACATATGTCTTTATCAGTTCTTTTGTAATCTATGACAATATCATATGATACCATTAGCCCTCCGTCCATATTTGAGGTGTATCTCGAACTAAACATCCCTTGGGACGCTATGGGACCCCAAATCCAACCCTCGAACGACAAAACTGCGAGTATGATGTTTTTTTTACGTTTTGCAGTCTTCGCATTTTAGAGCTTCTTGACTCTAACATTCAATTCATCAATATCTTCCTTCACTTGTCCCTGATTTTTATCTAATTTTTCTTCCAGAACGTCGATTTTCGAAAGTTGTCCGAGCTTTTGAAGAATTTCATTCAACTTGTCAGCATCTATGGTGGCTTTAAAAAGTGAAAACATACGTCTTTATCAGTTCTTTTGTAATCTATGACAATATCATCTGATACTATAAGCCCTCCGTCCATATTTGAGGTGTATCTCGAACTAAACATCCCTTGGGACACTATGGGACCCCAAATCCAACCCTCGAACGACGAAACTGCGAGTATGAGGTTTTTTTCACGTTTTGCAGTCTTCGCATTTTAGAGCTTCTTGACTCTAACATTCAATTCGTCAATCTCTTCCTTCACTTGTCCCTGATTTTTATCTAATTTTTCTTCCAGAACGTCGATTTTCGAAAGTTGTCCGAGCTTTTGAAGAATTTCATTCAACTTGTCGGCATCTATGGTGGCTTTAAAAAGCCAAAACATACGTCTTTATCAGTTCTTTTGTAATCTCTGACAATATCATCTGATACTATAAGCCCTCCGTCCATATTTGAGGTGTATCTCGAACTAAACATCCCTTGGGACGCTATGGGACCCCAAATCCTACCCTGGAACGACAAAACTGTGAGTATGAGGCTTTGTTTACATTCGGCAGCCTTCACATTTTAAGCTTTTTTACTATTTTTTAATTCTTCGACCTCTTCCTTCACTTGTCCCTGATTTTTATCGAATTATTCTTCCAGAACGTTGATTTTCGAAAGTTGTCCGAGCTTTTGAAGAATTTCACTCACCTTGTCGGCATCTATGGTGGCTTTAAGAAGCCAAAACTTACATCTTTATCAGTTTTTTTGTAATCAATGACATTATCATCTGATGCTATAAGCCCTCTGTCCATATTTGAGGAGTATCTCGAACTAAACATCCCTTGGGACGATATGGGACCCCAAATCCAACCCTCGAACGACAAAACTGTGAGTTTGAGGCTTTGTTTACATTCGGCAGTCTTCGCATTTTCGAGTTTCTTGACTCTAACTTTCAATTCATCAATCTCTTCCTTCACTTGACCCTGATTTTTATCTAATTATTCTTCCAGAACGTCAAGTTTCGAGAGTTTTTTCAGCTTTTAAAGAATTTCATTCAACTTGTCGGCATCTATAGTGGCTTTAAAAAGCCAAAACATACGTCTTTATCAGTTCTTTTGTAATCTATGACAATATCATCTGATACTATAAGCCCTCCATCCATATTTGAGGAGTATCTCGAACTAAACATCTCTTGGGACGATATGGGACCCCAAATCCTACCCTCGAACGACAAAACTGTGTGTATGAGGTTTTGTTTACGTTTTGCTGTCTTCGCATTTTAGAGCTTCTTGACTCTAACATTCAATTCATCAATATCTTCCTTCACTTGTCCCTGATTTTTATCTAATTTTTCTTCCAGAACGTCGATTTTCGAAAGTTGTCCGAGCTTTTGAAGAATTTCATTCAACTTGTCAGCATCTATGGTGGCTTTAAAAAGTGTAAACATACGTCTTTATCAGTTCTTTTGTAATCTATGACAATATCATATGATACTATAAGCCCTCCGTCCATATTTGAGGTGTATCTCGAACTAAACATCCCTTGGGACACTATGGGACCCCAAATCCAACCGTCGAACGACGAAACTGCGAGTATGAGGTTTTTTTCACGTTTTGCATTCTTCGCATTTTAGAGCTTCTTGACTCTAACATTCAATTCGTCAATCTCTTCCTTCACTTGTCCCTGATTTTTATCTAATTTTTCTTCCAGAACGTCGATTTTCGAAAGTTGTCCGAGCTTTTGAAGAATTTCATTCAACTTGTCGGCATCTATAGTGGCTTTAAAAAGCCAAAACATATGTCTTTATCAGTTCTTTTGTAATCTATGACAATATCATATGATACCATTAGCCCTCCGTCCATATTTGAGGTGTATCTCGAACTAAACATCCCTTGGGACGCTATGGGACCCCAAATCCAACCCTCGAACGACAAAACTGCGAGTATGATGTTTTTTTTACGTTTTGCAGTCTTCGCATTTTAGAGCTTCTTGACTCTAACATTCAATTCATCAATATCTTCCTTCACTTGTCCCTGATTTTTATCTAATTTTTCTTCCAGAACGTCGATTTTCGAAAGTTGTCCGAGCTTTTGAAGAATTTCATTCAACTTGTCAGCATCTATGGTGGCTTTAAAAAGTGAAAACATACGTCTTTATCAGTTCTTTTGTAATCTATGACAATATCATCTGATACTATAAGCCCTCCGTCCATATTTGAGGTGTATCTCGAACTAAACATCCCTTGGGACACTATGGGACCCCAAATCCAACCCTCGAACGACGAAACTGTGAGTATGAGGTTTTTTTCACGTTTTGCATTCTTCGCATTTTAGAGCTTCTTGACTCTAACATTCAATTCGTCAATCTCTTCCTTCACTTGTCCCTGATTTTTATCTAATTTTTCTTCCAGAACGTCGATTTTCGAAAGTTGTCCGAGCTTTTGAAGAATTTCATTCAACTTGTCGGCATCTATAGTGGCTTTAAAAAGCCAAAACTTACATCTTTATCAGTTTTTTTGTAATCACTGACATTATCATCTGATACTATAAGCCCTCCATCCATATTTGAGGAGTATCTCGAACTAAACATCCCTTGGGACGCTATGGGACCCCAAATCCAACCCTCGAACGACAAAACTGCGAGTATGATGTTTTTTTTACGTTTTGCAGTCTTCGCATTTTAGAGCTTCTTGACTCTAACATTCAATTCATCAATATCTTCCTTCACTTGTCCCTGATTTTTATCTAATTTTTCTTCCAGAACGTCGATTTTCGAAAGTTGTCCGAGCTTTTGAAGAATTTCATTCAACTTGTCAGCATCTATGGTGGCTTTAAAAAGTGAAAACATACGTCTTTATCAGTTCTTTTGTAATCTATGACAATATCATCTGATACTATAAGCCCTCCGTCCATATTTGAGGTGTATCTCGAACTAAACATCCCTTGGGACACTATGGGACCCCAAATCCAACCCTCGAACGACGAAACTGCGAGTATGAGGTTTTTTTCACGTTTTGCAGTCTTCGCATTTTAGAGCTTCTTGACTCTAACATTCAATTCGTCAATCTCTTCCTTCACTTGTCCCTGATTTTTATCTAATTTTTCTTCCAGAACGTCGATTTTCGAAAGTTGTCCGAGCTTTTGAAGAATTTCATTCAACTTGTCGGCATCTATGGTGGCTTTAAAAAGCCAAAACATACGTCTTTATCAGTTCTTTTGTAATCTCTGACAATATCATCTGATACTATAAGCCCTCCGTCCATATTTGAGGTGTATCTCGAACTAAACATCCCTTGGGACGCTATGGGACCCCAAATCCTACCCTGGAACGACAAAACTGTGAGTATGAGGCTTTGTTTACATTCGGCAGCCTTCACATTTTAAGCTTTTTTACTATTTTTTAATTCTTCGACCTCTTCCTTCACTTGTCCCTGATTTTTATCGAATTATTCTTCCAGAACGTTGATTTTCGAAAGTTGTCCGAGCTTTTGAAGAATTTCACTCACCTTGTCGGCATCTATGGTGGCTTTAAGAAGCCAAAACTTACATCTTTATCAGTTTTTTTGTAATCAATGACATTATCATCTGATGCTATAAGCCCTCTGTCCATATTTGAGGAGTATCTCGAACTAAACATCCCTTGGGACGATATGGGACCCCAAATCCAACCCTCGAACGACAAAACTGTGAGTTTGAGGCTTTGTTTACATTCGGCAGTCTTCGCATTTTCGAGTTTCTTGACTCTAACTTTCAATTCATCAATCTCTTCCTTCACTTGACCCTGATTTTTATCTAATTATTCTTCCAGAACGTCAAGTTTCGAGAGTTTTTTCAGCTTTTAAAGAATTTCATTCAACTTGTCGGCATCTATAGTGGCTTTAAAAAGCCAAAACATACGTCTTTATCAGTTCTTTTGTAATCTATGACAATATCATCTGATACTATAAGCCCTCCATCCATATTTGAGGAGTATCTCGAACTAAACATCTCTTGGGACGATATGGGACCCCAAATCCTACCCTCGAACGACAAAACTGTGTGTATGAGGTTTTGTTTACGTTTTGCTGTCTTCGCATTTTAGAGCTTCTTGACTCTAACATTCAATTCATCAATATCTTCCTTCACTTGTCCCTGATTTTTATCTAATTTTTCTTCCAGAACGTCGATTTTCGAAAGTTGTCCGAGCTTTTGAAGAATTTCATTCAACTTGTCAGCATCTATGGTGGCTTTAAAAAGTGAAAACATACGTCTTTATCAGTTCTTTTGTAATCTATGACAATATCATCTGATACTATAAGCCCTCCGTCCATATTTGAGGAGTATCTCGAACTAAACATCCCTTGGGACGATATGGGACCCCAAATGAAACCCTCGAACGACAAAACTGTGAGTTTGAGGCTTGGTTTCCTTTCGGCAGTCTTCGCATTTTCGAGCTTTTTGATTCTATTTTTCAATTCTTCAATCTCTCCATCACTTGTCCCTGATTTTTATCTAATTATTCTTCCAGAACGTCAAGTTTCGAGAGTTTTTCGAGCTTTTGAAGAATTTCATTCACCTTGTCGGCATCTATAGTGGCTTTAAAAAGCCAAATCTTATATCTTTATCTGTTTTTTTGTAATCAATGACAATATCATCTGATACTATAAGCCCTCCATCCATATTTGAGGAGTATCTCGAACTAAACATCCCTTGGGACGATATGGGACCCCAAATCCAACCCTCGAACGACAAAACTGTGAGTTTGAGGCTTTGTTTACTTTCGGCAGTCTTCGCATTTTCGAGTTTCTTGACTCTAACTTTCAATTCATCAATCTCTTCCTTCACTTGTCCCTGATTTTTATCTAATTTTTCTTCCAGAACGTCGATTTTCGAAAGTTGTCCGAGCTTTTGAAGAATTTCATTCAACTTGTCAGCATCTATGGTGGCTTTAAAAAGTGAAAACATACGTCTTTATCAGTTCTTTTGTAATCTATGACAATATCATCTGATACTATAAGCCCTCCGTCCATATTTGAGGTGTATCTCGAACTAAACATCCCTTGGGACACTATGGGACCCCAAATCCAACCCTCGAACGACGAAACTGCGAGTATGAGGTTTTTTTCACGTTTTGCAGTCTTCGCATTTTAGAGCTTCTTGACTCTAACATTCAATTCGTCAATCTCTTCCTTCACTTGTCCCTGATTTTTATCTAATTTTTCTTCCAGAACGTCGATTTTCGAAAGTTGTCCGAGCTTTTGAAGAATTTCATTCAACTTGTCGGCATCTATGGTGGCTTTAAAAAGCCAAAACATACGTCTTTATCAGTTCTTTTGTAATCTCTGACAATATCATCTGATACTATAAGCCCTCCGTCCATATTTGAGGTGTATCTCGAACTAAACATCCCTTGGGACACTATGGGACCCCAAATCCTACCCTCGAACGACAAAACTGTATGTATGAGGTTTTGTTTACGTTTTGCTGTTTTCGCATTTTAGAGCTTCTTGACTCTAACTTTCAATTCATCAATTTCTTCCTTCCCTTGTCCCTGATTTTTATCTAATTTTTCTTCCAGAACGTGAAGTTTTGAGAGATTTTCGAGCTTTTGAAGAATTTCATTCAACTTGTCGGCATCTATCATCATCATATCCGGCGCAACAACCCGTCACCGAGTCTGGGCCGCCTCTAAAAGCCTCCGCCAGGTGGCTTGGTCCTGTGCAGCAGCTTTCCAATTCCGAGCTCCAAGCAGGTCTCGTGCATCTGAGTTGACGGCATCTTCCCATCTCACATTTGGCCTGCCAACTCTCCGTTTTCCAAACATCCTGTCGGTCAACATCTTTTTAGTTAGTTCGCCATCCCCCATTCTTAGAACATGGCCAGCCCAGCGAAGCCTACCTATCTTGATAAATTTTGCGGCATCTGCATCACCATAAAACCGGTACAACTCCGCATTCTTCCGTCTCCTCCATGCCTCCCCATCTCTAACGGGACCAAAGATCCTTCTTAATATAGCTCTTTCAAAAGACAAGATTCTTGAGTCATCTGCTTTAGTTGTGGCCCAAGCTTCCGACCCATAAGTTAGAACTGGCCGAACCAACATTTTATACAGATTGATCTTGGTCCCGCCGGAGAGGTATCGGCTTCTGAAGTGTCTGGAGAGCCCAAAGAAGCATCGGTTTGCCGCCGCAATTCTTCTGTTGATCTCCTGGGTGATGTCATTCATTGCGTTCACTTCAGTCCCCAGGTATACAAAGCTGTTCACCCTCTCAAACTTATACGGTCCAACTTCAAACTTTCTGGGGCCTGCTTCAATGCCTCCAACTCTTAAGTACTTTGTCTTCTCTTCATTGACAACTAGTCCAAGAAGCTTAGCTTCTGTCTCAAGAGTGAGGAATGCCTCTTTCAGGGACCGCTCCGACCTGGCCACAATGTCGAAGTCATCCGCGTATCCTAAGAGCTGGACCGTGCTGTTAAAGAGGGTGACGCCTAGCTGAATACCAGAGCGGCGCACTGCTTTCTCGGCTGCAAAATTAAAAAGGAGACATGCTAGGGCATCTCCTTGTCTGACCCCACTATTAGTATTAAATGAGTCAGACAGGTCAGTTCCCACTCGTACAGTGCAGCTTGAATTTTTCATTGTCATCCTCACCAAGCTGATCAGTTTTCCGGGGATATTCATCTCATCGAGAGCTTGATAGAGTGCTGGCCTTGAGACGCTGTCATATGCTGATTTGAAGTCCAGAAAGAGATGATGCGTGACTATCTTGTGTTCTTTGCATTTCTCAAGCATCATCCTCAGGGAGAAGATCTGATCCGTAGTGGACTTACCTCTTCTAAATCCCGCCTGGTATTTGCCAATCTCTCTCTCAGCGTGTGGAACAAGCCTTTCGTAGAGGACATTTGAGAGGACTTTATACGCGCAGGAAAGAAGGACTATTCCACGATAATTCGCGCAATCCTTCTGATCTCCCTTTTTATGGAGAGGATAGATTACTCCTCGATTCCATTCTTCGGGCATTTCTTCACTCTCCCAGATGGACATGATGAGGTTGTGGAGTTCCTTTAGTAGCCCTGTTCCACCATAACGCAGAAGCTCTGCCTGAATTCCATCCAGGCCCGGTGCTTTGTTGTTCTTTAACTTATTTATTGCATCTTGAACTTCCTCATCATCGGGTGGCTCAACATCATTTAGCATGTCTTCAGCTTCTATTTCCACTATAGTATCTTGTGTGTCTTCCTTGTTAAGGGACTTGCTAAAGTAACTCCTCCACCTATCCAGAATCTCATGCTTGTTTGTGAGGAGGTTCCCATCTTCATCCTTACAGCTTGTAACTCTTGGTTTGAAGACGGCTCTCCCTTCATTAACTTTCTGAAAGAACAGGCGGCTCTCATGCACTCTCCGGTGAGATTCAATGTCCTCCATCTTTTTATTTTCCCATAGTCGCTTCTTCCTACGGTGAGTTCTCTTTTCTCTTCTCCGCTTGGCCCGGTATTCCTCCCGAGCACGTCTAGTATTGTGCTGTATTACTCTCTTGTACGCCTCGTTTTTTATGGTCGTGACTGCTTGACATTCATCATCAAACCATGGGGCTCTTATTTCTTTTCCTTGGTAACCTAAAGTCTCCTGTGCTGCTTGCTTCACTGCCTCGGCTATTCCAGCCCAATGGTCATCTGTAGCCTCACCTCTGCCTCGTAATACCTCTGTGAGCTTAGCGTCTAGGCATTCCTGGTATGCTTTACATTGGTCTACATCCTTCAGTTTCGAGACATCATACCTTCGAGGAACCAAACCAGCAGTCATTCTTTTTGTGGATATTCGAGACCTAATCCTGGCAATGCTCATGTAATGGTCTGAGTCCACGTTCGCTCCTCTATAAGATCTCACTCCAATCAAGTCTGATCTATGGTGAGAGCCTATAAGGAAGTGATCAATCTGGTTACTTGTCATCCCATTTGGTGTTCTCCATGTGGCTCGATGTATCTTCTTTCCTGGGAACATAGTGCTACCGATGACCAAACCGTGTGCAGCGGCAAAGTTTATAAGTCGTTGCCCATTGTCGTTTGATGATTCATGTAGGCTGTAGGCTCCGATCGTTGGGCGATATGCAGACTCACGGCCAACCTGGGCATTGAGATCCCCCAGGACAATCTTTATATCGTTTGCCGGGCAGCTCCCGAAAGCATCCCCTAGGCTCTCGTAGAAGGTATCCTTATCCTCCTCAGATGCTACTTCCGTTGGTGCGTGACAGTTAATCAGGGAGTAGTTAAAAAACCTTCCTTTGATGCGCAGGGAGCATATTCGGGGTGAGATGGGGTTGAAATTCAGAACCAACTGTCGTGCTCTGCCCCGAACAACAAATCCTGTTCCGAACATATGGTGATGTTGATGGCAGCTGTAGTATAGGGTATGGTATTTCTTTTCATGTGACCCGCTTTCGAGCCACCGAACTTCCTGGATTGCTGCGATGTCTATTCGGTAAGCGTCAAGTTGTGTAAGAAGCGCCCGAAGGGCTCCTAGTCTGTAGAGCGATAAAATGTTCCAAAAAGCTATTCTTAAGTCATTATGGCGGTTCCTAGGTCGTTTACTTAAGATCAGTCCGGCTTCATTGCTTTGTAGAGGAATCGTAATTGTGTGGGTTTAAGGAGAGCAGGGTATCAGCCTACTGCTCCCGAGTCAGGTGAAGGGGCTGCCTCCTTTGAGCATCCTGACCAACTCCCCCATCCGGGGCGGCTACCTAGGGGAGGAGACCCTAGGGTGTGTATTGTAAGTGTCCTTAGTCTGTAGTGTGGGGGTGTTTGTAGTGTGCTGTTATTAGTGTACTGTGTGAATGTTAGTGTATGTGTTCCCCCAACCTGGAGGGCCAGTGGCTGTTGCAACCCGAAGGCTGGGCGATGGGGACGCCACTTCCCAACGCCATGTCGGCATCTATAGTGGCTTTAAAAAGCCAAAACTTACATCTTTATCAGTTTTTTTGTAATCACTGACATTATCATCTGATACTATAAGCCCTCCGTCCATATTTGAGGTGTATCTCGAACTAAACATCCCTTGGGACGCTATGGGACCCCAAATCCAACCCTCGAACGACGAAACTGCGAGTATGAGGTTTTTTTCACGTTTTGCATTCTTCGCATTTTAGAGCTTCTTGACTCTAACATTCAATTCGTCAATCTCTTCCTTCACTTGTCTCTGATTTTTATCTAATTTTTCTTCCAGAACGTCGATTTTCGAAAGTTGTCCGAGCTTTTGAAGAATTTCATTCAACTTGTCGGCATCTATGGTGGCTTTAAAAAGCCAAAACATACGTCTTTATCAGTTCTTTTGTAATCTATGACAATATCATCTGATACTATAAGCCCTCCGTCCATATTTGAGGTGTATCTCGAACTAAACATCCCTTGGGACGCTATGGGACCCCAAATCCTACGCTGGAACGACAAAACTGTGAGTATGAGGCTTTGTTTACATTCGGCAGCCTTCACATTTTAAGCTTTTTTACTATTTTTTAATTCTTCGACCTCTTCCTTCACTTGTCCCTGATTTTTATCAAATTATTCTTCCAGAAAGTTGATTTTCGAAAGTTGTCCGAGCTTTTGAAGAATTTCACTCACCTTGTCGGCATCTATGGTGGCTTTAAGAAGCCAAAACTTACATCTTTATCAGTTTTTTTGTAATCAATGACATTATCATCTGATGCTATAAGCCCTCTGTCCATATTTGAGGAGTATCTCGAACTAAACATCCCTTGGGACGATATGGGACCCCAAATGAAACCCTCGAACGACAAAACTGTGAGTTTGAGGCTTTGTTTCCTTTCGGCAGTCTTCGCATTTTCGAGCTTTTTGATTCTATTTTTCAATTCTTCAATCTCTCCATCACTTGTCCCTGATTTTTATCTAATTATTCTTCCAGAACGTCATGTTTCGAGAGTTTTTCGAGCTTTTGAAGAATTTCATTCACCTTGTCGGCATCTATAGTGGCTTTAAAAAGCCAAATCTTATATCTTTATCTGTTTTTTTGTAATCAATGACAATATCATCTGATACTATAAGCCCTCCATCCATATTTGAGGAGTATCTCGAACTAAACATCCCTTGGGACGATATGGGACCCCAAATCCAACCCTCGAACGACAAAACTGTGAGTTTGAGGCTTTGTTTACTTTCGGCAGTCTTCGCATTTTCGAGTTTCTTGACCCTAACTTTCAATTCATCAATCTCTTCCTTCACTTGTCGCTGATTTTTATCTAATAATTCTTCCAGAACGTCAAGTTTCGAGAGTTTTTTCAGCTTTTAAAGAATTTCATTCAACTTGTCGGCATCCATAGTGGCTATAAAAAGCCAAAACATACGTCTTTATCAGTTCTTTTGTAATCTATGACAATATCATCTGATACTATAAGCCCTCCATCCATATTTGAGGAGTATCTCGAACTAAACATCCCTTGGGACGCTATGGGGCCCCAAATCCAACCCTCGAACAACAAAACTGCGAGTATGATGTTTTTTTTTACGTTTTGCAGTCTTCGCATTTTAGAGCTTCTTGACTCTAACTTTCAATTCATCAATTTCTTCCTTCCCTTGTCCCTGATTTTTATCTAATTTTTCTTCCAGAACGTGAAGTTTTGAGAGATTTTCGAGCTTTTGAAGAATTTCATTCAACTTGCCGGCATCTATAGTGGCTTTAAAAAGCCAAAACTTACATCTTTATCAGTTTTTTTGTAATCACTGACATTATCATCTGATACTATAAGCCCTCCATCCATATTTGAGGAGTATCTCGAACTAAACATCCCTTGGGACGATATGGGACCCCAAATCCTACCCTCGAACGACAAAACTGTATGTATGAGGTTTTGTTTACGTTTTGCTGTCTTCGCATTTTAGAGCTTCTTGACTCTAACATTCAATTCATCAATATCTTCCTTCACTTGTCCCTGATTTTTATCTAATTTTTCTTCCAGAACGTCGATTTTCGAAAGTTGTCCGAGCTTTTGAAGAATTTCATTCAACTTGTCAGCATCTATGGTGGCTTTAAAAAGTGTAAACATACGTCTTTATCAGTTCTTTTGTAATCTATGACAATATCATATGATACTATAAGCCCTCCGTCCATATTTGAGGTGTATCTCGAACTAAACATCCCTTGGGACACTATGGGACCCCAAATCCAACCCTCGAACGACGAAACTGCGAGTATGAGGTTTTTTTCACGTTTTGCATTCTTCGCATTTTAGAGCTTCTTGACTCTAACATTCAATTCGTCAATCTCTTCCTTCACTTGTCCCTGATTTTTATCTAATTTTTCTTCCAGAACGTCGATTTTCGAAAGTTGTCCGAGCTTTTGAAGAATTTCATTCAACTTGTCGGCATCTATGGTGGCTTTAAAAAGCCAAAACATACGTCTTTATCAGTTCTTTTGTAATCTATGACAATATCATCTGATACTATAAGCCCTCCGTCCATATTTGAGGTGTATCTCGAACTAAACATCCCTTGGGACGCTATGGGACCCCAAATCCTACGCTGGAACGACAAAACTGTGAGTATGAGGCTTTGTTTACATTCGGCAGCCTTCACATTTTAAGCTTTTTTACTATTTTTTAATTCTTCGACCTCTTCCTTCACTTGTCCCTGATTTTTATCAAATTATTCTTCCAGAAAGTTGATTTTCGAAAGTTGTCCGAGCTTTTGAAGAATTTCACTCACCTTGTCGGCATCTATGGTGGCTTTAAGAAGCCAAAACTTACATCTTTATCAGTTTTTTTGTAATCAATGACATTATCATCTGATGCTATAAGCCCTCTGTCCATATTTGAGGAGTATCTCGAACTAAACATCCCTTGGGACGATATGGGACCCCAAATGAAACCCTCGAACGACAAAACTGTGAGTTTGAGGCTTTGTTTCCTTTCGGCAGTCTTCGCATTTTCGAGCTTTTTGATTCTATTTTTCAATTCTTCAATCTCTCCATCACTTGTCCCTGATTTTTATCTAATTATTCTTCCAGAACGTCATGTTTCGAGAGTTTTTCGAGCTTTTGAAGAATTTCATTCACCTTGTCGGCATCTATAGTGGCTTTAAAAAGCCAAATCTTATATCTTTATCTGTTTTTTTGTAATCAATGACAATATCATCTGATACTATAAGCCCTCCATCCATATTTGAGGAGTATCTCGAACTAAACATCCCTTGGGACGATATGGGACCCCAAATCCAACCCTCGAACGACAAAACTGTGAGTTTGAGGCTTTGTTTACTTTCGGCAGTCTTCGCATTTTCGAGTTTCTTGACCCTAACTTTCAATTCATCAATCTCTTCCTTCACTTGTCGCTGATTTTTATCTAATAATTCTTCCAGAACGTCAAGTTTCGAGAGTTTTTTCAGCTTTTAAAGAATTTCATTCAACTTGTCGGCATCCATAGTGGCTATAAAAAGCCAAAACATACGTCTTTATCAGTTCTTTTGTAATCTATGACAATATCATCTGATACTATAAGCCCTCCATCCATATTTGAGGAGTATCTCGAACTAAACATCCCTTGGGACGCTATGGGGCCCCAAATCCAACCCTCGAACAACAAAACTGCGAGTATGATGTTTTTTTTTACGTTTTGCAGTCTTCGCATTTTAGAGCTTCTTGACTCTAACTTTCAATTCATCAATTTCTTCCTTCCCTTGTCCCTGATTTTTATCTAATTTTTCTTCCAGAACGTGAAGTTTTGAGAGATTTTCGAGCTTTTGAAGAATTTCATTCAACTTGTCGGCATCTATAGTGGCTTTAAAAAGCCAAAACTTACATCTTTATCAGTTTTTTTGTAATCACTGACATTATCATCTGATACTATAAGCCCTCCATCCATATTTGAGGAGTATCTCGAACTAAACATCCCTTGGGACGATATGGGACCCCAAATCCTACCCTCGAACGACAAAACTGTATGTATGAGGTTTTGTTTACGTTTTGCTGTCTTCGCATTTTAGAGCTTCTTGACTCTAACATTCAATTCATCAATATCTTCCTTCACTTGTCCCTGATTTTTATCTAATTTTTCTTCCAGAACGTCGATTTTCGAAAGTTGTCCGAGCTTTTGAAGAATTTCATTCAACTTGTCAGCATCTATGGTGGCTTTAAAAAGTGTAAACATACGTCTTTATCAGTTCTTTTGTAATCTATGACAATATCATATGATACTATAAGCCCTCCGTCCATATTTGAGGTGTATCTCGAACTAAACATCCCTTGGGACACTATGGGACCCCAAATCCAACCCTCGAACGACGAAACTGCGAGTATGAGGTTTTTTTCACGTTTTGCATTCTTCGCATTTTAGAGCTTCTTGACTCTAACATTCAATTCGTCAATCTCTTCCTTCACTTGTCCCTGATTTTTATCTAATTTTTCTTCCAGAACGTCGATTTTCGAAAGTTGTCCGAGCTTTTGAAGAATTTCATTCAACTTGTCGGCATCTATAGTGGCTTTAAAAAGCCAAAACTTACATCTTTATCAGTTTTTTTGTAATCACTGACATTATCATCTGATACTATAAGCCCTCCATCCATATTTGAGGAGTATCTCGAACTAAACATCCCTTGGGACGATATGGGACCCCAAATCCTACCCTCGAACGACAAAACTGTATGTATGAGGTTTTGTTTACGTTTTGCTGTCTTCGCATTTTAGAGCTTCTTGACTCTAACATTCAATTCATCAATATCTTCCTTCACTTGTCCCTGATTTTTATCTAATTTTTCTTCCAGAACGTCGATTTTCGAAAGTTGTCCGAGCTTTTGAAGAATTTCATTCAACTTGTCAGCATCTATGGTGGCTTTAAAAAGTGTAAACATACGTCTTTATCAGTTCTTTTGTAATCTATGACAATATCATATGATACTATAAGCCCTCCGTCCATATTTGAGGTGTATCTCGAACTAAACATCCCTTGGGACACTATGGCCCCAAATCCAACCCTCGAACGACGAAACTGCGAGTATGAGGTTTTTTTCACGTTTTGCATTCTTCGCATTTTAGAGCTTCTTGACTCTAACATTCAATTCGTCAATCTCTTCCTTCACTTGTCCCTGATTTTTATCTAATTTTTCTTCCAGAACGTCGATTTTCGAAAGTTGTCCGAGCTTTTGAAGAATTTCATTCAACTTGTCGGCATCTATAGTGGCTTTAAAAAGCCAAAACATATGTCTTTATCAGTTCTTTTGTAATCTATGACAATATAATATGATACCATTAGCCCTCCGTCCATATTTGAGGTGTATCTCGAACTAAACATCCCTTGGGACGCTATGGGACCCCAAATCCAACCCTCGAACGACAAAACTGCGAGTATGATGTTTTTTTTACGTTTTGCAGTCTTCGCATTTTAGAGCTTCTTGACTCTAACTTTCAATTCATCAATTTCTTCCTTCCCTTGTCCCTGATTTTTATCTAATTTTTCTTCCAGAACGTGAAGTTTTGAGAGATTTTCGAGCTTTTGAAGAATTTCATTCAACTTGTCGGCATCTATAGTGGCTTTAAAAAGCCAAAACTTACATCTTTATCAGTTTTTTTGTAATAACTGACATTATCATCTGATACTATACGCCCTCCATCCATATTTAAGGAGTATCTCGAACTAAACATCCCTTGGGACGATATGGGACCCCAAATGAAACCCTCGAACGACAAAACTGTGAGTTTGAGGCTTTGTTTCCTTTCGGCAGTCTTCGCATTTTCGAGCTTTTTGATTCTATTTTTCAATTCTTCAATCTCTCCATCACTTGTCCCTGATTTTTATCTAATTATTCTTCCAGAACGTCAAGTTTCGAGAGTTTTTCGAGCTTTTGAAGAATTTCATTCACCTTGTCGGCATCTATAGTGGCTTTAAAAAGCCAAATCTTATATCTTTATCTGTTTTTTTGTAATCAATGACATTATCATCTGATGCTATAAGCCCTCTGTCCATATTTGAGGAGTATCTCGAACTAAACATCCCTTGGGACGATATGGGACCCCAAATGAAACCCTCGAACGACAAAACTGTGAGTTTGAGGCTTTGTTTCCTTTCGGCAGTCTTCGCATTTTCGAGCTTTTTGATTCTATTTTTCAATTCTTCAATCTCTCCATCACTTGTCCCTGATTTTTATCTAATTATTCTTCCAGAACGTCAAGTTTCGAGAGTTTTTCGAGCTTTTGAAGAATTTCATTCACCTTGTCGGCATCTATAGTGGCTTTAAGATGCCAAATCTTATATCTTTATCAGTTTTTTTGTAATCAATGACATTATCATCTGATGCTATAAGCCCTCTGTCCATATTTGAGGAGTATCTCGAACTAAACATCCCTTGGGACGATATGGGACCCCAAATGAAACCCTCGAACGACAAAACTGTGAGTATGAGGTTTTTTTCACGTTTTGCTGTCTTCGCATTTTAGAGCTTCTTGACTCTAACATTCAATTCATCAATCTCTTCCTTCACTTGTCCCTGATTTTTATCTAATTATTCTTCCAGAACGTCAAGTTTCGAGAGTTTTTTCAGCTTTTAAAGAATTTCATTCAACTTGTCAGCATCTATGGTGGCTTTAAAAAGTGAAAACATACGTCTTTATCAGTTCTTTTGTAATCTATGACAATATCATCTGATACTATAAGCTCTCCGTCCATATTTGAGGTGTATCTCGAACTAAACATCCCTTGGGACACTATGGGACCCCAAATCCAACCCTCGAACGACGAAACTGCGAGTATGAGGTTTTTTTCACGTTTTGCATTCTTCGCATTTTAGAGCTTCTTGACTCTAACTTTCAATTCATCAATTTCTTCCTTCCCTTGTCCCTGATTTTTATCTAATTTTTCTTCCAGAACGTGAAGTTTTGAGAGATTTTCGAGCTTTTGAAGAATTTCATTCAACTTGTCGGCATCTATAGTGGCTTTAAAAAGCCAAAACTTACATCTTTATCAGTTTTTTTGTAATCACTGACATTATCATCTGATACTATAAGCCCTCCATCCATATTTGAGGAGTATCTCGAACTAAACATCCCTTGGGACGATATGGGACCCCAAATCCTACTCTCGAACGACAAAACTGTATGTATGAGGTTTTGTTTACGTTTTGCTGTCTTCGCATTTTAGAGCTTCTTGACTCTAACATTCAATTCATCAATATCTTCCTTCACTTGTCCCTGATTTTTATCTAATTTTTCTTCCAGAACGTCGATTTTCGAAAGTTGTCCGAGCTTTTGAAGAATTTCATTCAACTTGTCAGCATCTATGGTGGCTTTAAAAAGTGAAAACATACGTCTTTATCTGTTCTTTTGTAATCTATGACAATATCATCTGATACTATAAGCCCTCCGTCCATATTTGAGGTGTATCTCGAACTAAACATCCCTTGGGACACTATGGGACCACAAATCCAACCCTCGAACGACGAAACTGCGAGTATCAGGTTTTTTTCACGTTTTGCAGTCTTCGCATTTTAGAGCTTCTTGACTCTAACATTCAATTCGTCAATCTCTTCCTTCACTTGTCCCTGATTTTTATCTAATTTTTCTTCCAGAACGTCAAGTTTCGAGAGTTTTTTCAGCTTTTGAAGAATTTCATTCAACTTGTCAGCATCTATGGTGGCTTTAAAAAGTGAAAACATACGTCTTTATCAGTTCTTTTGTAATCTATGACAATATCATCTGATACTATAAGCCCTCCGTCCATATTTGAGGAGTATCTCGAACTAAACATCCCTTGGGACGATATGGGACCCCAAATGAAACCCTCGAACGACAAAACTGTATGTATGAGGTTTTGTTTACGTTTTGCTGTCTTCGCATTTTAGAGCTTCTTGACTCTAACATTCAATTCATCAATATCTTCCTTCACTTGTCCCTGATTTTTATCTAATTTTTCTTCCAGAACGTCGATTTTCGAAAGTTGTCCGAGCTTTTGAAGAATTTCATTCAACTTGTCAGCATCTATGGTGGCTTTAAAAAGTGTAAACATACGTCTTTATCAGTTCTTTTGTAATCTATGACAATATCATATGATACTATAAGCCCTCCGTCCATATTTGAGGTGTATCTCGAACTAAACATCCCTTGGGACACTATGGGACCCCAAATCCAACCCTCGAACGACGAAACTGCGAGTATCAGGTTTTTTTCACGTTTTGCATTCTTCGCATTTTAGAGCTTCTTGACTCTAACATTCAATTCGTCAATCTCTTCCTTCACTTGTCCCTGATTTTTATCTAATTTTTCTTCCAGAACGTCGATTTTCGAAAGTTGTCCGAGCTTTTGAAGAATTTCATTCAACTTGTCGGCATCTATAGTGGCTTTAAAAAGCCAAAACATATGTCTTTATCAGTTCTTTTGTAATCTATGACAATATCATATGATACCATTAGCCCTCCGTCCATATTTGAGGTGTATCTCGAACTAAACATCCCTTGGGACGCTATGGGACCCCAAATCCAACCCTCGAACGACAAAACTGCGAGTATGATGTTTTTTTTACGTTTTGCAGTCTTCGCATTTTAGAGCTTCTTGACTCTAACATTCAATTCATCAATATCTTCCTTCACTTGTCCCTGATTTTTATCTAATTTTTCTTCCAGAACGTCGATTTTCGAAAGTTGTCCGAGCTTTTGAAGAATTTCATTTAACTTGTCAGCATCTATGGTGGCTTTAAAAAGTGAAAACATACGTCTTTATCAGTTCTTTTGTAATCTATGACAATATCATCTGATACTATAAGCCCTCCGTCCATATTTGAGGTGTATCTCGAACTAAACATCCCTTGGGACACTATGGGACCCCAAATCCAACCCTCGAACGAGGAAACTGTGAGTATGAGGTTTTTTTCACGTTTTGCATTCTTCGCATTTTAGAGCTTCTTGACTCTAACATTCAATTCGTCAAACTCTTCCTTCACTTGTCCCTGATTTTTATCTAATTTTTCTTCCAGAACGTCGATTTTCGAAAGTTGTCCGAGCTTTTGAAGAATTTCATTCAACTTGTCAGCATCTATAGTGGCTTTAAAAAGCCAAAACTTACATCTTTATCAGTTTTTTTGTAATCACTGACATTATCATCTGATACTATAAGCCCTCCGTCCATATTTGAGGTGTATCTCGAACTAAACATCCCTTGGGACGATATGGGACCCCAAATCCTACCCTCGAACGACAAAACTGTATGTATGAGGTTTTGTTTACGTTTTGCTGTCTTCGCATTTTAGAGCTTCTTGACTCTAACATTCAATTCATCAATATCTTCCTTCACTTGTCCCTGATTTTTATCTAATTTTTCTTCCAGAACGTCGATTTTCGAAAGTTGTCCGAGCTTTTGAAGAATTTCATTCAACTTGTCAGCATCTATGGTGGCTTTAAAAAGTGTAAACATACGTCTTTATCAGTTCTTTTGTAATCTATGACAATATCATATGATACTATAAGCCCTCCGTCCATATTTGAGGTGTATCTCGAACTAAACATCCCTTGGGACACTATGGGACCCCAAATCCAACCCTCGAACGACGAAACTGCGAGTATGAGGTTTTTTTCACGTTTTGCATTCTTCGCATTTTAGAGCTTCTTGACTCTAACATTCAATTCGTCAATCTCTTCCTTCACTTGTCCCTGATTTTTATCTAATTTTTCTTCCAGAACGTCGATTTTCGAAAGTTGTCCGAGCTTTTGAAGAATTTCATTCAACTTGTCGGCATCTATAGTGGCTTTAAAAAGCCAAAACATATGTCTTTATCAGTTCTTTTGTAATCTATGACAATATCATATGATACCATTAGCCCTCCGTCCATATTTGAGGTGTATCTCGAACTAAACATCCCTTGGGACGCTATGGGACCCCAAATCCAACCCTCGAACGACGAAACTGTGAGTATGAGGTTTTTTTCACGTTTTGCATTCTTCGCATTTTAGAGCTTCTTGACTCTAACATTCAATTCGTCAATCTCTTCCTTCACTTGTCCCTGATTTTTATCTAATTTTTCTTCCAGAACGTCGATTTTCGAAAGTTGTCCGAGCTTTTGAAGAATTTCATTCAACTTGTCGGCATCTATAGTGGCTTTAAAAAGCCAAAACTTACATCTTTATCAGTTTTTTTGTAATCACTGACATTATCATCTGATACTATAAGCCCTCCATCCATATTTGAGGAGTATCTCGAACTAAACATCCCTTGGGACGATATGGGACCCCAAATCCTACCCTCGAACGACAAAACTGTATGTATGAGGTTTTGTTTACGTTTTGCTGTCTTCGCATTTTAGAGCTTCTTGACTCTAACATTCAATTCATCAATATCTTCCTTCACTTGTCCCTGATTTTTATCTAATTTTTCTTCCAGAACGTCGATTTTCGAAAGTTGTCCGAGCTTTTGAAGAATTTCATTCAACTTGTCAGCATCTATGGTGGCTTTAAAAAGTGTAAACATACGTCTTTATCAGTTCTTTTGTAATCTATGACAATATCATATGATACTATAAGCCCTCCGTCCATATTTGAGGTGTATCTCGAACTAAACATCCCTTGGGACACTATGGGACCCCAAATCCAACCCTCGAACGACGAAACTGCGAGTATGAGGTTTTTTTCACGTTTTGCATTCTTCGCATTTTAGAGCTTCTTGACTCTAACATTCAATTCGTCAATCTCTTCCTTCACTTGTCCCTGATTTTTATCTAATTTTTCTTCCAGAACGTCGATTTTCGAAAGTTGTCCGAGCTTTTGAAGAATTTCATTCAACTTGTCGGCATCTATAGTGGCTTTAAAAAGCCAAAACATATGTCTTTATCAGTTCTTTTGTAATCTATGACAATATCATATGATACCATTAGCCCTCCGTCCATATTTGAGGTGTATCTCGAACTAAACATCCCTTGGGACGCTATGGGACCCCAAATCCAACCCTCGAACGAAAAAACTGCGAGTATGATGTTTTTTTTACGTTTTGCAGTCTTCGCATTTCAGAGCTTCTTGACTCTAACATTCAATTCGTCAATCTCTTCCTTCACTTGTCCCTGATTTTTATCTAATTTTTCTTCCAGAACGTCGATTTTCGAAAGTTGTCCGAGCTTTTGAAGAATTTCATTCAACTTGTCGGCATCTATAGTGGCTTTAAAAAGCCAAAACATATGTCTTTATCAGTTCTTTTGTAATCTATGACAATATCATATGATACCATTAGCCCTCCGTCCATATTTGAGGTGTATCTCGAACTAAACATCCCTTGGGACGCTATGGGACCCCAAATCCAACCCTCGAACGAAAAAACTGCGAGTATGATTTTTTTTTACGTTTTGCAGTCTTCGCATTTTAGAGCTTCTTGACTCTAACATTCAATTCATCAATATCTTCCTTCACTTGTCCCTGATTTTTATCTAATTTTTCTTTCAGAACGTCGATTTTCGAAAGTTGTCCGAGCTTTTGAAGAATTTCATTCAACTTGTCAGCATCTATGGTGGCTTTAAAAAGTGAAAACATACGTCTTTATCAGTTCTTTTGTAATCTATGACAATATCATATGATACTATTAGCCCTCCGTCCATATTTGAGGTGTATCTCGAACTAAACATCCCTTGGGACGCTATGGGACCCCAAATCCAACCCTCGAACGACAAAACTGCGAGTATGATGTTTTTTTTACGTTTTGCAGTCTTCGCATTTTAGAGCTTCTTGACTCTAACTTTCAATTCATCAATTTCTTCCTTCCCTTGTCCCTGATTTTTATTTAATTTTTCTTCCAGAACGTGAAGTTTTGAGAGATTTTCGAGCTTTTGAAGAATTTCATTCAACTTGTCGGCATCTATAGTGGCTTTAAGATGCCAAATCTTATATCTTTATCAGTTTTTTTGTAATCAATGACATTATCATCTGATACTATAAGCCCTCCATCCATATTTAAGGAGTATCTCGAACTAAACATCCCTTGGGACGATATGGGACCCCAAATGAAACCCTCGAACGACAAAACTGTGAGTTTGAGGCTTTGTTTCCTTTCGGCAGTCTTCGCATTTTCGAGCTTTTTGATTCTATTTTTCAATTCTTCAATCTCTCCATCACTTGTCCCTGATTTTTATCTAATTATTCTTCCAGAACGTCAAGTTTCGAGAGTTTTTCGAGCTTTTGAAGAATTTCATTCACCTTGTCGGCATCTATAGTGGCTTTAAAAAGCCAAATCTTATATCTTTATCTGTTTTTTTGTAATCAATGACATTATCATCTGATGCTATAAGCCCTCTGTCCATATTTGAGGAGTATCTCGAACTAAACATCCCTTGGGACGATATGGGACCCCAAATGAAACCCTCGAACGACAAAACTGTGAGTTTGAGGCTTTGTTTCCTTTCGGCAGTCTTCGCATTTTCGAGCTTTTTGATTCTATTTTTCAATTCTTCAATCTCTCCATCACTTGTCCCTGATTTTTATCTAATTATTCTTCCAGAACGTCAAGTTTCGAGAGTTTTTAGAGCTTTTGAAGAATTTCATTCACCTTGTCGGCATCTATAGTGGCTTTAAGATGCCAAATCTTATATCTTTATCAGTTTTTTTGTAATCAATGACATTATCATCTGATGCTATAAGCCCTCTGTCCATATTTGAGGAGTATCTCGAACTAAACATCCCTTGGGACGATATGGGACCCCAAATGAAACCCTCGAACGACAAAACTGTGAGTATGAGGTTTTTTTCACGTTTTGCTGTCTTCGCATTTTAGAGCTTCTTGACTCTAACATTCAATTCATCAATCTCTTCCTTCACTTGTCCCTGATTTTTATCTAATTATTCTTCCAGAACGTCAAGTTTTGAGAGTTTTTTCAGCTTTTAAAGAATTTCATTCAACTTGTCGGCATCCATAGTGGCTTTAAAAAGCCAAAACATACGTCTTTATCAGTTCTTTTGTAATCTATGACAATATCATCTGATACTATAAGCCCTCCATCCATATTTGAGGAGTATCTCGAACTAAACATCCCTTGGGACGCTATGGGACCCCAAATCCAACCCTCGAACGACAAAACTGCGAGTATGATGTTTTTTTTTACGTTTTGCAGTCTTCGCATTTTAGAGCTTCTTGACTCTAACTTTCAATTCATCAATTTCTTCCTTCCCTTGTCCCTGATTTTTATCTAATTTTTCTTCCCGAACATGAAGTTTTGAGAGATTTTCGAGCTTTTGAAGAATTTCATTCAACTTGTCGGCATCTAAAGTGGCTTTAAAAAGCCAAAACTTACATCTTTATCAGTTTTTTTGTAATCACTGACATTATCATCTGATACTATAAGCCCTCCATCCATATTTGAGGAGTATCTCGAACTAAACATCCCTTGGGACGATATGGGACACCAAATCCTACCCTCGAACGACAAAACTGTATGTATGAGGTTTTGTTTACGTTTTGCTGTCTTCGCATTTTAGAGCTTCTTGACTCTAACATTCAATTCGTCAATCTCTTCCTTCACTTGTCCCTGATTTTTATCTAATTTTTCTCCCATGAACGTCGATTTTCGAAAGTTGTCCGAGCTTTTGAAGAATTTCATTCAACTTGTCAGCATCTATGGTGGCTTTAAAAAGTGAAAACATACGTCTTTATCAGTTCTTTTGTAATCTATGACAATATCATCTGATACTATAAGCCCTCCGTCCATATTTGAGGTGTATCTCGAACTAAACATCCCTTGGGACACTATGGGACCCCAAATCCAACCCTCGAACGACGAAACTGCGAGTATGAGGTTTTTTTCACGTTTTGCATTCTTCGCATTTTAGAGCTTCTTGACTCTAACATTCAATTCGTCAATCTCTTCCTTCACTTGTCCCTGATTTTTATCTAATTTTTCTTCCAGAACGTCGATTTTCGAAAGTTGTCCGAGCTTTTGAAGAATTTCATTCATCTTGTCGGCATCTATAGTGGCTTTAAAAAGCCAAAACATATGTCTTTATCAGTTCTTTTGTAATCTATGACAATATCATATGATACTATTAGCCCTCCGTCCATATTTGAGGTGTATCTCGAACTAAACATCCCTTGGGACGCTATGGGACCCCAAATCCAACCCTCGAACGACAAAACTGCGAGTATGATGTTTTTTTTACGTTTTGCAGTCTTCGCATTTTAGAGCTTCTTGACTCTAACTTTCAATTCATCAATTTCTTCCTTCCCTTGTCCCTGATTTTTATCTAATTTTTCTTCCAGAACGTGAAGTTTTGAGAGATTTTCGAGCTTTTGAAGAATTTCATTCAACTTGTCGGCATCTATAGTGGCTTTAAAAAGCCAAAACTTACATCTTTATCAGTTTTTTTGTAATCACTGACATTATCATCTGATACTATAAGCCCTCCATCCATATTTGAGGAGTATCTCGAACTAAACATCCCTTGGGACGATATGGGACCCCAAATCCTACTCTCGAACGACAAAACTGTATGTATGAGGTTTTGTTTACGTTTTGCTGTCTTCGCATTTTAGAGCTTCTTGACTCTAACATTCAATTCATCAATATCTTCCTTCACTTGTCCCTGATTTTTATCTAATTTTTCTTCCAGAACGTCGATTTTCGAAAGTTGTCCGAGCTTTTGAAGAATTTCATTCAACTTGTCAGCATCTATGGTGGCTTTAAAAAGTGAAAACATACGTCTTTATCAGTTCTTTTGTAATCTATGACAATATCATATGATACTATTAGCCCTCCGTCCATATTTGAGGTGTATCTCGAACTAAACATCCCTTGGGACGCTATGGGACCCCAAATCCAACCCTCGAACGACAAAACTGCGAGTATGATGTTTTTTTTACGTTTTGCAGTCTTCGCATTTTAGAGCTTCTTGACTCTAACTTTCAATTCATCAATTTCTTCCTTCCCTTGTCCCTGATTTTTATTTAATTTTTCTTCCAGAACGTGAAGTTTTGAGAGATTTTCGAGCTTTTGAAGAATTTCATTCAACTTGTCGGCATCTATAGTGGCTTTAAAAAGCCAAAACTTACATCTTTATCAGTTTTTTTGTAATAACTGACATTATCATCTGATACTATAAGCCCTCCATCCATATTTAAGGAGTATCTCGAACTAAACATCCCTTGGGACGATATGGGACCCCAAATGAAACCCTCGAACGACAAAACTGTGAGTTTGAGGCTTTGTTTCCTTTCGGCAGTCTTCGCATTTTCGAGCTTTTTGATTCTATTTTTCAATTCTTCAATCTCTCCATCACTTGTCCCTGATTTTTATCTAATTATTCTTCCAGAACGTCGATTTTCGAAAGTTGTCCGAGCTTTTGAAGAATTTCATTCAACTTGTCAGCATCTATGGTGGTTTTAAAAAGTGAAAACATACGTCTTTATCAGTTCTTTTGTAATCTATGACAATATCATCTGATACTATAAGCCCTCCGTCCATATTTGAGGTGTATCTCGAACTAAACATCCCTTGGGACACTATGGGACCCCAAATCCAACCCTCGAACGACGAAACTGCGAGTATGAGGTTTTTTTCACGTTTTGCAGTCTTCGCATTTTAGAGCTTCTTGACTCTAACATTCAATTCGTCAATCTCTTCCTTCACTTGTCCCTGATTTTTATCTAATTTTTCTTCCAGAACGTCAAGTTTCGAGAGTTTTTTCAGCTTTTGAAGAATTTCATTCAACTTGTCAGCATCTATGGTGGCTTTAAAAAGTGAAAACATACGTCTTTATCAGTTCTTTTGTAATCTATGACAATATCATCTGATACTATAAGCCCTCCGTCCATATTTGAGGAGTATCTCGAACTAAACATCCCTTGGGACGATATGGGACCCCAAATGAAACCCTCGAACGACAAAACTGTGAGTTTGAGGCTTTGTTTCCTTTCGGCAGTCTTCGCATTTTCGAGCTTTTTGATTCTATTTTTCAATTCTTCAATCTCTCCATCACTTGTCCCTGATTTTTATCTAATTATTCTTCCAGAACGTCAAGTTTCGAGAGTTTTTCGAGCTTTTGAAGAATTTCATTCACCTTGTCGGCATCTATAGTGGCTTTAAAAAGCCAAATCTTATATCTTTATCTGTTTTTTTGTAATCAATGACAATATCATCTGATACTATAAGCCCTCCATCCATATTTGAGGAGTATCTCGAACTAAACATCCCTTGGGACGATATGGGACCCCAAATCCAACCCTCGAACGACAAAACTGTGAGTTTAAGGCTTTGTTTACTTTCGGCAGTCTTCGCATTTTCGAGTTTCTTGACTCTAACTTTCAATTCATCAATCTCTTCCTTCACTTGTCCCTGATTTTTATCTAATTTTTCTTCCAGAACGTCGATTTTCGAAAGTTGTCCGAGCTTTTGAAGAATTTCATTCAACTTGTCAGCATCTATGGTGGCTTTAAAAAGTGAAAACATACGTCTTTATCAGTTCTTTTGTAATCTATGACAATATCATCTGATACTATAAGCCCTCCGTCCATATTTGAGGTGTATCTCGAACTAAACATCCCTTGGGACACTATGGGACCCCAAATCCAACCCTCGAACGACAAAACTGCGAGTATGAGGTTTTTTTCACGTTTTGCAGTCTTCGCATTTTAGAGCTTCTTGACTCTAACATTCAATTCGTCAATCTCTTCCTTCACTTGTCTCTGATTTTTATCTAATTTTTCTTCCAGAACTTCGATTTTCGAAAGTTGTCCGAGCTTTTGAAGAATTTCATTCAACTTGTCGGCATCTATGGTGGCTTTAAAAAGCCAAAACATACGTCTTTATCAGTTCTTTTGTAATCTATGACAATATCATCTGATACTATAAGCCCTCCGTCCATATTTGAGGTGTATCTCGAACTAAACATCCCTTGGGACGCTATGGGACCCCAAAGCCTACGCTGGAACGACAAAACTGTGAGTATGAGGCTTTGTTTACATTCGGCAGCCTTCACATTTTAAGCTTTTTTACTATTTTTTAATTCTTCGACCTCTTCCTTCACTTGTCCCTGATTTTTATCAAATTATTCTTCCAGAAAGTTGATTTTCGAAAGTTGTCCGAGCTTTTGAAGAATTTCACTCACCTTGTCGGCATCTATGGTGGCTTTAAGAAGCCAAAACTTACATCTTTATCAGTTTTTTTGTAATCAATGACATTATCATCTGATGCTATAAGCCCTCTGTCCATATTTGAGGAGTATCTCGAACTAAACATCCCTTGGGACGATATGGGACCCCAAATGAAACCCTCGAACGACAAAACTGTGAGTTTGAGGCTTTGTTTCCTTTCGGCAGTCTTCGCATTTTCGAGCTTTTTGATTCTATTTTTCAATTCTTCAATCTCTCCATCACTTGTCCCTGATTTTTATCTAATTATTCTTCCAGAACGTCAAGTTTCGAGACTTTTTCGAGCTTTTGAAGAATTTCATTCACCTTGTCGGCATCTATAGTGGCTTTAAAAAGCCAAATCTTATATCTTTATCTGTTTTTTTGTAATCAATGACAATATCATCTGATACTATAAGCCCTCCATCCATATTTGAGGAGTATCTCGAACTAAACATCCCTTGGGACGATATGGGACCCCAAATCCAACCCTCGAACGACAAAACTGTGAGTTTGAGGCTTTGTTTACTTTCGGCAGTCTTCGCATTTTCGAGTTTCTTGACCCTAACTTTCAATTCATCAATCTCTTCCTTCACTTGTCGCTGATTTTTATCTAATAATTCTTCCAGAACGTCAAGTTTCGAGAGTTTTTTCAGCTTTTAAAGAATTTCATTCAACTTGTCAGCATCTATGGTGGCTTTAAAAAGTGAAAACATACGTCTTTATCAGTTCTTTTGTAATCTATGACAATATCATCTGATACTATAAGCCCTCCGTCCATATTTGAGGTGTATCTCGAACTAAACATCCCTTGGGACACTATGGGACCCCAAATCCAACCCTCGAACGACGAAACTGCGAGTATGAGGTTTTTTTCACGTTTTGTAGTCTTCGCATTTTAGAGCTTCTTGACTCTAACATTCAATTCGTCAATCTCTTCCTTCACTTGTCCCTGATTTTTATCTAATTTTTCTTCCAGAACGTGAAGTTTTGAGAGATTTTCGAGCTTTTGAAGAATTTCATTCAACTTGTCGGCATCTATAGTGGCTTTAAAAAGCCAAAACTTACATCTTTATCAGTTTTTTTGTAATCACTGACATTATCATCTGATACTATAAGCCCTCCATCCATATTTGAGGAGTATCTCGAACTAAACATCCCTTGGGACGATATGGGACCCCAAATCCTACCCTCGAACGACAAAACTGTATGTATGAGGTTTTGTTTACGTTTTGCTGTCTTCGCATTTTAGAGCTTCTTGACTCTAACATTCAATTCATCAATATCTTCCTTCACTTGTCCCTGATTTTTATCTAATTTTTCTTCCAGAACGTCGATTTTCGAAAGTTGTCCGAGCTTTTGAAGAATTTCATTCAACTTGTCAGCATCTATGGTGGCTTTAAAAAGTGAAAACATACGTCTTTATCAGTTCTTTTGTAATCTATGACAATATCATATGATACTATAAGCCCTCCGTCCATATTTGAGGTGTATCTCGAACTAAACATCCCTTGGGACACTATGGGACCCCAAATCCAACCCTCGAACGACGAAACTGCGAGTATGAGGTTTTTTTCACGTTTTGCATTCTTCGCATTTTAGAGCTTCTTGACTCTAACATTCAATTCGTCAATCTCTTCCTTCACTTGTCCCTGATTTTTATCTAATTTTTCTTCCAGAACGTCGATTTTCGAAAGTTGTCCGAGCTTTTGAAGAATTTCATTAAACTTGTCGGCATCTATAGTGGCTTTAAAAAGCCAAAACATATGTCTTTATCAGTTCTTTTGTAATCTATGACAATATCATATGATACCATTAGCCCTCCGTCCATATTTGAGGTGTATCTCGAACTAAACATCCCTTGGGACGCTATGGGACCCCAAATCCAACCCTCGAACGACAAAACTGCGAGTATGATGTTTTTTTTACGTTTTGCAGTCTTCGCATTTTAGAGCTTCTTGACTCTAACATTCAATTCATCAATATCTTCCTTCACTTGTCCCTGATTTTTATCTAATTTTTCTTCCAGAACGTCGATTTTCGAAAGTTGTCCGAGCTTTTGAAGAATTTCATTCAACTTGTCAGCATCTATGGTGGCTTTAAAAAGTGAAAACATACGTCTTTATCAGTTCTTTTGTAATCTATGACAATATCATCTGATACTATAAGCCCTCCGTCCATATTTGAGGTGTATCTCGAACTAAACATCCCTTGGGACACTATGGGACCCCAAATCCAACCCTCGAACGACGAAACTGTGAGTATGAGGTTTTTTTCACGTTTTGCATTCTTCGCATTTTAGAGCTTCTTGACTCTAACATTCAATTCGTCAATCTCTTCCTTCACTTGTCCCTGATTTTTATCTAATTTTTCTTCCAGAACGTCGATTTTCGAAAGTTGTCCGAGCTTTTGAAGAATTTCATTCAACTTGTCGGCATCTATAGTGGCTTTAAAAAGCCAAAACTTACATCTTTATCAGTTTTTTTGTAATCACTGACATTATCATCTGATACTATAAGCCCTCCATCCATATTTGAGGAGTATCTCGAACTAAACATCCCTTGGGACGATATGGGACCCCAAATCCTACCCTCGAACGACAAAACTGTATGTATGAGGTTTTGTTTACGTTTTGCTGTCTTCGCATTTTAGAGCTTCTTGACTCTAACATTCAATTCATCAATATCTTCCTTCACTTGTCCCTGATTTTTATCTAATTTTTCTTCCAGAACGTCGATTTTCGAAAGTTGTCCGAGCTTTTGAAGAATTTCATGCAACTTGTCAGCATCTATGGTGGCTTTAAAAAGTGTAAACATACGTCTTTATCAGTTCTTTTGTAATCTATGACAATATCATATGATACTATAAGCCCTCCGTCCATATTTGAGGTGTATCTCGAACTAAACATCCCTTGGGACACTATGGGACCCCAAATCCAACCCTCGAACGACGAAACTGCGAGTATGAGGTTTTTTTCACGTTTTGCATTCTTCGCATTTTAGAGCTTCTTGACTCTAACATTCAATTCGTCAATCTCTTCCTTCACTTGTCCCTGATTTTTATCTAATTTTTCTTCCAGAACGTCGATTTTCGAAAGTTGTCCGAGCTTTTGAAGAATTTCATTCAACTTGTCGGCATCTATAGTGGCTTTAAAAAGCCAAAACATATGTCTTTATCAGTTCTTTTGTAATCTATGACAATATCATATGATACCATTAGCCCTCCGTCCATATTTGAGGTGTATCTCGAACTAAACATCCCTTGGGACGCTATGGGACCCCAAATCCAACCCTCGAACGAAAAAACTGCGAGTATGATGTTTTTTTTACGTTTTGCATTCTTCGCATTTTAGAGCTTCTTGACTCTAACATTCAATTCGTCAATCTCTTCCTTCACTTGTCCCTGATTTTTATCTAATTTTTCTTCCAGAACGTCGATTTTCGAAAGTTGTCCGAGCTTTTGAAGAATTTCATTAAACTTGTCGGCATCTATAGTGGCTTTAAAAAGCCAAAACATATGTCTTTATCAGTTCTTTTGTAATCTATGACAATATCATATGATACCATTAGCCCTCCGTCCATATTTGAGGTGTATCTCGAACTAAACATCCCTTGGGACGCTATGGGACCCCAAATCCAACCCTCGAACGACAAAACTGCGAGTATGATGTTTTTTTTACGTTTTGCAGTCTTCGCATTTTAGAGCTTCTTGACTCTAACATTCAATTCATCAATATCTTCCTTCACTTGTCCCTGATTTTTATCTAATTTTTCTTCCAGAACGTCGATTTTCGAAAGTTGTCCGAGCTTTTGAAGAATTTCATTCAACTTGTCAGCATCTATGGTGGCTTTAAAAAGTGAAAACATACGTCTTTATCAGTTCTTTTGTAATCTATGACAATATCATCTGATACTATAAGCCCTCCGTCCATATTTGAGGTGTATCTCGAACTAAACATCCCTTGGGACACTATGGGACCCCAAATCCAACCCTCGAACGACGAAACTGTGAGTATGAGGTTTTTTTCACGTTTTGCATTCTTCGCATTTTAGAGCTTCTTGACTCTAACATTCAATTCGTCAATCTCTTCCTTCACTTGTCCCTGATTTTTATCTAATTTTTCTTCCAGAACGTCGATTTTCGAAAGTTGTCCGAGCTTTTGAAGAATTTCATTCAACTTGTCGGCATCTATAGTGGCTTTAAAAAGCCAAAACTTACATCTTTATCAGTTTTTTTGTAATCACTGACATTATCATCTGATACTATAAGCCCTCCATCCATATTTGAGGAGTATCTCGAACTAAACATCCCTTGGGACGATATGGGACCCCAAATCCTACCCTCGAACGACAAAACTGTATGTATGAGGTTTTGTTTACGTTTTGCTGTCTTCGCATTTTAGAGCTTCTTGACTCTAACATTCAATTCATCAATATCTTCCTTCACTTGTCCCTGATTTTTATCTAATTTTTCTTCCAGAACGTCGATTTTCGAAAGTTGTCCGAGCTTTTGAAGAATTTCATGCAACTTGTCAGCATCTATGGTGGCTTTAAAAAGTGTAAACATACGTCTTTATCAGTTCTTTTGTAATCTATGACAATATCATATGATACTATAAGCCCTCCGTCCATATTTGAGGTGTATCTCGAACTAAACATCCCTTGGGACACTATGGGACCCCAAATCCAACCCTCGAACGACGAAACTGCGAGTATGAGGTTTTTTTCACGTTTTGCATTCTTCGCATTTTAGAGCTTCTTGACTCTAACATTCAATTCGTCAATCTCTTCCTTCACTTGTCCCTGATTTTTATCTAATTTTTCTTCCAGAACGTCGATTTTCGAAAGTTGTCCGAGCTTTTGAAGAATTTCATTCAACTTGTCGGCATCTATAGTGGCTTTAAAAAGCCAAAACATATGTCTTTATCAGTTCTTTTGTAATCTATGACAATATCATATGATACCATTAGCCCTCCGTCCATATTTGAGGTGTATCTCGAACTAAACATCCCTTGGGACGCTATGGGACCCCAAATCCAACCCTCGAACGAAAAAACTGCGAGTATGATGTTTTTTTTACGTTTTGCAGTCTTCGCATTTTAGAGCTTCTTGACTCTAACATTCAATTCGTCAATCTCTTCCTTCACTTGTCCCTGATTTTTATCTAATTTTTCTTCCAGAACGTCGATTTTCGAAAGTTGTCCGAGCTTTTGAAGAATTTCATTCAACTTGTCAGCATCTATGGTGGCTTTAAAAAGTGTAAACATACGTCTTTATCAGTTCTTTTGTAATCTATGACAATATCATATGATACTATAAGCCCTCCATCCATATTTGAGGAGTATCTCGAACTAAACATCCCTTGGGACGCTATGGGACCCCAAATCCAACCCTCGAACGACAAAACTGCGAGTATGATGTTTTTTTTTACGTTTTGCAGTCTTCGCATTTTAGAGCTTCTTGACTCTAACTTTCAATTCATCAATTTCTTCCTTCCCTTGTCCCTGATTTTTATCTAATTTTTCTTCCAGAACGTGAAGTTTTGAGAGATTTTCGAGCTTTTGAAGAATTTCATTCAACTTGTCGGCATCTATAGTGGCTTTAAAAAGCCAAAACTTACATCTTTATCAGTTTTTTTGTAATCACTGACATTATCATCTGATACTATAAGCCCTCCATCCATATTTGAGGAGTATCTCGAACTAAATATCCCTTGGGACGATATGGGACACCAAATCCTACCCTCGAACGACAAAACTGTATGTATGAGGTTTTGTTTACGTTTTGCTGTCTTCGCATTTTAGAGCTTCTTGACTCTAACATTCAATTCATCAATATCTTCCTTCACTTGTCCCTGATTTTTATCTAATTTTTCTTCCAGAACGTCGATTTTCGAAAGTTGTCCGAGCTTTTGAAGAATTTCATTCAACTTGTCAGCATCTATGGTGGCTTTAAAAAGTGAAAACATACGTCTTTATCAGTTCTTTTGTAATCTATGACAATATCATCTGATACTATAAGCCCTCCGTCCATATTTGAGGTGTATCTCGAACTAAACATCCCTTGGGACACTATGGGACCCCAAATCCAACCCTCGAACGACGAAACTGCGAGTATGAGGTTTTTTTCACGTTTTGCAGTCTTCGCATTTTAGAGCTTCTTGACTCTAACATTCAATTCGTCAATCTCTTCCTTCACTTGTCCCTGATTTTTATCTAATTTTTCTTCCAGAACGTCAAGTTTCGAGAGTTTTTTCAGCTTTTGAAGAATTTCATTCAACTTGTCAGCATCTATGGTGGCTTTAAAAAGTGAAAACATACGTCTTTATCAGTTCTTTTGTAATCTATGACAATATCATCTGATACTATAAGCCCTCCGTCCATATTTGAGGAGTATCTCGAACTAAACATCCCTTGGGACGATATGGGACCCCAAATGAAACCCTCGAACGACAAAACTGTGAGTTTGAGGCTTTGTTTCCTTTCGGCAGTCTTCGCATTTTCGAGCTTTTTGATTCTATTTTTCAATTCTTCAATCTCTCCATCACTTGTCCCTGATTTTTATCTAATTATTCTTCCAGAACGTCAAGTTTCGAGAGTTTTTCGAGCTTTTGAAGAATTTCATTCACCTTGTCGGCATCTATAGTGGCTTTAAAAAGCCAAATCTTATATCTTTATCTGTTTTTTTGTAATCAATGACAATATCATCTGATACTATAAGCCCTCCATCCATATTTGAGGAGTATCTCGAACTAAACATCCCTTGGGACGATATGGGACCCCAAATCCAACCCTCGAACGACAAAACTGTGAGTTTGAGGCTTTGTTTACTTTCGGCAGTCTTCGCATTTTCGAGTTTCTTGACTCTAACTTTCAATTCATCAATCTCTTCCTTCACTTGTCCCTGATTTTTATCTAATTTTTCTTCCAGAACGTCGATTTTCGAAAGTTGTCCGAGCTTTTGAAGAATTTCATTCAACTTGTCAGCATCTATGGTGGCTTTAAAAAGTGAAAACATACGTCTTTATCATTTCTTTTGTAATTTATGACAATATCATCTGATACTATAAGCCCTCCGTCCATATTTGAGGTGTATCTCGAACTAAACATCCCTTGGGACACTATGGGTCCCCAAATCCAACCCTCGAACGACGAAACTGCGAGTATGAGGTTTTTTTCACGTTTTGTAGTCTTCGCATTTTAGAGCTTCTTGACTCTAACATTCAATTCGTCAATCTCTTCCTTCACTTGTCCCTGATTTTTATCTAATTTTTCTTCCAGAACGTCAAGTTTCGAGAGTTTTTTCAGCTTTTGAAGAATTTCATTCAACTTGTCAGCATCTATGGTGGCTTTAAAAAGTGAAAACATACGTCTTTATCAGTTCTTTTGTAATCTATGACAATATCATCTGATACTATAAGCCCTCCGTCCATATTTGAGGAGTATCTCGAACTAAACATCCCTTGGGACGATATGGGACCCCAAATGAAACCCTCGAACGACAAAACTGTGAGTTTGAGGCTTTGTTTCCTTTCGGCAGTCTTCGCATTTTCGAGCTTTTTGATTCTATTTTTCAATTCTTCAATCTCTCCATCACTTGTCCCTGATTTTTATCTAATTATTCTTCCAGAACGTCAAGTTTCGAGAGTTTTTCGAGCTTTTGAAGAATTTCATTCACCTTGTCGGCATCTATAGTGGCTTTAAAAAGCCAAATCTTATATCTTTATCTGTTTTTTTGTAATCAATGACAATATCATCTGATACTATAAGCCCTCCATCCATATTTGAGGAGTATCTCGAACTAAACATCCCTTGGGACGATATGGGACCCCAAATCCAACCCTCGAACGACAAAACTGTGAGTTTGAGGCTTTGTTTACTTTCGGCAGTCTTCGCATTTTCGAGTTTCTTGACTCTAACTTTCAATTCATCAATCTCTTCCTTCACTTGTCCCTGATTTTTATCTAATTTTTCTTCCAGAACGTCGATTTTCGAAAGTTGTCCGAGCTTTTGAAGAATTTCATTCAACTTGTCAGCATCTATGGTGGCTTTAAAAAGTGAAAACATACGTCTTTATCAGTTCTTTTGTAATCTATGACAATATCATCTGATACTATAAGCCCTCCGTCCATATTTGAGGTGTATCTCGAACTAAACATCCCTTGGGACACTATGGGACCCCAAATCCAACCCTCGAACGACGAAACTGCGAGTATGAGGTTTTTTTCACGTTTTGCAGTCTTCGCATTTTAGAGCTTCTTGACTCTAACATTCAATTCGTCAATCTCTTCCTTCACTTGTCTCTGATTTTTATCTAATTTTTCTTCCAGAACGTCGATTTTCGAAAGTTGTCCGAGCTTTTGAAGAATTTCATTCAACTTGTCGGCATCTATGGTGGCTTTAAAAAGCCAAAACATACGTCTTTATCAGTTCTTTTGTAATCTATGACAATATCATCTGATACTATAAGCCCTCCGTCCATATTTGAGGTGTATCTCGAACTAAACATCCCTTGGGACGCTATGGGACCCCAAATCCTACGCTGGAACGACAAAACTGTGAGTATGAGGCTTTGTTTACATTCGGCAGCCTTCACATTTTAAGCTTTTTTACTATTTTTTAATTCTTCGACCTCTTCCTTCACTTGTCCCTGATTTTTATCAAATTATTCTTCCAGAAAGTTGATTTTCGAAAGTTGTCCGAGCTTTTGAAGAATTTCTCTCACCTTGTCGGCATCTATGGTGGCTTTAAGAAGCCAAAACTTACATCTTTATCAGTTTTTTTGTAATCAATGACATTATCATCTGATGCTATAAGCCCTCTGTCCATATTTGAGGAGTATCTCGAACTAAACATCCCTTGGGACGATATGGGACCCCAAATGAAACCCTCGAACGACAAAACTGTGAGTTTGAGGCTTTGTTTCCTTTCGGCAGTCTTCGCATTTTCGAGCTTTTTGATTCTATTTTTCAATTCTTCAATCTCTCCATCACTTGTCCCTGATTTTTATCTAATTATTCTTCCAGAACGTCAAGTTTCGAGAGTTTTTCGAGCTTTTGAAGAATTTCATTCACCTTGTCGGCATCTATAGTGGCTTTAAAAAGCCAAATCTTATATCTTTATCTGTTTTTTTGTAATCAATGACAATATCATCTGATACTATAAGCCCTCCATCCATATTTGAGGAGTATCTCGAACTAAACATCCCTTGGGACGATATGGGACCCCAAATCCAACCCTCGAACGACAAAACTGTGAGTTTGAGGCTTTGTTTACTTTCGGCAGTCTTCGCATTTTCGAGTTTCTTGACCCTAACTTTCAATTCATCAATCTCTTCCTTCACTTGTCGCTGATTTTTATCTAATAATTCTTCCAGAACGTCAAGTTTCGAGAGTTTTTTCAGCTTTTAAAGAATTTCATTCAACTTGTCGGCATCCATAGTGGCTATAAAAAGCCAAAACATACGTCTTTATCAGTTCTTTTGTAATCTATGACAATATCATCTGATACTATAAGCCCTCCATCCATATTTGAGGAGTATCTCGAACTAAACATCCCTTGGGACGCTATGGGGCCCCAAATCCAACCCTCGAACGACAAAACTGCGAGTATGATGTTTTTTTTTACGTTTTGCAGTCTTCGCATTTTAGAGCTTCTTGACTCTAACTTTCAATTCATCAATTTCTTCCTTCCCTTGTCCCTGATTTTTATCTAATTTTTCTTCCAGAACGTGAAGTTTTGAGAGATTTTCGAGCTTTTGAAGAATTTCATTCAACTTGTCGGCATCTATAGTGGCTTTAAAAAGCCAAAACTTACATCTTTATCAGTTTTTTTGTAATCACTGACATTATCATCTGATACTATAAGCCCTCCATCCATATTTGAGGAGTATCTCGAACTAAACATCCCTTGGGACGATATGGGACCCCAAATCCTACCCTCGAACGACAAAACTGTATGTATGAGGTTTTGTTTACGTTTTGCTGTCTTCGCATTTTAGAGCTTCTTGACTCTAACATTCAATTCATCAATATCTTCCTTCACTTGTCCCTGATTTTTATCTAATTTTTCTTCCAGAACGTCGATTTTCGAAAGTTGTCCGAGCTTTTGAAGAATTTCATTCAACTTGTCAGCATCTATGGTGGCTTTAAAAAGTGTAAACATACGTCTTTATCAGTTCTTTTGTAATCTATGACAATATCATATGATACTATAAGCCCTCCGTCCATATTTGAGGTGTATCTCGAACTAAACATCCCTTGGGACACTATGGGACCCCAAATCCAACCCTCGAACGACGAAACTGCGAGTATGAGGTTTTTTTCACGTTTTGCATTCTTCGCATTTTAGAGCTTCTTGACTCTAACATTCAATTCGTCAATCTCTTCCTTCACTTGTCCCTGATTTTTATCTAATTTTTCTTCCAGAACGTCGATTTTCGAAAGTTGTCCGAGCTTTTGAAGAATTTCATTCAACTTGTCGGCATCTATAGTGGCTTTAAAAAGCCAAAACATATGTCTTTATCAGTTCTTTTGTAATCTATGACAATATCATATGATACTATTAGCCCTTCGTCCATATTTGAGGTGTATCTCGAACTAAACATCCCTTGGGACGCTATGGGAACCGAAATCCAACCCTCGAACGACAAAACTGCGAGTATGATGTTTTTTTTACGTTTTGCAGTCTTCGCATTTTAGAGCTTCTTGACTCTAACTTTCAATTCATCAATTTCTTCCTTCCCTTGTCCCTGATTTTTATCTAATATTTCTTCCAGAACGTGAAGTTTTGAGAGATTTTCGAGCTTTTGAAGAATTTCATTCAACTTGTCGGCATCTATAGTGGCTTTAAAAAGCCAAAACTTACATCTTTATCAGTTTTTTTGTAATCACTGACATTATCATCTGATACTATAAGCCCTCCATCCATATTTGAGGAGTATCTCGAACTAAACATCCCTTGGGACGATATGGGACCCCAAATCCTACTCTCGAACGACAAAACTGTATGTATGAGGTTTTGTTTACGTTTTGCTGTCTTCGCATTTTAGAGCTTCTTGACTCTAACATTCAATTCATCAATATCTTCCTTCACTTGTCCCTGATTTTTATCTAATTTTTCTTCCAGAACGTCGATTTTCGAAAGTTGTCCGAGCTTTTGAAGAATTTCATTCAACTTGTCAGCATCTATGGTGGCTTTAAAAAGTGAAAACATACGTCTTTATCAGTTCTTTTGTAATCTATGACAATATCATCTGATACTATAAGCCCTCCGTCCATATTTGAGGTGTATCTCGAACTAAACATCCCTTGGGACACTATGGGACCCCAAATCCAACCCTCGAACGACGAAACTGCGAGTATGAGGTTTTTTTCACGTTTTGCAGTCTTCGCATTTTAGAGCTTCTTGACTCTAACATTCAATTCATCAATATCTTCCTTCACTTGTCCCTGATTTTTATCTAATTTTTCTTCCAGAACGTCGATTTTCGAAAGTTGTCCGAGCTTTTGAAGAATTTCATTCAACTTGTCAGCATCTATGGTGGCTTTAAAAAGTGAAAACATACGTCTTTATCAGTTCTTTTGTAATCTATGACAATATCATCTGATACTATAAGCCCTCCGTCCATATTTGAGGTGTATCTCGAACTAAACATCCCTTGGGACACTATGGGACCCCAAATCCAACCCTCGAACGACGAAACTGTGAGTATGAGGTTTTTTTCACGTTTTGCATTCTTCGCATTTTAGAGCTTCTTGACTCTAACATTCAATTCGTCAATCTCTTCCTTCACTTGTCCCTGATTTTTATCTAATTTTTCTTCCAGAACGTCGATTTTCGAAAGTTGTCCGAGCTTTTGAAGAATTTCATTCAACTTGTCGGCATCTATAGTGGCTTTAAAAAGCCAAAACTTACATCTTTATCAGTTTTTTTGTAATCACTGACATTATCATCTGATACTATAAGCCCTCCATCCATATTTGAGGAGTATCTCGAACTAAACATCCCTTGGGACGATATGGGACCCCAAATCCTACCCTCGAACGACAAAACTGTATGTATGAGGTTTTGTTTACGTTTTGCTGTCTTCGCATTTTAGAGCTTCTTGACTCTAACATTCAATTCATCAATATCTTCCTTCACTTGTCCCTGATTTTTATCTAATTTTTCTTCCAGAACGTCGATTTTCGAAAGTTGTCCGAGCTTTTGAAGAATTTCATTCAACTTGTCAGCATCTATGGTGGCTTTAAAAAGTGTAAACATACGTCTTTATCAGTTCTTTTGTAATCTATGACAATATCATATGATACTATAAGCCCTCCGTCCATATTTGAGGTGTATCTCGAACTAAACATCCCTTGGGACACTATGGGACCCCAAATCCAACCCTCGAACGACGAAACTGCGAGTATGAGGTTTTTTTCACGTTTTGCATTCTTCGCATTTTAGAGCTTCTTGACTCTAACATTCAATTCGTCAATCTCTTCCTTCACTTGTCCCTGATTTTTATCTAATTTTTCTTCCAGAACGTCGATTTTCGAAAGTTGTCCGAGCTTTTGAAGAATTTCATTCAACTTGTCGGCATCTATAGTGGCTTTAAAAAGCCAAAACATATGTCTTTATCAGTTCTTTTGTAATCTATGACAATATCATATGATACTATTAGCCCTCCGTCCATATTTGAGGTGTATCTCGAACTAAACATCCCTTGGGACGCTATGGGACCCCAAATCCAACCCTCGAACGACAAAACTGCGAGTATGATGTTTTTTTTACGTTTTGCAGTCTTCGCATTTTAGAGCTTCTTGACTCTAACTTTCAATTCATCAATTTCTTCCTTCCCTTGTCCCTGATTTTTATCTAATTTTTCTTCCAGAACGTGAAGTTTTGAGAGATTTTCGAGCTTTTGAAGAATTTCATTCAACTTGTCGGCATCTATAGTGGCTTTAAAAAGCCAAAACTTACATCTTTATCTGTTTTTTTGTAATCAATGACATTATCATCTGATGCTATAAGCCCTCTGTCCATATTTGAGGAGTATCTCGAACTAAACATCCCTTGGGACGATATGGGACCCCAAATGAAACCCTCGAACGACAAAACTGTGAGTTTGAGGCTTTGTTTCCTTTCGGCAGTCTTCGCATTTTCGAGCTTTTTGATTCTATTTTTCAATTCTTCAATCTCTCCATCACTTGTCCCTGATTTTTATCTAATTATTCTTCCAGAACGTCAAGTTTCGAGAGTTTTTCGAGCTTTTGAAGAATTTCATTCACCTTGTCGGCATCTATAGTGGCTTTAAGATGCCAAATCTTATATCTTTATCAGTTTTTTTGTAATCAATGACATTATCATCTGATGCTATAAGCCCTCTGTCCATATTTGAGGAGTATCTCGAACTAAACATCCCTTGGGACGATATGGGACCCCAAATGAAACCCTCGAACGACAAAACTGTGAGTATGAGGTTTTTTTCACGTTTTGCTGTCTTCGCATTTTAGAGCTTCTTGACTCTAACATTCAATTCATCAATCTCTTCCTTCACTTGTCCCTGATTTTTATCTAATTATTCTTCCAGAACGTCAAGTTTCGAGAGTTTTTTCAGCTTTTAAAGAATTTCATTCAACTTGTCGGCATCCATAGTGGCTTAAAAAGCCAAAACATACGTCTTTATCAGTTCTTTTGTAATCTATGACAATATCATCTGATACTATAAGCCCTCCATCCATATTTGAGGAGTATCTCGAACTAAACATCCCTTGGGACGCTATGGGACCCCAAATCCAACCCTCGAACGACAAAACTGCGAGTATGATGTTTTTTTTTACGTTTTGCAGTCTTCGCATTTTAGAGCTTCTTGACTCTAACTTTCAATTCATCAATTTCTTCCTTCCCTTGTCCCTGATTTTTATCTAATTTTTCTTCCAGAACGTGAAGTTTTGAGAGATTTTCGAGCTTTTGAAGAATTTCATTCAACTTGTCGGCATCTATAGTGGCTTTAAAAAGCCAAAACTTACATCTTTATCAGTTTTTTTGTAATCACTGACATTATCATCTGATACTATAAGCCCTCCATCCATATTTGAGGAGTATCTCGAACTAAACATCCCTTGGGACGATATGGGACACCAAATCCTACCCTCGAACGACAAAACTGTATGTATGAGGTTTTGTTTACGTTTTGCTGTCTTCGCATTTTAGAGCTTCTTGACTCTAACATTCAATTCATCAATATCTTCCTTCACTTGTCCCTGATTTTTATCTAATTTTTCTTCCAGAACGTCGATTTTCGAAAGTTGTCCGAGCTTTTGAAGAATTTCATTCAACTTGTCAGCATCTATGGTGGCTTTAAAAAGTGAAAACATACGTCTTTATCAGTTCTTTTGTAATCTATGACAATATCATCTGATACTATAAGCCCTCCGTCCATATTTGAGGTGTATCTCGAACTAAACATCCCTTGGGACACTATGGGACCCCAAATCCAACCCTCGAACGACGAAACTGCGAGTATGAGGTTTTTTTCACGTTTTGCATTCTTCGCATTTTAGAGCTTCTTGACTCTAACATTCAATTCGTCAATCTCTTCCTTCACTTGTCCCTGATTTTTATCTAATTTTTCTTCCAGAACGTCGATTTTCGAAAGTTGTCCGAGCTTTTGAAGAATTTCATTCAACTTGTCGGCATCTATAGTGGCTTTAAAAAGCCAAAACATATGTCTTTATCAGTTCTTTTGTAATCTATGACAATATCATATGATACTATTAGCCCTCCGTCCATATTTGAGGTGTATCTCGAACTAAACATCCCTTGGGACGCTATGGGACCCCAAATCCAACCCTCGAACGACAAAACTGCGAGTATGATGTTTTTTTTACGTTTTGCAGTCTTCGCATTTTAGAGCTTCTTGACTCTAACTTTCAATTCATCAATTTCTTCCTTCCCTTGTCCCTGATTTTTATCTAATATTTCTTCCAGAACGTGAAGTTTTGAGAGATTTTCGAGCTTTTGAAGAATTTCATTCAACTTGTCGGCATCTATAGTGGCTTTAAAAAGCCAAAACTTACATCTTTATCAGTTTTTTTGTAATCACTGACATTATCATCTGATACTATAAGCCCTCCATCCATATTTGAGGAGTATCTCGAACTAAACATCCCTTGGGACGATATGGGACCCCAAATCCTACTCTCGAACGACAAAACTGTATGTATGAGGTTTTGTTTACGTTTTGCTGTCTTCGCATTTTAGAGCTTCTTGACTCTAACATTCAATTCATCAATATCTTCCTTCACTTGTCCCTGATTTTTATCTAATTTTTCTTCCAGAACGTCGATTTTCGAAAGTTGTCCGAGCTTTTGAAGAATTTCATTCAACTTGTCAGCATCTATGGTGGCTTTAAAAAGTGAAAACATACGTCTTTATCAGTTCTTTTGTAATCTATGACAATATCATCTGATACTATAAGCCCTCCGTCCATATTTGAGGTGTATCTCGAACTAAACATCCCTTGGGACACTATGGGACCCCAAATCCAACCCTCGAACGACGAAACTGCGAGTATGAGGTTTTTTTCACGTTTTGCAGTCTTCGCATTTTAGAGCTTCTTGACTCTAACATTCAATTCGTCAATCTCTTCCTTCACTTGTCCCTGATTTTTATCTAATTTTTCTTCCAGAACGTCAAGTTTCGAGAGTTTTTTCAGCTTTTGAAGAATTTCATTCAACTTGTCAGCATCTATGGTGGCTTTAAAAAGTGAAAACATACGTCTTTATCAGTTCTTTTGTAATCTATGACAATATCATCTGATACTATAAGCCCTCCGTCCATATTTGAGGTGTATCTCGAACTAAACATCCCTTGGGACGCTATGGGACCCCAAATCCTACCCTGGAATGACAAAACTGTGAGTATGAGGCTTTGTTTACATTCGGCAGCCTTCACATTTTAAGCTTTTTTACTATTTTTTAATTCTTCGACCTCTTCCTTCACTTGTCCCTGATTTTTATCGAATTATTCTTCCAGAACGTTGATTTTCGAAAGTTGTCCGAGCTTTTGAAGAATTTCACTCACCTTGTCGGCATCTATGGTGGCTTTAAGATGCCAAAACTTACATCTTTATCAGTTTTTTTGTAATCAATGACATTATCATCTGATGCTATAAGCCCTCTGTCCATATTTGAGGAGTATCTCGAACTAAACATCCCTTGGGACGATATGGGACCCGAAATGAAACCCTCGAACGACAAAACTGTGAGTTTGAGGCATTGTTTACTTTCGGCAGTCTTCGCATTTTCGAGTTTCTTGACTCTAACTTTCAATTCATCAATCTCTTCCTTCACTTGTCCCTGATTTTTATCTAATTATTCTTCCAGAACGTCAAGTTTCGAGAGTTTTTTCAGCTTTTGAAGAATTTCATTCAACTTGTCGGCATCTATAGTGGCTTTAAAAAGCCAAAACATATGTCTTTATCAGTTCTTTTGTAATCTATGACAATATCATCTGATACTATAAGCCCTCCATCCATATTTGAGGAGTATCTCGAACTAAACATCTCTTGGGATGATATGGGACCTCAAATCCAACCCTCGAACGACGAAACTGCGAGTATGAGGTTTTTTTCACGTTTTGCTGTCTTCGCATTTTAGAGCTTCTTGACTCTAACATTCAATTCATCAATATCTTCCTTCACTTGTCCCTGATTTTTATCTAATTTTTCTTCCAGAACGTCGATTTTCGAAAGTTGTCCGAGCTTTTGAAGAATTTCATTCAACTTGTCAGCATCTATGGTGGCTTTAAAAAGCCAAAACATACGTCTTTATCAGTTCTTTTGTAATCTATGACAATATCATCTGATACTATAAGCCCTCCATCCATATTTGAGGAGTATCTCGAACTAAACATCTCTTGGGACGATATGGGACCTCAAATCCAACCCTCGAACGACGAAACTGCGAGTATGAGGTTTTTTTCACGTTTTGCTGTCTTTGCATTTTAGAGCTTCTTGACTCTAACATTCAATTCATCAATATCTTCCTTCACTTGTCCCTGATTTTTATCTAATTTTTCTTCCAGAACGTCGATTTTCGAAAGTTGTCCGAGCTTTTGAAGAATTTCATTCAACTTGTCAGCATCTATGGTGGCTTTAAAAAGCCAAAACATACGTCTTTATCAGTTCTTTTGTAATCTATGACAATATCATCTGATACTATAAGCCCTCCGTCCATATTTGAGGTGCATCTCGAACTAAACATCCCTTGGGACACTATGGGACCCCAAATCCAACCCTCGAACGACGAAACTGCGAGTATGAGGTTTTTTTCACGTTTTGCAGTCTTCGCATTTTAGAGCTTCTTGACTCTAACATTCAATTCGTCAATCTCTTCCTTCACTTGTCCCTGATTTTTATCTAATTTTTCTTCCAGAACGTCGATTTTCGAAAGTTGTCCGAGCTTTTGAAGAATTTCATTCAACTTGTCGGCATCTATAGTGGCTTTAAAAAGCCAAAACATATGTCTTTATCAGTTCTTTTGTAATCTATGACAATATCATATGATACTATTAGCCCTCCGTCCATATTTGAGGTGTATCTCGAACTAAACATCCCTTGGGACGCTATGGGACCCCAAATCCAACCCTCGAACGACAAAACTGCGAGTATGATGTTTTTTTTTACGTTTTGCAGTCTTCGCATTTTAGAGCTTCTTGACTCTAACTTTCAATTCATCAATTTCTTCCTTCCCTTGTCCCTGATTTTTATCTAATTTTTCTTCCAGAACGTGAAGTTTTGAGAGATTTTCGAGCTTTTGAAGAATTTCATTCAACTTGTCGGCATCTATAGTGGCTTTAAAAAGCCAAAACTTACATCTTTATCAGTTTTTTTGTAATCACTGACATTATCATCTGATACTATAAGCCCTCCATCCATATTTGAGGAGTATCTCGAACTAAACATCCCTTGGGACGATATGGGACCCCAAATCCTACCCTCGAACGACAAAACTGTATGTATGAGGTTTTGTTTACGTTTTGCTGTCTTCGCATTTTAGAGCTTCTTGACTCTAACATTCAATTCATCAATATCTTCCTTCACTTGTCCCTGATTTTTATCTAATTTTTCTTCCAGAACGTCGATTTTCGAAAGTTGTCCGAGCTTTTGAAGAATTTCATTCAACTTGTCAGCATCTATGGTGGCTTTAAAAAGTGAAAACATACGTCTTTATCATTTCTTTTGTAATTTATGACAATATCATCTGATACTATAAGCCCTCCGTCCATATTTGAGGTGTATCTCGAACTAAACATCCCTTGGGACACTATGGGACCCCAAATCCAACCCTCGAACGACGAAACTGCGAGTATGAGGTTTTTTTCACGTTTTGTAGTCTTCGCATTTTAGAGCTTCTTGACTCTAACATTCAATTCGTCAATCTCTTCCTTCACTTGTCCCTGATTTTTATCTAATTTTTCTTCCAGAACGTCAAGTTTCGAGAGTTTTTTCAGCTTTTGAAGAATTTCATTCAACTTGTCAGCATCTATGGTGGCTTTAAAAAGTGAAAACATACGTCTTTATCAGTTCTTTTGTAATCTATGACAATATCATCTGATACTATAAGCCCTCCGTCCATATTTGAGGAGTATCTCGAACTAAACATCCCTTGGGACGATATGGGACCCCAAATGAAACCCTCGAACGACAAAACTGTGAGTTTGAGGCTTTGTTTCCTTTCGGCAGTCTTCGCATTTTCGAGCTTTTTGATTCTATTTTTCAATTCTTCAATCTCTCCATCACTTGTCCCTGATTTTTATCTAATTATTCTTCCAGAACGTCAAGTTTCGAGAGTTTTTCGAGCTTTTGAAGAATTTCATTCACCTTGTCGGCATCTATAGTGGCTTTAAAAAGCCAAATCTTATATCTTTATCTGTTTTTTTGTAATCAATGACAATATCATCTGATACTATAAGCCCTCCATCCATATTTGAGGAGTATCTCGAACTAAACATCCCTTGGGACGATATGGGACCCCAAATCCAACCCTCGAACGACAAAACTGTGAGTTTGAGGCTTTGTTTACTTTCGGCAGTCTTCGCATTTTCGAGTTTCTTGACTCTAACTTTCAATTCATCAATCTCTTCCTTCACTTGTCCCTGATTTTTATCTAATTTTTCTTCCAGAACGTCGATTTTCGAAAGTTGTCCGAGCTTTTGAAGAATTTCATTCAACTTGTCAGCATCTATGGTGGCTTTAAAAAGTGAAAACATACGTCTTTATCAGTTCTTTTGTAATCTATGACAATATCATCTGATACTATAAGCCCTCCGTCCATATTTGAGGTGTATCTCGAACTAAACATCCCTTGGGACACTATGGGACCCCAAATCCAACCCTCGAACGACGAAACTGCGAGTATGAGGTTTTTTTCACGTTTTGCAGTCTTCGCATTTTAGAGCTTCTTGACTCTAACATTCAATTCGTCAATCTCTTCCTTCACTTGTCTCTGATTTTTATCTAATTTTTCTTCCAGAACGTCGATTTTCGAAAGTTGTCCGAGCTTTTGAAGAATTTCATTCAACTTGTCGGCATCTATGGTGGCTTTAAAAAGCCAAAACATACGTCTTTATCAGTTCTTTTGTAATCTATGACAATATCATCTGATACTATAAGCCCTCCGTCCATATTTGAGGTGTATCTCGAACTAAACATCCCTTGGGACGCTATGGGACCCCAAATCCTACGCTGGAACGACAAAACTGTGAGTATGAGGCTTTGTTTACATTCGGCAGCCTTCACATTTTAAGCTTTTTTACTATTTTTTAATTCTTCGACCTCTTCCTTCACTTGTCCCTGATTTTTATCAAATTATTCTTCCAGAAAGTTGATTTTCGAAAGTTGTCCGAGCTTTTGAAGAATTTCTCTCACCTTGTCGGCATCTATGGTGGCTTTAAGAAGCCAAAACTTACATCTTTATCAGTTTTTTTGTAATCAATGACATTATCATCTGATGCTATAAGCCCTCTGTCCATATTTGAGGAGTATCTCGAACTAAACATCCCTTGGGACGATATGGGACCCCAAATGAAACCCTCGAACGACAAAACTGTGAGTTTGAGGCTTTGTTTCCTTTCGGCAGTCTTCGCATTTTCGAGCTTTTTGATTCTATTTTTCAATTCTTCAATCTCTCCATCACTTGTCCCTGATTTTTATCTAATTATTCTTCCAGAACGTCAAGTTTCGAGAGTTTTTCGAGCTTTTGAAGAATTTCATTCACCTTGTCGGCATCTATAGTGGCTTTAAAAAGCCAAATCTTATATCTTTATCTGTTTTTTTGTAATCAATGACAATATCATCTGATACTATAAGCCCTCCATCCATATTTGAGGAGTATCTCGAACTAAACATCCCTTGGGACGATATGGGACCCCAAATCCAACCCTCGAACGACAAAACTGTGAGTTTGAGGCTTTGTTTACTTTCGGCAGTCTTCGCATTTTCGAGTTTCTTGACCCTAACTTTCAATTCATCAATCTCTTCCTTCACTTGTCGCTGATTTTTATCTAATAATTCTTCCAGAACGTCAAGTTTCGAGAGTTTTTTCAGCTTTTAAAGAATTTCATTCAACTTGTCGGCATCCATAGTGGCTATAAAAAGCCAAAACATACGTCTTTATCAGTTCTTTTGTAATCTATGACAATATCATCTGATACTATAAGCCCTCCATCCATATTTGAGGAGTATCTCGAACTAAACATCCCTTGGGACGCTATGGGGCCCCAAATCCAACCCTCGAACGACAAAACTGCGAGTATGATGTTTTTTTTTACGTTTTGCAGTCTTCGCATTTTAGAGCTTCTTGACTCTAACTTTCAATTCATCAATTTCTTCCTTCCCTTGTCCCTGATTTTTATCTAATTTTTCTTCCAGAACGTGAAGTTTTGAGAGATTTTCGAGCTTTTGAAGAATTTCATTCAACTTGTCGGCATCTATAGTGGCTTTAAAAAGCCAAAACTTACATCTTTATCAGTTTTTTTGTAATCACTGACATTATCATCTGATACTATAAGCCCTCCATCCATATTTGAGGAGTATCTCGAACTAAACATCCCTTGGGACGATATGGGACCCCAAATCCTACCCTCGAACGACAAAACTGTATGTATGAGGTTTTGTTTACGTTTTGCTGTCTTCGCATTTTAGAGCTTCTTGACTCTAACATTCAATTCATCAATATCTTCCTTCACTTGTCCCTGATTTTTATCTAATTTTTCTTCCAGAACGTCGATTTTCGAAAGTTGTCCGAGCTTTTGAAGAATTTCATTCAACTTGTCAGCATCTATGGTGGCTTTAAAAAGTGTAAACATACGTCTTTATCAGTTCTTTTGTAATCTATGACAATATCATATGATACTATAAGCCCTCCGTCCATATTTGAGGTGTATCTCGAACTAAACATCCCTTGGGACACTATGGGACCCCAAATCCAACCCTCGAACGACGAAACTGCGAGTATGAGGTTTTTTTCACGTTTTGCATTCTTCGCATTTTAGAGCTTCTTGACTCTAACATTCAATTCGTCAATCTCTTCCTTCACTTGTCCCTGATTTTTATCTAATTTTTCTTCCAGAACGTCGATTTTCGAAAGTTGTCCGAGCTTTTGAAGAATTTCATTCAACTTGTCGGCATCTATAGTGGCTTTAAAAAGCCAAAACATATGTCTTTATCAGTTCTTTTGTAATCTATGACAATATCATCTGATACTATAAGCCCTCCGTCCATATTTGAGGTGCATCTCGAACTAAACATCCCTTGGGACACTATGGGACCCCAAATCCAACCCTCGAACGACGAAACTGCGAGTATGAGGTTTTTTTCACGTTTTGCATTCTTCGCATTTTAGAGCTTCTTGACTCTAACATTCAATTCGTCAATCTCTTCCTTCACTTGTCCCTGATTTTTATCTAATTTTTCTTCCAGAACGTCGATTTTCGAAAGTTGTCCGAGCTTTTGAAGAATTTCATTCAACTTGTCGGCATCTATAGTGGCTTTAAAAAGCCAAAACATATGTCTTTATCAGTTCTTTTGTAATCTATGACAATATCATATGATACTATTAGCCCTTCGTCCATATTTGAGGTGTATCTCGAACTAAACATCCCTTGGGACGCTATGGGAACCGAAATCCAACCCTCGAACGACAAAACTGCGAGTATGATGTTTTTTTTACGTTTTGCAGTCTTCGCATTTTAGAGCTTCTTGACTCTAACTTTCAATTCATCAATTTCTTCCTTCCCTTGTCCCTGATTTTTATCTAATATTTCTTCCAGAACGTGAAGTTTTGAGAGATTTTCGAGCTTTTGAAGAATTTCATTCAACTTGTCAGCATCTATGGTGGCTTTAAAAAGTGTAAACATACGTCTTTATCAGTTCTTTTGTAATCTATGACAATATCATATGATACTATAAGCCCTCCGTCCATATTTGAGGTGTATCTCGAACTAAACATCCCTTGGGACACTATGGGACCCCAAATCCAACCCTCGAACGACGAAACTGCGAGTATGAGGTTTTTTTCACGTTTTGCAGTCTTCGCATTTTAGAGCTTCTTGACTCTAACATTCAATTCATCAATATCTTCCTTCACTTGTCCCTGATTTTTATCTAATTTTTCTTCCAGAACGTCGATTTTCGAAAGTTGTCCGAGCTTTTGAAGAATTTCATTCAACTTGTCAGCATCTATGGTGGCTTTAAAAAGTGAAAACATACGTCTTTATCAGTTCTTTTGTAATCTATGACAATATCATCTGATACTATAAGCCCTCCGTCCATATTTGAGGTGTATCTCGAACTAAACATCCCTTGGGACACTATGGGACCCCAAATCCAACCCTCGAACGACGAAACTGTGAGTATGAGGTTTTTTTCACGTTTTGCATTCTTCGCATTTTAGAGCTTCTTGACTCTAACATTCAATTCGTCAATCTCTTCCTTCACTTGTCCCTGATTTTTATCTAATTTTTCTTCCAGAACGTCGATTTTCGAAAGTTGTCCGAGCTTTTGAAGAATTTCATTCAACTTGTCGGCATCTATAGTGGCTTTAAAAAGCCAAAACTTACATCTTTATCAGTTTTTTTGTAATCACTGACATTATCATCTGATACTATAAGCCCTCCATCCATATTTGAGGAGTATCTCGAACTAAACATCCCTTGGGACGATATGGGACCCCAAATCCTACCCTCGAACGACAAAACTGTATGTATGAGGTTTTGTTTACGTTTTGCTGTCTTCGCATTTTAGAGCTTCTTGACTCTAACATTCAATTCATCAATATCTTCCTTCACTTGTCCCTGATTTTTATCTAATTTTTCTTCCAGATCGTCGATTTTCGAAAGTTGTCCGAGCTTTTGAAGAATTTCATTCAACTTGTCAGCATCTATGGTGGCTTTAAAAAGTGTAAACATACGTCTTTATCAGTTCTTTTGTAATCTATGACAATATCATATGATACTATAAGCCCTCCGTCCATATTTGAGGTGTATCTCGAACTAAACATCCCTTGGGACACTATGGGACCCCAAATCCAACCCTCGAACGACGAAACTGCGAGTATGAGGTTTTTTTCACGTTTTGCATTCTTCGCATTTTAGAGCTTCTTGACTCTAACATTCAATTCGTCAATCTCTTCCTTCACTTGTCCCTGATTTTTATCTAATTTTTCTTCCAGAACGTCGATTTTCGAAAGTTGTCCGAGCTTTTGAAGAATTTCATTCAACTTGTCGGCATCTATAGTGGCTTTAAAAAGCCAAAACATATGTCTTTATCAGTTCTTTTGTAATCTATGACAATATCATATGATACCATTAGCCCTCCGTCCATATTTGAGGTGTATCACGAACTAAACATCCCTTGGGACGCTATGGGACCCCAAATCCAACCCTCGAACGAAAAAACTGCGAGTATGATGTTTTTTTTACGTTTTGCAGTCTTCGCATTTTAGAGCTTCTTGACTCTAACATTCAATTCGTCAATCTCTTCCTTCACTTGTCCCTGATTTTTATCTAATTTTTCTTCCAGAACGTCGATTTTCGAAAGTTGTCCGAGCTTTTGAAGAATTTCATTCAACTTGTCGGCATCTATAGTGGCTTTAAAAAGCCAAAACATATGTCTTTATCAGTTCTTTTGTAATCTATGACAATATCATATGATACCATTAGCCCTCCGTCCATATTTGAGGTGTATCTCGAACTAAACATCCCTTGGGACGCTATGGGACCCCAAATCCAACCCTCGAACGAAAAAACTGCGAGTATGATGTTTTTTTTACGTTTTGCAGTCTTCGCATTTTAGAGCTTCTTGACTCTAACATTCAATTCATCAATATCTTCCTTCACTTGTCCCTGATTTTTATCTAATTTTTCTTCCAGAACGTCGATTTTCGAAAGTTGTCCGAGCTTTTGAAGAATTTCATTCAACTTGTCAGCATCTATGGTGGCTTTAAAAAGTGAAAACATACGTCTTTATCAGTTCTTTTGTAATCTATGACAATATCATATGATACTATTAGCCCTCCGTCCATATTTGAGGTGTATCTCGAACTAAACATCCCTTGGGACGCTATGGGACCCCAAATCCAACCCTCGAACGACAAAACTGCGAGTATGATGTTTTTTTTACGTTTTGCAGTCTTCGCATTTTAGAACTTCTTGACTCTAACTTTCAATTCATCAATTTCTTCCTTCCCTTGTCCCTGATTTTTATCTAATTTTTCTTCCAGAACGTGAAGTTTTGAGAGATTTTCGAGCTTTTGAAGAATTTCATTCAACTTGTCGGCATCTATAGTGGCTTTAAAAAGCCAAAACTTACATCTTTATCTGTTTTTTTGTAATCAATGACATTATCATCTGATGCTATAAGCCCTCTGTCCATATTTGAGGAGTATCTCGAACTAAACATCCCTTGGGACGATATGGGACCCCAAATGAAACCCTCGAACGACAAAACTGTGAGTTTGAGGCTTTGTTTCCTTTCGGCAGTCTTCGCATTTTCGAGCTTTTTGATTCTATTTTTCAATTCTTCAATCTCTCCATCACTTGTCCCTGATTTTTATCTAATTATTCTTCCAGAACGTCAAGTTTCGAGAGTTTTTCGAGCTTTTGAAGAATTTCATTCACCTTGTCGGCATCTATAGTGGCTTTAAGATGCCAAATCTTATATCTTTATCAGTTTTTTTGTAATCAATGACATTATCATCTGATGCTATAAGCCCTCTGTCCATATTTGAGGAGTATCTCGAACTAAACATCCCTTGGGACGATATGGGACCCCAAATGAAACCCTCGAACGACAAAACTGTGAGTATGAGGTTTTTTTCACGTTTTGCTGTCTTCGCATTTTAGAGCTTCTTGACTCTAACATTCAATTCATCAATCTCTTCCTTCACTTGTCCCTGATTTTTATCTAATTATTCTTCCAGAACGTCAAGTTTCGAGAGTTTTTTCAGCTTTTAAAGAATTTCATTCAACTTGTCGGCATCCATAGTGGCTTTAAAAAGCCAAAACATACGTCTTTATCAGTTCTTTTGTAATCTATGACAATATCATCTGATACTATAAGCCCTCCATCCATATTTGAGGAGTATCTCGAACTAAACATCCCTTGGGACGCTATGGGACCCCAAATCCAACCCTCGAACGACAAAACTGCGAGTATGATGTTTTTTTTTACGTTTTGCAGTCTTCGCATTTTAGAGCTTCTTGACTCTAACTTTCAATTCATCAATTTCTTCCTTCCCTTGTCCCTGATTTTTATCTAATTTTTCTTCCAGAACGTGAAGTTTTGAGAGATTTTCGAGCTTTTGAAGAATTTCATTCAACTTGTCGGCATCTATAGTGGCTTTAAAAAGCCAAAATTTACATCTTTATCAGTTTTTTTGTAATCACTGACATTATCATCTGATACTATAAGCCCTCCATCCATATTTGAGGAGTATCTCGAACTAAACATCCCTTGGGACGATATGGGACCCCAAATCCTACCCTCGAACGACAAAACTGTATGTATGAGGTTTTGTTTACGTTTTGCTGTCTTCGCATTTTAGAGCTTCTTGACTCTAACATTCAATTCATCAATATCTTCCTTCACTTGTCCCTGATTTTTATCTAATTTTTCTTCCAGAACGTCGATTTTCGAAAGTTGTCCGAGCTTTTGAAGAATTTCATTCAACTTGTCAGCATCTATGGTGGCTTTAAAAAGTGAAAACATACGTCTTTATCAGTTCTTTTGTAATCTATGACAATATCATATGATACTATTAGCCCTCCGTCCATATTTGAGGTGTATCTCGAACTAAACATCCCTTGGGACGCTATGGGACCCCAAATCCAACCCTCGAACGACAAAACTGCGAGTATGATGTTTTTTTTACGTTTTGCAGTCTTCGCATTTTAGAGCTTCTTGACTCTAACTTTCAATTCATCAATTTCTTCCTTCCCTTGTCCCTGATTTTTATCTAATTTTTCTTCCAGAACGTGAAGTTTTGAGAGATTTTCGAGCTTTTGAAGAATTTCATTCAACTTGTCGGCATCTATAGTGGCTTTAAAAAGCCAAAACTTACATCTTTATCTGTTTTTTTGTAATCAATGACATTATCATCTGATGCTATAAGCCCTCTGTCCATATTTGAGGAGTATCTCGAACTAAACATCCCTTGGGACGATATGGGACCCCAAATGAAACCCTCGAACGACAAAACTGTGAGTTTGAGGCTTTGTTTCCTTTCGGCAGTCTTCGCATTTTCGAGCTTTTTGATTCTATTTTTCAATTCTTCAATCTCTCCATCACTTGTCCCTGATTTTTATCTAATTATTCTTCCAGAACGTCAAGTTTCGAGAGTTTTTCGAGCTTTTGAAGAATTTCATTCACCTTGTCGGCATCTATAGTGGCTTTAAGATGCCAAATCTTATATCTTTATCAGTTTTTTTGTAATCAATGACATTATCATCTGATGCTATAAGCCCTCTGTCCATATTTGAGGAGTATCTCGAACTAAACATCCCTTGGGACGATATGGGACCCCAAATGAAACCCTCGAACGACAAAACTGTGAGTATGAGGTTTTTTTCACGTTTTGCTGTCTTCGCATTTTAGAGCTTCTTGACTCTAACATTCAATTCATCAATCTCTTCCTTCACTTGTCCCTGATTTTTATCTAATTATTCTTCCAGAACGTCAAGTTTCGAGAGTTTTTTCAGCTTTTAAAGAATTTCATTCAACTTGTCGGCATCCATAGTGGCTTTAAAAAGCCAAAACATACGTCTTTATCAGTTCTTTTGTAATCTATGACAATATCATCTGATACTATAAGCCCTCCATCCATATTTGAGGAGTATCTCGAACTAAACATCCCTTGGGACGCTATGGGACCCCAAATCCAACCCTCGAACGACAAAACTGCGAGTATGATGTTTTTTTTTACGTTTTGCAGTCTTCGCATTTTAGAGCTTCTTGACTCTAACTTTCAATTCATCAATTTCTTCCTTCCCTTGTCCCTGATTTTTATCTAATTTTTCTTCCAGAACGTGAAGTTTTGAGAGATTTTCGAGCTTTTGAAGAATTTCATTCAACTTGTCGGCATCTATAGTGGCTTTAAAAAGCCAAAACTTACATCTTTATCAGTTTTTTTGTAATCACTGACATTATCATCTGATACTATAAGCCCTCCATCCATATTTGAGGAGTATCTCGAACTAAACATCCCTTGGGACGATATGGGACACCAAATCCTACCCTCGAACGACAAAACTGTATGTATGAGGTTTTGTTTACGTTTTGCTGTCTTCGCATTTTAGAGCTTCTTGACTCTAACATTCAATTCATCAATATCTTCCTTCACTTGTCCCTGATTTTTATCTAATTTTTCTTCCAGAACGTCGATTTTCGAAAGTTGTCCGAGCTTTTGAAGAATTTCATTCAACTTGTCAGCATCTATGGTGGCTTTAAAAAGTGAAAACATACGTCTTTATCAGTTCTTTTGTAATCTATGACAATATCATCTGATACTATAAGCCCTCCGTCCATATTTGAGGTGTATCTCGAACTAAACATCCCTTGGGACACTATGGGACCCCAAATCCAACCCTCGAACGACGAAACTGCGAGTATGAGGTTTTTTTCACGTTTTGCATTCTTCGCATTTGAGAGCTTCTTGACTCTAACATTCAATTCGTCAATCTCTTCCTTCACTTGTCCCTGATTTTTATCTAATTTTTCTTCCAGAACGTCGATTTTCGAAAGTTGTCCGAGCTTTTGAAGAATTTCATTCAACTTGTCGGCATCTATAGTGGCTTTAAAAAGCCAAAACATATGTCTTTATCAGTTCTTTTGTAATCTATGACAATATCATATGATACTATTAGCCCTCCGTCCATATTTGAGGTGTATCTCGAACTAAACATCCCTTGGGACGCTATGGGACCCCAAATCCAACCCTCGAACGACAAAACTGCGAGTATGATGTTTTTTTTACGTTTTGCAGTCTTCGCATTTTAGAGCTTCTTGACTCTAACTTTCAATTCATCAATTTCTTCCTTCCCTTGTCCCTGATTTTTATCTAATATTTCTTCCAGAACGTGAAGTTTTGAGAGATTTTCAAGCTTTTGAAGAATTTCATTCAACTTGTCGGCATCTATAGTGGCTTTAAAAAGCCAAAACTTACATCTTTATCAGTTTTTTTGTAATCACTGACATTATCATCTGATACTATAAGCCCTCCATCCATATTTGAGGAGTATCTCGAACTAAACATCCCTTGGGACGATATGGGACCCCAAATCCTACTCTCGAACGACAAAACTGTATGTATGAGGTTTTGTTTACGTTTTGCTGTCTTCGCATTTTAGAGCTTCTTGACTCTAACATTCAATTCATCAATATCTTCCTTCACTTGTCCCTGATTTTTATCTAATTTTTCTTCCAGAACGTCGATTTTCGAAAGTTGTCCGAGCTTTTGAAGAATTTCATTCAACTTGTCAGCATCTATGGTGGCTTTAAAAAGTGAAAACATACGTCTTTATCAGTTCTTTTGTAATCTATGACAATATCATCTGATACTATAAGCCCTCCGTCCATATTTGAGGTGTATCTCGAACTAAACATCCCTTGGGACACTATGGGACCCCAAATCCAACCCTCGAACGACGAAACTGCGAGTATGAGGTTTTTTTCACGTTTTGCAGTCTTCGCATTTTAGAGCTTCTTGACTCTAACATTCAATTCGTCAATCTCTTCCTTCACTTGTCCCTGATTTTTATCTAATTTTTCTTCCAGAACGTCAAGTTTCGAGAGTTTTTTCAGCTTTTGAAGAATTTCATTCAACTTGTCAGCATCTATGGTGGCTTTAAAAAGTGAAAACATACGTCTTTATCAGTTCTTTTGTAATCTATGACAATATCATCTGATACTATAAGCCCTCCGTCCATATTTGAGGTGTATCTCGAACTAAACATCCCTTGGGACGCTATGGGACCCCAAATCCTACCCTGGAATGACAAAACTGTGAGTATGAGGCTTTGTTTACATTCGGCAGCCTTCACATTTTAAGCTTTTTTACTATTTTTTAATTCTTCGACCTCTTCCTTCACTTGTCCCTGATTTTTATCGAATTATTCTTCCAGAACGTTGATTTTCGAAAGTTGTCCGAGCTTTTGAAGAATTTCACTCACCTTGTCGGCATCTATGGTGGCTTTAAGATGCCAAAACTTACATCTTTATCAGTTTTTTTGTAATCAATGACATTATCATCTGATGCTATAAGCCCTCTGTCCATATTTGAGGAGTATCTCGAACTAAACATCCCTTGGGACGATATGGGACCCGAAATGAAACCCTCGAACGACAAAACTGTGAGTTTGAGGCATTGTTTACTTTCGGCAGTCTTCGCATTTTCGAGTTTCTTGACTCTAACTTTCAATTCATCAATCTCTTCCTTCACTTGTCCCTGATTTTTATCTAATTATTCTTCCAGAACGTCAAGTTTCGAGAGTTTTTTCAGCTTTTGAAGAATTTCATTCAACTTGTCGGCATCTATAGTGGCTTTAAAAAGCCAAAACATATGTCTTTATCAGTTCTTTTGTAATCTATGACAATATCATCTGATACTATAAGCCCTCCATCCATATTTGAGGAGTATCTCGAACTAAACATCTCTTGGGATGATATGGGACCTCAAATCCAACCCTCGAACGACGAAACTGCGAGTATGAGGTTTTTTTCACGTTTTGCTGTCTTCGCATTTTAGAGCTTCTTGACTCTAACATTCAATTCATCAATATCTTCCTTCACTTGTCCCTGATTTTTATCTAATTTTTCTTCCAGAACGTCGATTTTCGAAAGTTGTCCGAGCTTTTGAAGAATTTCATTCAACTTGTCAGCATCTATGGTGGCTTTAAAAAGCCAAAACATACGTCTTTATCAGTTCTTTTGTAATCTATGACAATATCATCTGATACTATAAGCCCTCCATCCATATTTGAGGAGTATCTCGAACTAAACATCTCTTGGGACGATATGGGACCTCAAATCCAACCCTCGAACGACGAAACTGCGAGTATGAGGTTTTTTTCACGTTTTGCTGTCTTTGCATTTTAGAGCTTCTTGACTCTAACATTCAATTCATCAATATCTTCCTTCACTTGTCCCTGATTTTTATCTAATTTTTCTTCCAGAACGTCGATTTTCGAAAGTTGTCCGAGCTTTTGAAGAATTTCATTCAACTTGTCAGCATCTATGGTGGCTTTAAAAAGCCAAAACATACGTCTTTATCAGTTCTTTTGTAATCTATGACAATATCATCTGATACTATAAGCCCTCCGTCCATATTTGAGGTGCATCTCGAACTAAACATCCCTTGGGACACTATGGGACCCCAAATCCAACCCTCGAACGACGAAACTGCGAGTATGAGGTTTTTTTCACGTTTTGCAGTCTTCGCATTTTAGAGCTTCTTGACTCTAACATTCAATTCGTCAATCTCTTCCTTCACTTGTCCCTGATTTTTATCTAATTTTTCTTCCAGAACGTCGATTTTCGAAAGTTGTCCGAGCTTTTGAAGAATTTCATTCAACTTGTCGGCATCTATAGTGGCTTTAAAAAGCCAAAACATATGTCTTTATCAGTTCTTTTGTAATCTATGACAATATCATATGATACTATTAGCCCTCCGTCCATATTTGAGGTGTATCTCGAACTAAACATCCCTTGGGACGCTATGGGACCCCAAATCCAACCCTCGAACGACAAAACTGCGAGTATGATGTTTTTTTTACGTTTTGCAGTCTTCGCATTTTAGAGCTTCTTGACTCTAACTTTCAATTCATCAATTTCTTCCTTCCCTTGTCCCTGATTTTTATCTAATTTTTCTTCCAGAACGTGAAGTTTTGAGAGATTTTCGAGCTTTTGAAGAATTTCATTCAACTTGTCGGCATCTATAGTGGCTTTAAAAAGCCAAAACTTACATCTTTATCAGTTTTTTTGTAATCACTGACATTATCATCTGATACTATAAGCCCTCCATCCATATTTGAGGAGTATCTCGAACTAAACATCCCTTGGGACGATATGGGACCCCAAATCCTACCCTCGAACGACAAAACTGTATGTATGAGGTTTTGTTTACGTTTTGCTGTCTTCGCATTTTAGAGCTTCTTGACTCTAACATTCAATTCATCAATATCTTCCTTCACTTGTCCCTGATTTTTATCTAATTTTTCTTCCAGAACGTCGATTTTCGAAAGTTGTCCGAGCTTTTGAAGAATTTCATTCAACTTGTCGGCATCTATAGTGGCTTTAAAAAGCCAAAACATATGTCTTTATCAGTTCTTTTGTAATCTATGACAATATCATATGATACTATTAGCCCTCCATCCATATTTGAGGAGTATCTCGAACTAAACATCTCTTGGGACGATATGGGACCTCAAATCCAACCCTCGAACGATGAAACTGCGAGTATGAGGTTTTTTTCACGTTTTGCAGTCTTCGAATTTTAGAGCTTCTTGACTCTAACCTTCAATTCATCAATTTCTTCCTTCCCTTGTCCCTGATTTTTATCTAATTTTTCTTACAGAACGTGAAGTTTTGAGAGATTTTCGAGCTTTTGAAGAATTTCTTTCAACTTGTCGGCATCTATAGTGGCTTTAAGAAGCCAAAACTTACATCTTTATCAGTTTTTTTGTAATCACTGACATTATCATCTGATACTATAAGCCCTCCATCCATATTTGAGGAGTATCTCGAACTAAACATCCCTTGGGACGATATGGGACCCCAAATGAAACCCTCGAGTGACAAAACTGTGAGTTTGAGGCTTTGTTTACATTCGGCAGCCTTCACATTTTAAGCTTTTTTACTATTTTTTAATTCTTCGACCTCTTCCTTCACTTGTCCCTGATTTTTATCGAATTATTCTTCCAGAACGTTGATTTTCGAAAGTTGTCCGAACTTTTGAAGAATTTCACTCACCTTGTCGGCATCTATGGTGGCTTTAAGAAGCCAAAACTTACATCTTTATCAGTTTTTTTGTAATCAATGACATTATCATCTGATGCTATAAGCCCTCTGTCCATATTTGAGGAGTATCTCGAACTAAACATCCCTTGGGACGATATGGGACCCCAAATGAAACCCTCGAACGACAAAACTGTGAGTTTGAGGCTTTGTTTCCTTTCGGCAGTCTTCGCATTTTCGAGCTTTTTGATTCTATTTTTCAATTCTTCAATCTCTCCATCACTTGTCCCAGATTTTTGTCTAATTATTCTTCCAGAACGTCAAGTTTTGAGAGTTTTTTCAGCTTTTGAAAAATTTCATTCAACTTGTCGGCATCTATAGTGGCTTTAAAAAGCCAAAACATACGTCTTTATCAGTTCTTTTGTAATCTATGACAATATCATCTGATACTATAAGCCCTCCATCCATATTTGAGGAGTATCTCGAACTAAACATCCCTTGGGACGCTATGGGACCCCAAATCCAACCCTCGAACGAAAAAACTGCGAGTATGATGTTTTTTTTACGTTTTGCAGTCTTCGCATTTTAGAGCTTCTTGACTCTAACATTCAATTCATCAATATCTTCCTTCACTTGTCCCTGATTTTTATCTAATTTTTCTTCCAGAACGTCGATTTTCGAAAGTTGTCCGAGCTTTTGAAGAATTTCATTCAACTTGTCAGCATCTATGGTGGCTTTAAAAAGTGAAAACATACGTCTTTATCAGTTCTTTTGTAATCTATGACAATATCATATGATACTATTAGCCCTCCGTCCATATTTGAGGTGTATCTCGAACTAAACATCCCTTGGGACGCTATGGGACCCCAAATCCAACCCTCGAACGACAAAACTGCGAGTATGATGTTTTTTTTACGTTTTGCAGTCTTCGCATTTTAGAGCTTCTTGACTCTAACTTTCAATTCATCAATTTCTTCCTTCCCTTGTCCCTGATTTTTATCTAATTTTTCTTCCAGAACGTGAAGTTTTGAGAGATTTTCGAGCTTTTGAAGAATTTCATTCAACTTGTCGGCATCTATAGTGGCTTTAAAAAGCCAAAACTTACATCTTTATCTGTTTTTTTGTAATCAATGACATTATCATCTGATGCTATAAGCCCTCTGTCCATATTTGAGGAGTATCTCGAACTAAACATCCCTTGGGACGATATGGGACCCCAAATGAAACCCTCGAACGACAAAACTGTGAGTTTGAGGCTTTGTTTCCTTTCGGCAGTCTTCGCATTTTCGAGCTTTTTGATTCTATTTTTCAATTCTTCAATCTCTCCATCACTTGTCCCTGATTTTTATCTAATTATTCTTCCAGAACGTCAAGTTTCGAGAGTTTTTCGAGCTTTTGAAGAATTTCATTCACCTTGTCGGCATCTATAGTGGCTTTAAGATGCCAAATCTTATATCTTTATCAGTTTTTTTGTAATCAATGACATTATCATCTGATGCTATAAGCCCTCTGTCCATATTTGAGGAGTATCTCGAACTAAACATCCCTTGGGACGATATGGGACCCCAAATGAAACCCTCGAACGACAAAACTGTGAGTATGAGGTTTTTTTCACGTTTTGCTGTCTTCGCATTTTAGAGCTTCTTGACTCTAACATTCAATTCATCAATCTCTTCCTTCACTTGTCCCTGATTTTTATCTAATTATTCTTCCAGAACGTCAAGTTTCGAGAGTTTTTTCAGCTTTTAAAGAATTTCATTCAACTTGTCGGCATCCATAGTGGCTTTAAAAAGCCAAAACATACGTCTTTATCAGTTCTTTTGTAATCTATGACAATATCATCTGATACTATAAGCCCTCCATCCATATTTGAGGAGTATCTCGAACTAAACATCCCTTGGGACGCTATGGGACCCCAAATCCAACCCTCGAACGACAAAACTGCGAGTATGATGTTTTTTTTTACGTTTTGCAGTCTTCGCATTTTAGAGCTTCTTGACTCTAACTTTCAATTCATCAATTTCTTCCTTCCCTTGTCCCTGATTTTTATCTAATTTTTCTTCCAGAACGTGAAGTTTTGAGAGATTTTCGAGCTTTTGAAGAATTTCATTCAACTTGTCGGCATCTATAGTGGCTTTAAAAAGCCAAAACTTACATCTTTATCAGTTTTTTTGTAATCACTGACATTATCATCTGATACTATAAGCCCTCCATCCATATTTGAGGAGTATCTCGAACTAAACATCCCTTGGGACGATATGGGACCCCAAATCCTACCCTCGAACGACAAAACTGTATGTATGAGGTTTTGTTTACGTTTTGCTGTCTTCGCATTTTAGAGCTTCTTGACTCTAACATTCAATTCATCAATATCTTCCTTCACTTGTCCCTGATTTTTATCTAATTTTTCTTCCAGAACGTCGATTTTCGAAAGTTGTCCGAGCTTTTGAAGAATTTCATTCAACTTGTCAGCATCTATGGTGGCTTTAAAAAGTGAAAACATACGTCTTTATCAGTTCTTTTGTAATCTATGACAATATCATATGATACTATTAGCCCTCCGTCCATATTTGAGGTGTATCTCGAACTAAACATCCCTTGGGACGCTATGGGACCCCAAATCCAACCCTCGAACGACAAAACTGCGAGTATGATGTTTTTTTTACGTTTTGCAGTCTTCGCATTTTAGAGCTTCTTGACTCTAACTTTCAATTCATCAATTTCTTCCTTCCCTTGTCCCTGATTTTTATCTAATTTTTCTTCCAGAACGTGAAGTTTTGAGAGATTTTCGAGCTTTTGAAGAATTTCATTCAACTTGTCGGCATCTATAGTGGCTTTAAAAAGCCAAAACTTACATCTTTATCTGTTTTTTTGTAATCAATGACATTATCATCTGATGCTATAAGCCCTCTGTCCATATTTGAGGAGTATCTCGAACTAAACATCCCTTGGGACGATATGGGACCCCAAATGAAACCCTCGAACGACAAAACTGTGAGTTTGAGGCTTTGTTTCCTTTCGGCAGTCTTCGCATTTTCGAGCTTTTTGATTCTATTTTTCAATTCTTCAATCTCTCCATCACTTGTCCCTGATTTTTATCTAATTATTCTTCCAGAACGTCAAGTTTCGAGAGTTTTTCGAGCTTTTGAAGAATTTCATTCACCTTGTCGGCATCTATAGTGGCTTTAAGATGCCAAATCTTATATCTTTATCAGTTTTTTTGTAATCAATGACATTATCATCTGATGCTATAAGCCCTCTGTCCATATTTGAGGAGTATCTCGAACTAAACATCCCTTGGGACGATATGGGACCCCAAATGAAACCCTCGAACGACAAAACTGTGAGTATGAGGTTTTTTTCACGTTTTGCTGTCTTCGCATTTTAGAGCTTCTTGACTCTAACATTCAATTCATCAATCTCTTCCTTCACTTGTCCCTGATTTTTATCTAATTATTCTTCCAGAACGTCAAGTTTCGAGAGTTTTTTCAGCTTTTAAAGAATTTCATTCAACTTGTCGGCATCCATAGTGGCTTTAAAAAGCCAAAACATACGTCTTTATCAGTTCTTTTGTAATCTATGACAATATCATCTGATACTATAAGCCCTCCATCCATATTTGAGGAGTATCTCGAACTAAACATCCCTTGGGACGCTATGGGACCCCAAATCCAACCCTCGAACGACAAAACTGCGAGTATGATGTTTTTTTTTACGTTTTGCAGTCTTCGCATTTTAGAGCTTCTTGACTCTAACTTTCAATTCATCAATTTCTTCCTTCCCTTGTCCCTGATTTTTATCTAATTTTTCTTCCAGAACGTGAAGTTTTGAGAGATTTTCGAGCTTTTGAAGAATTTCATTCAACTTGTCGGCATCTATAGTGGCTTTAAAAAGCCAAAACTTACATCTTTATCAGTTTTTTTGTAATCACTGACATTATCATCTGATACTATAAGCCCTCCATCCATATTTGAGGAGTATCTCGAACTAAACATCCCTTGGGACGATATGGGACACCAAATCCTACCCTCGAACGACAGAACTGTATGTATGAGGTTTTGTTTACGTTTTGCTGTCTTCGCATTTTAGAGCTTCTTGACTCTAACATTCAATTCATCAATATCTTCCTTCACTTGTCCCTGATTTTTATCTAATTTTTCTTCCAGAACGTCGATTTTCGAAAGTTGTCCGAGCTTTTGAAGAATTTCATTCAACTTGTCAGCATCTATGGTGGCTTTAAAAAGTGAAAACATACGTCTTTATCAGTTCTTTTGTAATCTATGACAATATCATCTGATACTATAAGCCCTCCGTCCATATTTGAGGTGTATCTCGAACTAAACATCCCTTGGGACACTATGGGACCCCAAATCCAACCCTCGAACGACGAAACTGCGAGTATGAGGTTTTTTTCACGTTTTGCATTCTTCGCATTTGAGAGCTTCTTGACTCTAACATTCAATTCGTCAATCTCTTCCTTCACTTGTCCCTGATTTTTATCTAATTTTTCTTCCAGAACGTCGATTTTCGAAAGTTGTCCGAGCTTTTGAAGAATTTCATTCAACTTGTCGGCATCTATAGTGGCTTTAAAAAGCCAAAACATATGTCTTTATCAGTTCTTTTGTAATCTATGACAATATCATATGATACTATTAGCCCTCCGTCCATATTTGAGGTGTATCTCGAACTAAACATCCCTTGGGACGCTATGGGACCCCAAATCCAACCCTCGAACGACAAAACTGCGAGTATGATGTTTTTTTTACGTTTTGCAGTCTTCGCATTTTAGAGCTTCTTGACTCTAACTTTCAATTCATCAATTTCTTCCTTCCCTTGTCCCTGATTTTTATCTAATATTTCTTCCAGAACGTGAAGTTTTGAGAGATTTTCGAGCTTTTGAAGAATTTCATTCAACTTGTCGGCATCTATAGTGGCTTTAAAAAGCCAAAACTTACATCTTTATCAGTTTTTTTGTAATCACTGACATTATCATCTGATACTATAAGCCCTCCATCCATATTTGAGGAGTATCTCGAACTAAACATCCCTTGGGACGATATGGGACCCCAAATCCTACTCTCGAACGACAAAACTGTATGTATGAGGTTTTGTTTACGTTTTGCTGTCTTCGCATTTTAGAGCTTCTTGACTCTAACATTCAATTCATCAATATCTTCCTTCACTTGTCCCTGATTTTTATCTAATTTTTCTTCCAGAACGTCGATTTTCGAAAGTTGTCCGAGCTTTTGAAGAATTTCATTCAACTTGTCAGCATCTATGGTGGCTTTAAAAAGTGAAAACATACGTCTTTATCAGTTCTTTTGTAATCTATGACAATATCATCTGATACTATAAGCCCTCCGTCCATATTTGAGGTGTATCTCGAACTAAACATCCCTTGGGACACTATGGGACCCCAAATCCAACCCTCGAACGACGAAACTGCGAGTATGAGGTTTTTTTCACGTTTTGCAGTCTTCGCATTTTAGAGCTTCTTGACTCTAACATTCAATTCGTCAATCTCTTCCTTCACTTGTCCCTGATTTTTATCTAATTTTTCTTCCAGAACGTCAAGTTTCGAGAGTTTTTTCAGCTTTTGAAGAATTTCATTCAACTTGTCAGCATCTATGGTGGCTTTAAAAAGTGAAAACATACGTCTTTATCAGTTCTTTTGTAATCTATGACAATATCATCTGATACTATAAGCCCTCCGTCCATATTTGAGGTGTATCTCGAACTAAACATCCCTTGGGACGCTATGGGACCCCAAATCCTACCCTGGAATGACAAAACTGTGAGTATGAGGCTTTGTTTACATTCGGCAGCCTTCACATTTTAAGCTTTTTTACTATTTTTTAATTCTTCGACCTCTTCCTTCACTTGTCCCTGATTTTTATCGAATTATTCTTCCAGAACGTTGATTTTCGAAAGTTGTCCGAGCTTTTGAAGAATTTCACTCACCTTGTCGGCATCTATGGTGGCTTTAAGATGCCAAAACTTACATCTTTATCAGTTTTTTTGTAATCAATGACATTATCATCTGATGCTATAAGCCCTCTGTCCATATTTGAGGAGTATCTCGAACTAAACATCCCTTGGGACGATATGGGACCCGAAATGAAACCCTCGAACGACAAAACTGTGAGTTTGAGGCATTGTTTACTTTCGGCAGTCTTCGCATTTTCGAGTTTCTTGACTCTAACTTTCAATTCATCAATCTCTTCCTTCACTTGTCCCTGATTTTTATCTAATTATTCTTCCAGAACGTCAAGTTTCGAGAGTTTTTTCAGCTTTTGAAGAATTTCATTCAACTTGTCGGCATCTATAGTGGCTTTAAAAAGCCAAAACATATGTCTTTATCAGTTCTTTTGTAATCTATGACAATATCATCTGATACTATAAGCCCTCCATCCATATTTGAGGAGTATCTCGAACTAAACATCTCTTGGGATGATATGGGACCTCAAATCCAACCCTCGAACGACGAAACTGCGAGTATGAGGTTTTTTTCACGTTTTGCTGTCTTCGCATTTTAGAGCTTCTTGACTCTAACATTCAATTCATCAATATCTTCCTTCACTTGTCCCTGATTTTTATCTAATTTTTCTTCCAGAACGTCGATTTTCGAAAGTTGTCCGAGCTTTTGAAGAATTTCATTCAACTTGTCAGCATCTATGGTGGCTTTAAAAAGCCAAAACATACGTCTTTATCAGTTCTTTTGTAATCTATGACAATATCATCTGATACTATAAGCCCTCCATCCATATTTGAGGAGTATCTCGAACTAAACATCTCTTGGGACGATATGGGACCTCAAATCCAACCCTCGAACGACGAAACTGCGAGTATGAGGTTTTTTTCACGTTTTGCTGTCTTTGCATTTTAGAGCTTCTTGACTCTAACATTCAATTCATCAATATCTTCCTTCACTTGTCCCTGATTTTTATCTAATTTTTCTTCCAGAACGTCGATTTTCGAAAGTTGTCCGAGCTTTTGAAGAATTTCATTCAACTTGTCAGCATCTATGGTGGCTTTAAAAAGCCAAAACATACGTCTTTATCAGTTCTTTTGTAATCTATGACAATATCATCTGATACTATAAGCCCTCCGTCCATATTTGAGGTGCATCTCGAACTAAACATCCCTTGGGACACTATGGGACCCCAAATCCAACCCTCGAACGACGAAACTGCGAGTATGAGGTTTTTTTCACGTTTTGCAGTCTTCGCATTTTAGAGCTTCTTGACTCTAACATTCAATTCGTCAATCTCTTCCTTCACTTGTCCCTGATTTTTATCTAATTTTTCTTCCAGAACGTCGATTTTCGAAAGTTGTCCGAGCTTTTGAAGAATTTCATTCAACTTGTCGGCATCTATAGTGGCTTTAAAAAGCCAAAACATATGTCTTTATCAGTTCTTTTGTAATCTATGACAATATCATATGATACTATTAGCCCTCCGTCCATATTTGAGGTGTATCTCGAACTAAACATCCCTTGGGACGCTATGGGACCCCAAATCCAACCCTCGAACGACAAAACTGCGAGTATGATGTTTTTTTTACGTTTTGCAGTCTTCGCATTTTAGAGCTTCTTGACTCTAACTTTCAATTCATCAATTTCTTCCTTCCCTTGTCCCTGATTTTTATCTAATTTTTCTTCCAGAACGTGAAGTTTTGAGAGATTTTCGAGCTTTTGAAGAATTTCATTCAACTTGTCGGCATCTATAGTGGCTTTAAAAAGCCAAAACTTACATCTTTATCAGTTTTTTTGTAATCACTGACATTATCATCTGATACTATAAGCCCTCCATCCATATTTGAGGAGTATCTCGAACTAAACATCCCTTGGGACGATATGGGACCCCAAATCCTACCCTCGAACGACAAAACTGTATGTATGAGGTTTTGTTTACGTTTTGCTGTCTTCGCATTTTAGAGCTTCTTGACTCTAACATTCAATTCATCAATATCTTCCTTCACTTGTCCCTGATTTTTATCTAATTTTTCTTCCAGAACGTCGATTTTCGAAAGTTGTCCGAGCTTTTGAAGAATTTCATTCAACTTGTCGGCATCTATAGTGGCTTTAAAAAGCCAAAACATATGTCTTTATCAGTTCTTTTGTAATCTATGACAATATCATATGATACTATTAGCCCTCCATCCATATTTGAGGAGTATCTCGAACTAAACATCTCTTGGGACGATATGGGACCTCAAATCCAACCCTCGAACGATGAAACTGCGAGTATGAGGTTTTTTTCACGTTTTGCAGTCTTCGAATTTTAGAGCTTCTTGACTCTAACCTTCAATTCATCAATTTCTTCCTTCCCTTGTCCCTGATTTTTATCTAATTTTTCTTACAGAACGTGAAGTTTTGAGAGATTTTCGAGCTTTTGAAGAATTTCTTTCAACTTGTCGGCATCTATAGTGGCTTTAAGAAGCCAAAACTTACATCTTTATCAGTTTTTTTGTAATCACTGACATTATCATCTGATACTATAAGCCCTCCATCCATATTTGAGGAGTATCTCGAACTAAACATCCCTTGGGACGATATGGGACCCCAAATGAAACCCTCGAGTGACAAAACTGTGAGTTTGAGGCTTTGTTTACATTCGGCAGCCTTCACATTTTAAGCTTTTTTACTATTTTTTAATTCTTCGACCTCTTCCTTCACTTGTCCCTGATTTTTATCGAATTATTCTTCCAGAACGTTGATTTTCGAAAGTTGTCCGAACTTTTGAAGAATTTCACTCACCTTGTCGGCATCTATGGTGGCTTTAAGAAGCCAAAACTTACATCTTTATCAGTTTTTTTGTAATCAATGACATTATCATCTGATGCTATAAGCCCTCTGTCCATATTTGAGGAGTATCTCGAACTAAACATCCCTTGGGACGATATGGGACCCCAAATGAAACCCTCGAACGACAAAACTGTGAGTTTGAGGCTTTGTTTCCTTTCGGCAGTCTTCGCATTTTCGAGCTTTTTGATTCTATTTTTCAATTCTTCAATCTCTCCATCACTTGTCCCAGATTTTTGTCTAATTATTCTTCCAGAACGTCAAGTTTTGAGAGTTTTTTCAGCTTTTGAAAAATTTCATTCAACTTGTCGGCATCTATAGTGGCTTTAAAAAGCCAAAACATACGTCTTTATCAGTTCTTTTGTAATCTATGACAATATCATCTGATACTATAAGCCCTCCATCCATATTTGAGGAGTATCTCGAACTAAACATCTCTTGGGACGATATGGGACCTCAAATCCTACCCTCGAACGACGAAACTGCGAGTATGAGGTTTTTTCCACGTTTTGCAGTCTTCGCATTTTGGAGCTTCTTGACTCTAACTTTCAATTCATCAATTTCTTCCTTCCCTTGTCCCTGATTTTTATCTAATTTTTCTTCCAGAACGTGAAGTTTTGAGAGATTTTCGAGCTTTTGAAGAATTTCATTCAACTTGTCGGCATCTATTGTGGCTTTAAAAAGCCAAAACTTACATCTTTATCAGTTCATTTGTAATCTATGACAATATCATCTGATACTATAAGCCCTCCATCCATATTTGAGGAGTATCTCGAACTAAACATCTCTTGGGACGATATGGGACCTCAAATCCAACCCTCGAACGATGAAAATGCGAGTATGAGGTTTTTTTCACGTTTTGCAGTCTTCGCATTTTAGAGCTTCTTGACTCTAACATTCAATTCATCAATTTCTTCCTTCCCTTGTCCCTGATTTTTATCTAATTTTTCTTCCAGAACGTGAAGTTTTGAGAGATTTTCGAGCTTTTGAAGAATTTCATTCAACTTGTCGGCATCTATAGTGGCTTTAAGAAGCCAAAACTTACATCTTTATCAGTTTTTTTGTAATCACTGACATTATCATCTGATACTATAAGCCCTCCATCCATATTTGAGGAGTATCTCGAACTAAACATCCCTTGGGACGATATGGGACCCCAAATGAAACCCTCGAACGACAAAACTGTGAGTTTGAGGCTTTGTTTACATTCGGCAGCCTTCACATTTTAAGCTTTTTTACTATTTTTTAATTCTTCGACCTCTTCCTTCACTTGTCCCTGATTTTTATCGAATTATTCTTCCAGAACGTTGATTTTCGAAAGTTGTCCGAGCTTTTGAAGAATTTCACTCACCTTGTCGGCATCTATGGTGGCTTTAAGAAGCCAAAACTTACATCTTTATCAGTTTTTTTGTAATCAATGACATTATCATCTTATGCTATAAGCCCTCTGTCCATATTTGAGGAGTATCTCGAACTAAACATCCCTTGGGACGATATGGGATCCCAAATGAAACCCTCGAACAACAAAACTGTGAGTTTGAGGCTTTGTTTCCTTTCGGCAGTCTTCGCATTTTCGAGCTTTTTGATTGTATTTTTCAATTCTTCAATCTCTCCATCACTTGTCCCTGATTTTTATCTAATTATTCTTCCAGAACGTCAAGTTTCGAGAGTTTTTCGAGCTTTTGAAGAATTTCATTCACCTTGTCGGCATCTATAGTGGCTTTAAAAAGCCAAATCTTATATCTTTATCTGTTTTTTTGTAATCAATGACAATATCATCTGATACTATAAGCCCTCCATCCATATTTGAGGAGTATCTCGAACTAAACATCCCTTGGGACGATATGGGACCCCAAATCCAACCCTCGAACGACAAAACTGTGAGTTTGAGGCTTTGTTTCCTTTCGGCAGTCTTCGCATTTTCGAGCTTTTTGATTCTATTTTTCAATTCTTCAATCCCTCCATCACTTGTCCCTGATTTTTATCTAATTATTCTTCCAGAACGTCAAGTTTCGAGAGTTTTTCGAGCTTTTGATGAATTTCATTCACCTTGTCGGCATCTATAGTGGCTTTAAAAAGCCAAATCTTATATCTTTATCTGTTTTTTTGTAATCAATGACAATATCATCTGATACTATAAGCCCTCCATCCATATTTGAGGAGTATCTCGAACTAAACATCTCTTGGGACGATATGGGACCTCAAATCCAACCCTCGAACGATGAAACTGCGAGTATGAGGTTTTTTTCACGTTTTGCAGTCTTCGCATTTTAGAGCTTCTTGACTCTAACATTCAATTCGTCAATCTCTTCCTTCACTTGTTCCTAATTTTTATCTAATTTTTCTTCCAGAACGTCGATTTTCGAAAGTTGTCCGAGCTTTTGAAGAATTTCATTCAACTTGTCGGCATCTATAGTGGCTTTAAAAAGCCAAAACATATGTCTTTATCAGTTCTTTTGTAATCTATGACAATATCATATGATACTATTAGCCCTCCGTCCATATTTGAGGTGTATCTCGAACTAAACATCCCTTGGGACGCTATGGGACCCCAAATCCAACCCTCGAACGACAAAACTGCGAGTATGATGTTTTTTTTTTACGTTTTGCAGTCTTCGCATTTTAGAGCTTCTTGACTCTAACTTTCAATTCATCAATTTCTTCCTTCCCTTGTCCCTGATTTTTATCTAATTTTTCTTCCAGAACGTGAAGTTTTGAGAGATTTTCGAGCTTTTGAAGAATTTCATTCAACTTGTCGGCATCTATGGTGGCTTTAAAAAGCCAAAACATACGTCTTTATCAGTTCTTTTGTAATCTATGACAATATCATCTGATACTATAAGCCCTCCGTCCATATTTGAGGTGTATCTCGAACTAAACATTCCTTGGGACGCTATGGGACCCCAAATAAAACCCTCGAACGACAAACCTGCGAGTATGATGTTTTTTTTACGTTTTGCAGTCTTCGCATTTTAGAGCTTCTTGACTCTAACTTTCAATTCATCAATTTCTTCCTTCCCTTGTCCCTGATTTTTATCTAATTTTTCTTCCAGAACGTGAAGTTTTGAGAGATTTTCGAGCTTTTGAAGAATTTCATTCAACTTGTCGGCATCTATAGTGGCTTTAAAAAGCCAAAACTTACATCTTTATCAGTTTTTTTGTAATCACTGACATTATCATCTGATACTATAAGCCCTCCATCCATATTTGAGGAGTATCTCGAACTAATCATCCCTTGGGACGATATGGGACCCCAAATCCTACCCTCGAACGACAAAACTGTATGTATGAGGTTTTGTTTACGTTTTGCTGTCTTCGCATTTTAGAGCTTCTTGACTCTAACATTCAATTCATCAATCTCTTCCTTCACTAGTCCCTGATATTTATCTAATTTTTCTTCCAGAACGTCGATTTTCGAAAGTTGTCCGAGCTTTTGAAGAATTTCATTCAACTTGTCGGCATCTATGGTGGCTTTAAAAAGCCAGAACATACGTCTTTATGAGTTCTTTTGTAATCTATGACAATATCATCTGATACTATAAGCCCTCCGTCCATATTTGAGGTGTATCTCGAACTAAACATCCCTTGGGGCAATATGGGACCCCAAATGAAACCCTCGAAGGACAAAACTGTGAGTTTGAGGCTTTGTTTACTTTCGGCAGTCTTCGCATTTTCGAGCTTTTTGATTCTATTTTTCAATTCTTCAATCTCTCCATCACTTGTCCCTGATTTTTATCTAATTATTCTTCCAGAACGTCAAGTTTCGAGAGTTTTTCGAGCTTTTAAAGAATTTCATTTATCTTGTTGGCATCTAAGGTGGCTTTAAAAAGCCAAATCTTATATCTTTATCTGTTTCATTTTGTAATCAATGACATTATAAACTGATCCTATAAGCCCTCCGTCCATATTTGAGGAGTATCTCGAACTAAACATTCCTTGGGACGCTATGGGACCTCAAATCCAATCCTCGAACGACAAAACTGTGAGCATGAGGTTTTGTTTTTGTTTTGCTGTCTTCGCATTTTAGAGCTTCTTGACTCTAACATTCAATTCATCAATCTCTTCCTTCACTAGTCCCTGATATTTATCTAATTTTTCTTCCAGAACGTCGATTTTCGAAAGTTGTCCGAGCTTTTGAAGAATTTCATTCAACTTGTCGGCATCTATGGTGGCTTTAAAAAGTGAAAACATACGTCTTTATCAGTTCTTTTGTAATCTATGACAATATCATCTGATACTATAAGCCCTCCGTCCATAGTTGAGGTGTATCTCGAACTAAACATCCCTTGGGACGCTATGGGACCCCAAATAAAACCCTCAAACGACAAAACTGTGAGTTTGAGGCTTTGTTTACGTTCGGCAGTCTTCGCATTTTAGAGCTTTTTGACTCTAATTTTCAATATTTCAACCTCATCCTTCGCTTGTCCCTGATTTTTATCTAATTATTCTTCCAGAACATCAAGTTTCGAGAGTTGTTCGGGCTTTTAAAGAATTTCATTTATCTTGTCGGCATCTATGGTGGCTTTAAAAAGCCAAATCTTACATTTTTATCTGTTTTTTCGTAATCAATGACATTATCATCTGATACTATAAGCCCTCCATCCATATTTGAGGAGTATCTCGAACTAAACATCCCTTGGGACGATATGGGACCCCAAATCCTACCCTCGAACGACAAAACTGTAAGTATGAGGTTTTGTTTACGTTTTGCTGTCTTCGCATTTTAGAGCTTTTTGACTCTAACATTCAATTCATCAATCTCTTCCTTCATTTGTCCCTGATTTTTATTTAATTTTTCTTCCAGAACGTGAAGTTTTGAGAGATTTTCGAGCATTTAAAGAATTTCATTCAACTTGTCGGCATCTATGGTGGCTTTAAAAAGCCAAATCTTATATCTTTATCTGTTTCTTTTTGTAGTCAATGACATTATAATCTGATCCTATAGGCCCTCCGTCCATATTTGAGGAGTATCTCGAACTAAACATTCCTTGGGACGCTATGGGACCCCAAATCCTACCCTCGAACGACAAAACTGTAAGTATGAGGTTTTGTTTACGTTTTGCTGTCTTCGCATTTTAGAGCTTCTTGACTCTAACATTCAATTCGTCAATCTCTTCCTTCACTTGTCCCTGATTTTTACCTAATTTTTCTTCCAGAACGTCGATTTTCGAAAGTTGTCCGAGCTTTTGAAGAATTTCATTCAACTTGTCGGCATCTATGGTGGCTTTAGAAAGCCAAAACATACGTCTTAATCAGTTCTTTTGTAATCTATGACAATATCATCTGATACTATAAGCCCTCCGTCCATATTTGAGGTGTATCTCGAACTAAACATCCCTTGGGACGCTATGGGACCCCAAATAAAACCCTCAAACGACAAAACTGTGAGTTTGAGGCTTTGTTTACGTTCGGCAGTCTTCGCATTTTAGAGCTTTTTTACTCTATTTTTTAATATTTCAACCTCATCCTTCACTTGTCCCTGATTTTTATCTAATTATTCTTCCAGAACATCAAGTTTCGAGAGTTGTTCGAGCTTTTAAAGAATTTCATTTATCTTGTCGGCATCTATGGTGGCTTTAAAAAGCCAAATCTTACATTTTTATCTTTTTTTTCGTAATCAATGACATTATCATCTGATACTATAAGCCCTCCATCCATATTTGAGGAGTATCTCGAACTAAACATCCCTTGCGACGATATGGGACCCCAAATCCTACCCTCGAACGACAAAACTGTAAGTATGAGGTTTTGTTTACGTTTTGCTGTCTTCGCATTTTAGAGCTTCTTGACTCTAACATTCAATTCGTCAATCTCTTCCTTCACTTGTCCCTGATTTTTACCTAATTTTTCTTCCAGAACGTCGATTTTCGAAAGTTGTCCGAGCTTTTGAAGAATTTCATTCAACTTGTCGGCATCTATGGTGGCTTTAAAAAGCCAAAACATACGTCTTTATCAGTTCTTTTGTAATCTATGACAATATCATCTGATACTATAAGCCCTCCGTCCATATTTGAGGTGTATCTCGAACTAAACATCCCTTGGGACGCTATGGGACCCCAAATAAAACCCTCGAACGACAAAACTGTGAGTTTGAGGCTTTGTTTACGTTCGGCAGTCTTCGCATTTTAGAGCTTTTTTACTCTATTTTTTAATATTTCAACCTCATCCTTCACTTGTCCCTGATTTTTATCTAATTATTCTTCCAGAACATCAAGTTTCGAGAGTTGTTCGAGCATTTAAAGAATTTCATTTATCTTGTCGGCATCTATGGTGGCAATAAAAAGCCAAATCTTATATCTTTATCTGTTTCTTTTTGTAATCAATGACATTATAATCTGATCCTATAGGCCCTCCGTCCATATTTGAGGAGTATCTCGAACTAAACATTCCTTGGGACGCTATGGGACCCCAAATCCAACCCTCGAACGACGAAACTGCGAGTATGAGGTTTTTTTCACGTTTTGCAGTCTTCGCATTTTAGAGCTTCTTGACTCTAACATTCAATTCGTCAATCTCTTCCTTCACTTGTCCCTGATTTTTATCTAATTTTTCTTCCAGAACGTCGATTTTGGAAAGTTGTCCGAGCTTTTGAAGAATTTCATTCAACTTGTCGGCATCTATAGTGGCTTTAAAAAGCCAAAACATACGTCTTTATCAGTTCTTTTGTAATCTATGACAATATCATATGATACTATTAGCCCTCCGTCCATATTTGAGGTGTATCTCGAACTAAACATCCCTTGGGACGCTATGGGACCCCAAATCCAACCCTCGAACGACAAAACTGCGAGTATGATTTTTTTTTTATGTTTTGCAGTCTTCGCATTTTAGATCTTCTTGACTCTAACTTTCAATTCATCAATTTCTTCCTTCCCTTGTCCCTGATTTTTATCTAATTTTTCTTCCAGAACGTGAAGTTTTGAGAGATTTTCGAGCTTTTGAAGAATTTCATTCAACTTGTCGGCATCTATGGTGGCTTTAAAAAGCCAAAACATACGTCTTTATCAGTTCTTTTGTAATCTATGACAATATCATCTGATACTATAAGCCCTCCGTCCATATTTGAGGTGTATCTCGAACTAAACATTCCTTGGGACGCTATGGGACCCCAAATAAAACCCTTGAACGACAAAACTGTGAGTTTGAGGCTTTGTTTACGTTCGGAAGTCTTCGCATTTTAGAGCTTTTTGACTCTATTTTTCAATATTTCAACCTCATCCTTCCCTTGTCCCTGATTTTTATCTAATTTTTCTTCCAGAACGTCAAGTTTCGAGAGATTTTCGAGCTTTTGAAGAATTTCATTAAACTTGTCGGCATCTATAGTGGCTTTAAAAAGCCAAATCTTACATCTTTATCTGTTTTTTTGTAATCAATGACATTATCATCTGATGCTATAAGCCCTCCATCCATATTTGAGGAGTATCTTGAACTAAACATCCCTTGGGACGATATAGAACCTCAAATCCAACCCTCGAACGACAAAACTGTGAGCATGAGGTTTTGTTTTCGTTTTGCTGTCTTCGCATTTTAGAGCTTCTTGACTCTAGCATTGAATTAACGGAGGCATACATTAATTATTAAAGGCATAGTTTTTAATAAGCAATAAAATGGAATAGTAACAAAAATAGTAAACAAAGAGAATGGAAGTTAAACTTATAGTTCTACTTACTTGACTTACTTAAGGCTATAAGATAAATGAAAACACCAAACTTCAAAAAGTTTTGATACAGACACTTTTGAAAACTTTATGAAGTTTGATTAACGCACGTTTGAAAACTTAAAAAGTTTGCAGACACTTAAAAAAGTTTCATGAAACTTAAAAAGTTAGATGTATGAATGTTAGATATAAACACTAAGGCTAAAATAAGAAAAAAAATTCAAGCTTTAAACGTAAATGTTTTATAGCAAAAGAAAAATGGCTGCTAAGCCCAGTGTTGTCCTACAGAAATAAATTTATGTTATACGATATATTTACTTTTTATTACTTTAAGATAGACTTAAAAGGCTAATAGGTAGACTTAAAAAAGTTCAAAGTTAAGAAAGTTTGATACACACGTTTGCAAACGTAATGTAATTTAAATTGTAATTTGTAATTAAACAAACAAAGGTTAAAAGTGAAATGTTTTTTAAAACTAAGTTTTAACGAAACGTTTCAAAAAAGATTTGTTAAAAACTTAAACCGTTTAAATGTATTTGCAAGCTAATTCTGTCGCAAAACTGAATAACATCTAGGAGCCCAGTGTTGTCTTACTTGATATATACTTCTTAAACAGAAATATGATTTTTCTCCAAATTCTGAGAATATAAGGCTATTTTGAGAATAGGTAAAACTTTAAAAGAAGTTAAAATAAAACTTTAAAAATAAGTATAACTTAAAAAAAAGTAAAACAAAAACAAAAAGAAAGTAAAACTTAAAAAAAAAAGAGTTTTGTTGGCTTGCTAATTTCCATCTATTTTGCCGTTCTTCTTTGAAGAATTTGCAACACTGGAAGAAAATGGCTATTTCGGAGAATTTACTCCTTCATAAATGACATTTTCGAAGGCGTAACTCCCGAACTGTGAATCCTAGAAGATTTTGAGCTAGACTACGAGATTTCCCGGATCAAGACGTATCTATGTGCGAAGTTTGGTTAATATCAGTCAAAAGTTGTGGATTTGTATAAGGAACAAACAAACAGAAAAACAGACAAACAGACAGACACGTGATTTTTATATATATAGATTCTTCCAGAATGTCAAGTTTCGAGAGTTTTTCGAGCTTTTGAAGAATTTCATTCAACTTGTCGGCATCTATGGTGGCTTTAAAAAGCCAAATCTTATATCTTTATCTGGTTTTTTTTGTAATTTTTTTTTTTTTTTTTTTTTTTTTTTGTTTTTACGGCGCATCTACTCCTTGGTCATTAGCGCCGACATCCAGGGTGCAGCGAGGAATTTTCCCAGCGAGCCTTGAGATGAGAAAATCCCTGCCGGAGGTGGGAATCGAACCCACCATCTCCCGCTTATGAATCCAGCGCGCTAGCCACTAGACTACGGGAGACCCCTTTTTTTGTAATCAATGACATTATAATCTGACCCTATAAGCCCTCCATCCATATTTGAGGAGTATCTCGAACTAAACATCCCTTGGGACGCTATGGGACCCCAAATCCAACCCTCGAACGACAAAACTGCGAGTATGAGGTTTTTTTTACGTTTTGCAGTCTTCGCATTTTAGAGCTTCTTGACTCTAGCATTGAATTAACGGAGGCATACATTAATTATTAAAGGCATAGTTTTTAATAAGCAATAAAATGGAGTAGCAACAAAAATAGTAAACAAAGGGAATGGAAGTTAAACTTATAGTTCTACTTACTTGACTTACTTAAGGCTATAAGATAAATGAAAACACCAAACTTAAAAAAGTTTTGATACAGACACTTTTGCAAACTTTATGAAGTTTGATTAACGCACGTTTGAAAACTTAAAAAGTTTGCAGACACTTAAAAAAGTTTCATGAAACTTAAAATGTTAGATGTATGAATGTTAGATATAAACACTAGGGCTAAAATAAGAAAAAAAATCAAGCTTTAAACGTAAATGTTTTATAGCAAAAGAAAAATGGCTGCTAAGCCTAGTGTTGTCCTACAGAAATAAATTTATGTTATACGATATATTTACTTTTTATTACTTTAAGTTAGACTTAAAAAAGTTCAAAGTTAAAAAAGTTTGATACACACGTTTGCAAACGTAATGTAATTTAAATTGTAATTTGTAATTAAACAAACAAAGGTTAAAAGTGAAATGTTTTTTAAAACTAAGTTTTAACGAAACGTTTCAAAAAAGATTTGTTAAAAACTTAAACCGTTTAAATGTATTTGCAAGCTAATTCTGTCGCAAAACTGAATAACATCTAGGAGCCCAGTGTTGTCTTACTTGATATATACTTCTTAAACAGAAATATGATTTTTCTCCAAATTCTGAGAATATAAGGCTATTTTGAGAATAGGTAAAACTTTAAAAGAAGTTAAAATAAAACTTTAAAAATAAGTATAACTTAAAAAAAAGTAAAACAAAAACAAAAAGAAAGTAAAACTTAAAAAAAAAAGAGTTTTGTTGGCTTGCTAATTTCCATCTATTTTGCCGTTCTTCTTTGAAGAATTTGCAACACTGGAAGAAAATGGCTATTTCGGAGAATTTACTCCTTCATAAATGACATTTTCGAAGGCGTAACTCCCGAACTGTGAATCCTAGAAGATTTTGAGCTAGACTACGAGATTTCCCGGATCAAGACGTATCTATGTGCGAAGTTTGGTTAATATCAGTCAAAAGTTGTGGATTTGTATAAGGAACAAACAAACAGAAAAACAGACAAACAGACAGACACGTGATTTTTATATATATAGATTCTTCCAGAATGTCAAGTTTCGAGAGTTTTTCGAGCTTTTGAAGAATTTCATTCAACTTGTCGGCATCTATGGTGGCTTTAAAAAGCCAAATCTTATATCTTTATCTGGTTTTTTTTGTAATCAATGACATTATAATCTGACCCTATAAGCCCTCCATCCATATTTGAGGAGTATCTCGAACTAAACATCCCTTGCGACGATATGGGACCCCAAATCCTACCCTCGAACGACAAAACTGTAAGTATGAGGTTTTGTTTACGTTTTGCTGTCTTCGCATTTTAGAGCTTCTTGACTCTAACATTCAATTCGTCAATCTCTTCCTTCACTTGTCCCTGATTTTTACCTAATTTTTCTTCCAGAACGTCGATTTTCGAAAGTTGTCCAAGCTTTTGAAGAATTTCATTCAACTTGTCGGCATCTATGGTGGCTTTAAAAAGCCAAAACATACGTCTTTATCAGTTCTTTTGTAATCTATGACAATATCATCTGATACTATAAGCCCTCCGTCCATATTTGAGGTGTATCTCGAACTAAACATCCCTTGGGACGCTATGGGACCCCAAATAAAACCCTCGAACGACAAAACTGTGAGTTTGAGGCTTTGTTTACGTTCGGCAGTCTTCGCATTTTAGAGCTTTTTTACTCTATTTTTTAATATTTCAACCTCATCCTTCACTTGTCCCTGATTTTTATCTAATTATTCTTCCAGAACATCAAGTTTCGAGAGTTGTTCGAGCATTTAAAGAATTTCATTTATCTTGTCGGCATCTATGGTGGCAATAAAAAGCCAAATCTTATATCTTTATCTGTTTCTTTTTGTAATCAATGACATTATAATCTGATCCTATAGGCCCTCCGTCCATATTTGAGGAGTATCTTGAACTAAACATTCCTTGGGACGCTATGGGACCCCAAATCCAACCTTCGAACGACGAAACTGCGAGTATGAGGTTTTTTTCACGTTTTGCAGTCTTCGCATTTTAGAGCTTCTTGACTCTAACATTCAATTCGTCAATCTCTTCCTTCACTTGTCCCTGATTTTTATCTAATTTTTCTTCCAGAACGTCGATTTTGGAAAGTTGTCCGAGCTTTTGAAGAATTTCATTCAACTTGTCGGCATCTATAGTGGCTTTAAAAAGCCAAAACATACGTCTTTATCAGTTCTTTTGTAATCTATGACAATATCATATGATACTATTAGCCCTCCGTCCATATTTGAGGTGTATCTCGAACTAAACATCCCTTGGGACGCTATGGGACCCCAAATCCAACCCTCGAACGACAAAACTGCGAGTATGATTTTTTTTTTATGTTTTGCAGTCTTCGCATTTTAGATCTTCTTGACTCTAACTTTCAATTCATCAATTTCTTCCTTCCCTTGTCCCTGATTTTTATCTAATTTTTCTTCCAGAACGTGAAGTTTTGAAAGATTTTCGAGCTTTTGAAGAATTTCATTCAACTTGTCGGCATCTATGGTGGCTTTAAAAAGCCAAAACATACGTCTTTATCAGTTCTTTTGTAATCTATGACAATATCATCTGATACTATAAGCCCTCCGTCCATATTTGAGGTGTATCTCGAACTAAACATTCCTTGGGACGCTATGGGACCCCAAATAAAACCCTTGAACGACAAAACTGTGAGTTTGAGGCTTTGTTTACGTTCGGAAGTCTTCGCATTTTAGAGCTTTTTGACTCTATTTTTCAATATTTCAACCTCATCCTTCCCTTGTCCCTGATTTTTATCTAATTTTTCTTCCAGAACGTCAAGTTTCGAGAGATTTTCGAGCTTTTGAAGAATTTCATTAAACTTGTCGGCATCTATAGTGGCTTTAAAAAGCCAAATCTTACATCTTTATCTGTTTTTTTGTAATCAATGACATTATCATCTGATGCTATAAGCCCTCCATCCATATTTGAGGAGTATCTTGAACTAAACATCCCTTGGGACGATATAGAACCTCAAATCCAACCCTCGAACGACAAAACTGTGAGCATGAGGTTTTGTTTTCGTTTTGCTGTCTTCGCATTTTAGAGCTTCTTGACTCTAGCATTGAATTAACGGAGGCATACATTAATTATTAAAGGCATAGTTTTTAATAAGCAATAAAATGGAATAGTAACAAAAATAGTAAACAAAGAGAATGGAAGTTAAACTTATAGTTCTACTTACTTGACTTACTTAAGGCTATAAGATAAATGAAAACACCAAACTTCAAAAAGTTTTGATACAGACACTTTTGAAAACTTTATGAAGTTTGATTAACGCACGTTTGAAAACTTAAAAAGTTTGCAGACACTTAAAAAAGTTTCATGAAACTTAAAAAGTTAGATGTATGAATGTTAGATATAAACACTAAGGCTAAAATAAGAAAAAAAATTCAAGCTTTAAACGTAAATGTTTTATAGCAAAAGAAAAATGGCTGCTAAGCCCAGTGTTGTCCTACAGAAATAAATTTATGTTATACGATATATTTACTTTTTATTACTTTAAGATAGACTTAAAAGGCTAATAGGTAGACTTAAAAAAGTTCAAAGTTAAGAAAGTTTGATACACACGTTTGCAAACGTAATGTAATTTAAATTGTAATTTGTAATTAAACAAACAAAGGTTAAAAGTGAAATGTTTTTTAAAACTAAGTTTTAACGAAACGTTTCAAAAAAGATTTGTTAAAAACTTAAACCGTTTAAATGTATTTGCAAGCTAATTCTGTCGCAAAACTGAATAACATCTAGGAGCCCAGTGTTGTCTTACTTGATATATACTTCTTAAACAGAAATATGATTTTTCTCCAAATTCTGAGAATATAAGGCTATTTTGAGAATAGGTAAAACTTTAAAAGAAGTTAAAATAAAACTTTAAAAATAAGTATAACTTAAAAAAAAGTAAAACAAAAACAAAAAGAAAGTAAAACTTAAAAAAAAAAGAGTTTTGTTGGCTTGCTAATTTCCATCTATTTTGCCGTTCTTCTTTGAAGAATTTGCAACACTGGAAGAAAATGGCTATTTCGGAGAATTTACTCCTTCATAAATGACATTTTCGAAGGCGTAACTCCCGAACTGTGAATCCTAGAAGATTTTGAGCTAGACTACGAGATTTCCCGGATCAAGACGTATCTATGTGCGAAGTTTGGTTAATATCAGTCAAAAGTTGTGGATTTGTATAAGGAACAAACAAACAGAAAAACAGACAAACAGACAGACACGTGATTTTTATATATATAGATTCTTCCAGAATGTCAAGTTTCGAGAGTTTTTCGAGCTTTTGAAGAATTTCATTCAACTTGTCGGCATCTATGGTGGCTTTAAAAAGCCAAATCTTATATCTTTATCTGGTTTTTTTTTGTAATTTTTTTTTTTTTTTTTTTTTTTTTTTTTGTTTTTACGGCGCATCTACTCCTTGGTCATTAGCGCCGACATCCAGGGTGCAGCGAGGAATTTTCCCAGCGAGCCTTGAGATGAGAAAATCCCTGCCGGAGGTGGGAATCGAACCCACCATCTCCCGCTTATGAATCCAGCGCGCTAGCCACTAGACTACGGGAGACCCCTTTTTTTGTAATCAATGACATTATAATCTGACCCTATAAGCCCTCCATCCATATTTGAGGAGTATCTCGAACTAAACATCCCTTGGGACGCTATGGGACCCCAAATCCAACCCTCGAACGACAAAACTGCGAGTATGAGGTTTTTTTTTACGTTTTGCAGTCTTCGCATTTTAGAGCTTCTTGACTCTAGCATTGAATTAACGGAGGCATACATTAATTATTAAAGGCATAGTTTTTAATAAGCAATAAAATGGAGTAGCAACAAAAATAGTAAACAAAGGGAATGGAAGTTAAACTTATAGTTCTACTTACTTGACTTACTTAAGGCTATAAGATAAATGAAAACACCAAACTTAAAAAAGTTTTGATACAGACACTTTTGCAAACTTTATGAAGTTTGATTAACGCACGTTTGAAAACTTAAAAAGTTTGCAGACACTTAAAAAAGTTTCATGAAACTTAAAATGTTAGATGTATGAATGTTAGATATAAACACTAGGGCTAAAATAAGAAAAAAAATCAAGCTTTAAACGTAAATGTTTTATAGCAAAAGAAAAATGGCTGCTAAGCCCAGTGTTGTCCTACAGAAATAAATTTATGTTATACGATATATTTACTTTTTATTACTTTAAGTTAGACTTAAAAAAGTTCAAAGTTAAAAAAGTTTGATACACACGTTTGCAAACGTAATGTAATTTAAATTGTAATTTGTAATTAAACAAACAATGGTTAAAAGTGAAATGTTTTTTAAAACTAAGTTTTAACGAAACGTTTCAAAAAAGATTTGTTAAAAACTTAAACCGTTTAAATGTATTTGCAAGCTAATTCTGTCGCAAAACTGAATAACATCTAGGAGCCCAGTGTTGTCTTACTTGATATATACTTCTTAAACAGAAATATGATTTTTCTCCAAATTCTGAGAATATAAGGCTATTTTGAGAATAGGTAAAACTTTAAAAGAAGTTAAAATAAAACTTTAAAAATAAGTATAACTTAAAAAAAAGTAAAACAAAAACAAAAAGAAAGTAAAACTTAAAAAAAAAAGAGTTTTGTTGGTTTGCTAATTTCCATCTATTTTGCCGTTCTTCTTTGAAGAATTTGCAACACTGGAAGAAAATGGCTATTTCGGAGAATTTACTCCTTCATAAATGACATTTTCGAAGGCGTAACTCCCGAACTGTGAATCCTAGAAGATTTTGAGCTAGACTACGAGATTTCCCGGATCAAGACGTATCTATGTGCGAAGTTTGGTTAATATCAGTCAAAAGTTGTGGATTTGTATAAGGAACAAACAAACAGAAAAACAGACAAACAGACAGACACGTGATTTTTATATATATAGATTCTTCCAGAATGTCAAGTTTCGAGAGTTTTTCGAGCTTTTGAAGAATTTCATTCAACTTGTCGGCATCTATGGTGGCTTTAAAAAGCCAAATCTTATATCTTTATCTGTTTTTTTTTGTAATCAATGACATTATAATCTGACCCTATAAGCCCTCCATCCATATTTGAGGAGTATCTCGAACTAAACATCCCTTGGGACGCTATGGGACCCCAAATCCAACCCTCGAACGACAAAACTGCGAGTATGAGGTTTTTTTTACGTTTTGCAGTCTTCGCATTTTAGAGCTTCTTGACTCTAGCATTGAATTAACGGAGGCATACATTAATTATTAAAGGCATAGTTTTTAATAAGCAATAAAATGGAGTAGCAACAAAAATAGTAAACAAAGGGAATGGAAGTTAAACTTATAGTTCTACTTACTTGACTTACTTAAGGCTATAAGATAAATGAAAACACCAAACTTAAAAAAGTTTTGATACAGACACTTTTGCAAACTTTATGAAGTTTGATTAACGCACGTTTGAAAACTTAAAAAGTTTGCAGACACTTAAAAAAGTTTCATGAAACTTAAAATGTTAGATGTATGAATGTTAGATATAAACACTAGGGCTAAAATAAGAAAAAAAATCAAGCTTTAAACGTAAATGTTTTATAGCAAAAGAAAAATGGCTGCTAAGCCTAGTGTTGTCCTACAGAAATAAATTTATGTTATACGATATATTTACTTTTTATTACTTTAAGTTAGACTTAAAAAAGTTCAAAGTTAAGAAAGTTTGATACACACGTTTGCAAACGTAATGTAATTTAAATTGTAATTTGTAATTAAACAAACAAAGGTTAAAAGTGAAATGTTTTTTAAAACTAAGTTTTAACGAAACGTTTCAAAAAAGATTTGTTAAAAACTTAAACCGTTTAAATGTATTTGCAAGCTAATTCTGTCGCAAAACTGAATAACATCTAGGAGCCCAGTGTTGTCTTACTTGATATATACTTCTTAAACAGAAATATGATTTTTCTCCAAATTCTGAGAATATAAGGCTATTTTGAGAATAGGTAAAACTTTAAAAGAAGTTAAAATAAAACTTTAAAAATAAGTATAACTTAAAAAAAAGTAAAACAAAAACAAAAAGAAAGTAAAACTTAAAAAAAAAAGAGTTTTGTTGGCTTGCTAATTTCCATCTATTTTGCCGTTCTTCTTTGAAGAATTTGCAACACTGGAAGAAAATGGCTATTTCGGAGAATTTACTCCTTCATAAATGACATTTTCGAAGGCGTAACTCCCGAACTGTGAATCCTAGAAGATTTTGAGCTAGACTACGAGATTTCCCGGATCAAGACGTATCTATGTGCGAAGTTTGGTTAATATCAGTCAAAAGTTGTGGATTTGTATAAGGAACAAACAAACAGAAAAACAGACAAACAGACAGACACGTGATTTTTATATATATAGATTCTTCCAGAATGTCAAGTTTCGAGAGTTTTTCGAGCTTTTGAAGAATTTCATTCAACTTGTCGGCATCTATGGTGGCTTTAAAAAGCCAAATCTTATATCTTTATCTGGTTTTTTTTGTAATTTTTTTTTTTTTTTTTTTTTTTTTTTTTGTTTTTACGGCGCATCTACTCCTTGGTCATTAGCGCCGACATCCAGGGTGCAGCGAGGAATTTTCCCAGCGAGCCTTGAGATGAGAAAATCCCTGCCGGAGGTGGGAATCGAACCCACCATCTCCCGCTTATGAATCCAGCGCGCTAGCCACTAGACTACGGGAGACCCCTTTTTTTGTAATCAATGACATTATAATCTGACCCTATAAGCCCTCCATCCATATTTGAGGAGTATCTCGAACTAAACATCCCTTGGGACGCTATGGGACCCCAAATCCAACCCTCGAACGACAAAACTGCGAGTATGAGGTTTTTTTTACGTTTTGCAGTCTTCGCATTTTAGAGCTTCTTGACTCTAGCATTGAATTAACGGAGGCATACATTAATTATTAAAGGCATAGTTTTTAATAAGCAATAAAATGGAGTAGCAACAAAAATAGTAAACAAAGGGAATGGAAGTTAAACTTATAGTTCTACTTACTTGACTTACTTAAGGCTATAAGATAAATGAAAACACCAAACTTAAAAAAGTTTTGATACAGACACTTTTGCAAACTTTATGAAGTTTGATTAACGCACGTTTGAAAACTTAAAAAGTTTGCAGACACTTAAAAAAGTTTCATGAAACTTAAAATGTTAGATGTATGAATGTTAGATATAAACACTAGGGCTAAAATAAGAAAAAAAATCAAGCTTTAAACGTAAATGTTTTATAGCAAAAGAAAAATGGCTGCTAAGCCTAGTGTTGTCCTACAGAAATAAATTTATGTTATACGATATATTTACTTTTTATTACTTTAAGTTAGACTTAAAAAAGTTCAAAGTTAAAAAAGTTTGATACACACGTTTGCAAACGTAATGTAATTTAAATTGTAATTTGTAATTAAACAAACAAAGGTTAAAAGTGAAATGTTTTTTAAAACTAAGTTTTAACGAAACGTTTCAAAAAAGATTTGTTAAAAACTTAAACCGTTTAAATGTATTTGCAAGCTAATTCTGTCGCAAAACTGAATAACATCTAGGAGCCCAGTGTTGTCTTACTTGATATATACTTCTTAAACAGAAATATGATTTTTCTCCAAATTCTGAGAATATAAGGCTATTTTGAGAATAGGTAAAACTTTAAAAGAAGTTAAAATAAAACTTTAAAAATAAGTATAACTTAAAAAAAAGTAAAACAAAAACAAAAAGAAAGTAAAACTTAAAAAAAAAAGAGTTTTGTTGGCTTGCTAATTTCCATCTATTTTGCCGTTCTTCTTTGAAGAATTTGCAACACTGGAAGAAAATGGCTATTTCGGAGAATTTACTCCTTCATAAATGACATTTTCGAAGGCGTAACTCCCGAACTGTGAATCCTAGAAGATTTTGAGCTAGACTACGAGATTTCCCGGATCAAGACGTATCTATGTGCGAAGTTTGGTTAATATCAGTCAAAAGTTGTGGATTTGTATAAGGAACAAACAAACAGAAAAACAGACAAACAGACAGACACGTGATTTTTATATATATAGATTCTTCCAGAATGTCAAGTTTCGAGAGTTTTTCGAGCTTTTGAAGAATTTCATTCAACTTGTCGGCATCTATGGTGGCTTTAAAAAGCCAAATCTTATATCTTTATCTGTTTTTTTTTGTAATCAATGACATTATAATCTGACCCTATAAGCCCTCCATCCATATTTGAGGAGTATCTCGAACTAAACATCCCTTGCGACGATATGGGACCCCAAATCCTACCCTCGAACGACAAAACTGTAAGTATGAGGTTTTGTTTACGTTTTGCTGTCTTCGCATTTTAGAGCTTCTTGACTCTAACATTCAATTCGTCAATCTCTTCCTTCACTTGTCCCTGATTTTTACCTAATTTTTCTTCCAGAACGTCGATTTTCGAAAGTTGTCCAAGCTTTTGAAGAATTTCATTCAACTTGTCGGCATCTATGGTGGCTTTAAAAAGCCAAAACATACGTCTTTATCAGTTCTTTTGTAATCTATGACAATATCATCTGATACTATAAGCCCTCCGTCCATATTTGAGGTGTATCTCGAACTAAACATCCCTTGGGACGCTATGGGACCCCAAATAAAACCCTCGAACGACAAAACTGTGAGTTTGAGGCTTTGTTTACGTTCGGCAGTCTTCGCATTTTAGAGCTTTTTTACTCTATTTTTTAATATTTCAACCTCATCCTTCACTTGTCCCTGATTTTTATCTAATTATTCTTCCAGAACATCAAGTTTCGAGAGTTGTTCGAGCATTTAAAGAATTTCATTTATCTTGTCGGCATCTATGGTGGCAATAAAAAGCCAAATCTTATATCTTTATCTGTTTCTTTTTGTAATCAATGACATTATAATCTGATCCTATAGGCCCTCCGTCCATATTTGAGGAGTATCTTGAACTAAACATTCCTTGGGACGCTATGGGACCCCAAATCCAACCCTCGAACGACGAAACTGCGAGTATGAGGTTTTTTTCACGTTTTGCAGTCTTCGCATTTTAGAGCTTCTTGACTCTAACATTCAATTCGTCAATCTCTTCCTTCACTTGTCCCTGATTTTTATCTAATTTTTCTTCCAGAACGTCGATTTTGGAAAGTTGTCCGAGCTTTTGAAGAATTTCATTCAACTTGTCGGCATCTATAGTGGCTTTAAAAAGCCAAAACATACGTCTTTATCAGTTCTTTTGTAATCTATGACAATATCATATGATACTATTAGCCCTCCGTCCATATTTGAGGTGTATCTCGAACTAAACATCCCTTGGGACGCTATGGGACCCCAAATCCAACCCTCGAACGACAAAACTGCGAGTATGATTTTTTTTTTATGTTTTGCAGTCTTCGCATTTTAGATCTTCTTGACTCTAACTTTCAATTCATCAATTTCTTCCTTCCCTTGTCCCTGATTTTTATCTAATTTTTCTTCCAGAACGTGAAGTTTTGAAAGATTTTCGAGCTTTTGAAGAATTTCATTCAACTTGTCGGCATCTATGGTGGCTTTAAAAAGCCAAAACATACGTCTTTATCAGTTCTTTTGTAATCTATGACAATATCATCTGATACTATAAGCCCTCCGTCCATATTTGAGGTGTATCTCGAACTAAACATTCCTTGGGACGCTATGGGACCCCAAATAAAACCCTTGAACGACAAAACTGTGAGTTTGAGGCTTTGTTTACGTTCGGAAGTCTTCGCATTTTAGAGCTTTTTGACTCTATTTTTCAATATTTCAACCTCATCCTTCCCTTGTCCCTGATTTTTATCTAATTTTTCTTCCAGAACGTCAAGTTTCGAGAGATTTTCGAGCTTTTGAAGAATTTCATTAAACTTGTCGGCATCTATAGTGGCTTTAAAAAGCCAAATCTTACATCTTTATCTGTTTTTTTGTAATCAATGACATTATCATCTGATGCTATAAGCCCTCCATCCATATTTGAGGAGTATCTTGAACTAAACATCCCTTGGGACGATATAGAACCTCAAATCCAACCCTCGAACGACAAAACTGTGAGCATGAGGTTTTGTTTTCGTTTTGCTGTCTTCGCATTTTAGAGCTTCTTGACTCTAGCATTGAATTAACGGAGGCATACATTAATTATTAAAGGCATAGTTTTTAATAAGCAATAAAATGGAATAGTAACAAAAATAGTAAACAAAGAGAATGGAAGTTAAACTTATAGTTCTACTTACTTGACTTACTTAAGGCTATAAGATAAATGAAAACACCAAACTTCAAAAAGTTTTGATACAGACACTTTTGAAAACTTTATGAAGTTTGATTAACGCACGTTTGAAAACTTAAAAAGTTTGCAGACACTTAAAAAAGTTTCATGAAACTTAAAAAGTTAGATGTATGAATGTTAGATATAAACACTAAGGCTAAAATAAGAAAAAAAATTCAAGCTTTAAACGTAAATGTTTTATAGCAAAAGAAAAATGGCTGCTAAGCCCAGTGTTGTCCTACAGAAATAAATTTATGTTATACGATATATTTACTTTTTATTACTTTAAGATAGACTTAAAAGGCTAATAGGTAGACTTAAAAAAGTTCAAAGTTAAGAAAGTTTGATACACACGTTTGCAAACGTAATGTAATTTAAATTGTAATTTGTAATTAAACAAACAAAGGTTAAAAGTGAAATGTTTTTTAAAACTAAGTTTTAACGAAACGTTTCAAAAAAGATTTGTTAAAAACTTAAACCGTTTAAATGTATTTGCAAGCTAATTCTGTCGCAAAACTGAATAACATCTAGGAGCCCAGTGTTGTCTTACTTGATATATACTTCTTAAACAGAAATATGATTTTTCTCCAAATTCTGAGAATATAAGGCTATTTTGAGAATAGGTAAAACTTTAAAAGAAGTTAAAATAAAACTTTAAAAATAAGTATAACTTAAAAAAAAGTAAAACAAAAACAAAAAGAAAGTAAAACTTAAAAAAAAAAGAGTTTTGTTGGCTTGCTAATTTCCATCTATTTTGCCGTTCTTCTTTGAAGAATTTGCAACACTGGAAGAAAATGGCTATTTCGGAGAATTTACTCCTTCATAAATGACATTTTCGAAGGCGTAACTCCCGAACTGTGAATCCTAGAAGATTTTGAGCTAGACTACGAGATTTCCCGGATCAAGACGTATCTATGTGCGAAGTTTGGTTAATATCAGTCAAAAGTTGTGGATTTGTATAAGGAACAAACAAACAGAAAAACAGACAAACAGACAGACACGTGATTTTTATATATATAGATTCTTCCAGAATGTCAAGTTTCGAGAGTTTTTCGAGCTTTTGAAGAATTTCATTCAACTTGTCGGCATCTATGGTGGCTTTAAAAAGCCAAATCTTATATCTTTATCTGTTTTTTTTTGTAATTTTTTTTTTTTTTTTTTTTTTTTTTTTGTTTTTACGGCGCATCTACTCCTTGGTCATTAGCGCCGACATCCAGGGTGCAGCGAGGAATTTTCCCAGCGAGCCTTGAGATGAGAAAATCCCTGCCGGAGGTGGGAATCGAACCCACCATCTCCCGCTTATGAATCCAGCGCGCTAGCCACTAGACTACGGGAGACCCCTTTTTTTGTAATCAATGACATTATAATCTGACCCTATAAGCCCTCCATCCATATTTGAGGAGTATCTCGAACTAAACATCCCTTGGGACGCTATGGGACCCCAAATCCAACCCTCGAACGACAAAACTGCGAGTATGAGGTTTTTTTTACGTTTTGCAGTCTTCGCATTTTAGAGCTTCTTGACTCTAGCATTGAATTAACGGAGGCATACATTAATTATTAAAGGCATAGTTTTTAATAAGCAATAAAATGGAGTAGCAACAAAAATAGTAAACAAAGGGAATGGAAGTTAAACTTATAGTTCTACTTACTTGACTTACTTAAGGCTATAAGATAAATGAAAACACCAAACTTAAAAAAGTTTTGATACAGACACTTTTGCAAACTTTATGAAGTTTGATTAACGCACGTTTGAAAACTTAAAAAGTTTGCAGACACTTAAAAAAGTTTCATGAAACTTAAAATGTTAGATGTATGAATGTTAGATATAAACACTAGGGCTAAAATAAGAAAAAAAATCAAGCTTTAAACGTAAATGTTTTATAGCAAAAGAAAAATGGCTGCTAAGCCCAGTGTTGTCCTACAGAAATAAATTTATGTTATACGATATATTTACTTTTTATTACTTTAAGTTAGACTTAAAAAAGTTCAAAGTTAAAAAAGTTTGATACACACGTTTGCAAACGTAATGTAATTTAAATTGTAATTTGTAATTAAACAAACAATGGTTAAAAGTGAAATGTTTTTTAAAACTAAGTTTTAACGAAACGTTTCAAAAAAGATTTGTTAAAAACTTAAACCGTTTAAATGTATTTGCAAGCTAATTCTGTCGCAAAACTGAATAACATCTAGGAGCCCAGTGTTGTCTTACTTGATATATACTTCTTAAACAGAAATATGATTTTTCTCCAAATTCTGAGAATATAAGGCTATTTTGAGAATAGGTAAAACTTTAAAAGAAGTTAAAATAAAACTTTAAAAATAAGTATAACTTAAAAAAAAGTAAAACAAAAACAAAAAGAAAGTAAAACTTAAAAAAAAAAGAGTTTTGTTGGTTTGCTAATTTCCATCTATTTTGCCGTTCTTCTTTGAAGAATTTGCAACACTGGAAGAAAATGGCTATTTCGGAGAATTTACTCCTTCATAAATGACATTTTCGAAGGCGTAACTCCCGAACTGTGAATCCTAGAAGATTTTGAGCTAGACTACGAGATTTCCCGGATCAAGACGTATCTATGTGCGAAGTTTGGTTAATATCAGTCAAAAGTTGTGGATTTGTATAAGGAACAAACAAACAGAAAAACAGACAAACAGACAGACACGTGATTTTTATATATATAGATTCTTCCAGAATGTCAAGTTTCGAGAGTTTTTCGAGCTTTTGAAGAATTTCATTCAACTTGTCGGCATCTATGGTGGCTTTAAAAAGCCAAATCTTATATCTTTATCTGTTTTTTTTTTGTAATCAATGACATTATAATCTGACCCTATAAGCCCTCCATCCATATTTGAGGAGTATCTCGAACTAAACATCCCTTGGGACGCTATGGGACCCCAAATCCAACCCTCGAACGACAAAACTGCGAGTATGAGGTTTTTTTTACGTTTTGCAGTCTTCGCATTTTAGAGCTTCTTGACTCTAGCATTGAATTAACGGAGGCATACATTAATTATTAAAGGCATAGTTTTTAATAAGCAATAAAATGGAGTAGCAACAAAAATAGTAAACAAAGGGAATGGAAGTTAAACTTATAGTTCTACTTACTTGACTTACTTAAGGCTATAAGATAAATGAAAACACCAAACTTAAAAAAGTTTTGATACAGACACTTTTGCAAACTTTATGAAGTTTGATTAACGCACGTTTGAAAACTTAAAAAGTTTGCAGACACTTAAAAAAGTTTCATGAAACTTAAAATGTTAGATGTATGAATGTTAGATATAAACACTAGGGCTAAAATAAGAAAAAAAATCAAGCTTTAAACGTAAATGTTTTATAGCAAAAGAAAAATGGCTGCTAAGCCCAGTGTTGTCCTACAGAAATAAATTTATGTTATACGATATATTTACTTTTTATTACTTTAAGTTAGACTTAAAAAAGTTCAAAGTTAAAAAAGTTTGATACACACGTTTGCAAACGTAATGTAATTTAAATTGTAATTTGTAATTAAACAAACAATGGTTAAAAGTGAAATGTTTTTTAAAACTAAGTTTTAACGAAACGTTTCAAAAAAGATTTGTTAAAAACTTAAACCGTTTAAATGTATTTGCAAGCTAATTCTGTCGCAAAACTGAATAACATCTAGGAGCCCAGTGTTGTCTTACTTGATATATACTTCTTAAACAGAAATATGATTTTTCTCCAAATTCTGAGAATATAAGGCTATTTTGAGAATAGGTAAAACTTTAAAAGAAGTTAAAATAAAACTTTAAAAATAAGTATAACTTAAAAAAAAGTAAAACAAAAACAAAAAGAAAGTAAAACTTAAAAAAAAAAGAGTTTTGTTGGCTTGCTAATTTCCATCTATTTTGCCGTTCTTCTTTGAAGAATTTGCAACACTGGAAGAAAATGGCTATTTCGGAGAATTTACTCCTTCATAAATGACATTTTCGAAGGCGTAACTCCCGAACTGTGAATCCTAGAAGATTTTGAGCTAGACTACGAGATTTCCCGGATCAAGACGTATCTATGTGCGAAGTTTGGTTAATATCAGTCAAAAGTTGTGGATTTGTATAAGGAACAAACAAACAGAAAAACAGACAAACAGACAGACACGTGATTTTTATATATATAGATTCTTCCAGAATGTCAAGTTTCGAGAGTTTTTCGAGCTTTTGAAGAATTTCATTCAACTTGTCGGCATCTATGGTGGATTTAAAAAGCCAAATCTTATATCTTTATCTGTTTTTTTTTGTAATCAATGACATTATAATCTGACCCTATAAGCCCTCCATCCATATTTGAGGAGTATCTCGAACTAAACATCCCTTGGGACGCTATGGGACCCCAAATCCAACCCTCGAACGACAAAACTGCGAGTATGAGGTTTTTTTTACGTTTTGCAGTCTTCGCATTTTAGAGCTTCTTGACTCTAGCATTGAATTAACGGAGGCATACATTAATTATTAAAGGCATAGTTTTTAATAAGCAATAAAATGGAGTAGCAACAAAAATAGTAAACAAAGGGAATGGAAGTTAAACTTATAGTTCTACTTACTTGACTTACTTAAGGCTATAAGATAAATGAAAACACCAAACTTAAAAAAGTTTTGATACAGACACTTTTGCAAACTTTATGAAGTTTGATTAACGCACGTTTGAAAACTTAAAAAGTTTGCAGACACTTAAAAAAGTTTCATGAAACTTAAAATGTTAGATGTATGAATGTTAGATATAAACACTAGGGCTAAAATAAGAAAAAAAATCAAGCTTTAAACGTAAATGTTTTATAGCAAAAGAAAAATGGCTGCTAAGCCTAGTGTTGTCCTACAGAAATAAATTTATGTTATACGATATATTTACTTTTTATTACTTTAAGTTAGACTTAAAAAAGTTCAAAGTTAAAAAAGTTTGATACACACGTTTGCAAACGTAATGTAATTTAAATTGTAATTTGTAATTAAACAAACAAAGGTTAAAAGTGAAATGTTTTTTAAAACTAAGTTTTAACGAAACGTTTCAAAAAAGATTTGTTAAAAACTTAAACCGTTTAAATGTATTTGCAAGCTAATTCTGTCGCAAAACTGAATAACATCTAGGAGCCCAGTGTTGTCTTACTTGATATATACTTCTTAAACAGAAATATGATTTTTCTCCAAATTCTGAGAATATAAGGCTATTTTGAGAATAGGTAAAACTTTAAAAGAAGTTAAAATAAAACTTTAAAAATAAGTATAACTTAAAAAAAAGTAAAACAAAAACAAAAAGAAAGTAAAACTTAAAAAAAAAAGAGTTTTGTTGGCTTGCTAATTTCCATCTATTTTGCCGTTCTTCTTTGAAGAATTTGCAACACTGGAAGAAAATGGCTATTTCGGAGAATTTACTCCTTCATAAATGACATTTTCGAAGGCGTAACTCCCGAACTGTGAATCCTAGAAGATTTTGAGCTAGACTACGAGATTTCCCGGATCAAGACGTATCTATGTGCGAAGTTTGGTTAATATCAGTCAAAAGTTGTGGATTTGTATAAGGAACAAACAAACAGAAAAACAGACAAACAGACAGACACGTGATTTTTATATATATAGATTCTTCCAGAATGTCAAGTTTCGAGAGTTTTTCGAGCTTTTGAAGAATTTCATTCAACTTGTCGGCATCTATGGTGGATTTAAAAAGCCAAATCTTATATCTTTATCTGTTTTTTTTTGTAATCAATGACATTATAATCTGACCCTATAAGCCCTCCATCCATATTTGAGGAGTATCTCGAACTAAACATCCCTTGGGACGCTATGGGACCCCAAATCCAACCCTCGAACGACAAAACTGCGAGTATGAGGTTTTTTTTACGTTTTGCAGTCTTCGCATTTTAGAGCTTCTTGACTCTAGCATTGAATTAACGGAGGCATACATTAATTATTAAAGGCATAGTTTTTAATAAGCAATAAAATGGAGTAGCAACAAAAATAGTAAACAAAGGGAATGGAAGTTAAACTTATAGTTCTACTTACTTGACTTACTTAAGGCTATAAGATAAATGAAAACACCAAACTTAAAAAAGTTTTGATACAGACACTTTTGCAAACTTTATGAAGTTTGATTAACGCACGTTTGAAAACTTAAAAAGTTTGCAGACACTTAAAAAAGTTTCATGAAACTTAAAATGTTAGATGTATGAATGTTAGATATAAACACTAGGGCTAAAATAAGAAAAAAAATCAAGCTTTAAACGTAAATGTTTTATAGCAAAAGAAAAATGGCTGCTAAGCCTAGTGTTGTCCTACAGAAATAAATTTATGTTATACGATATATTTACTTTTTATTACTTTAAGTTAGACTTAAAAAAGTTCAAAGTTAAAAAAGTTTGATACACACGTTTGCAAACGTAATGTAATTTAAATTGTAATTTGTAATTAAACAAACAAAGGTTAAAAGTGAAATGTTTTTTAAAACTAAGTTTTAACGAAACGTTTCAAAAAAGATTTGTTAAAAACTTAAACCGTTTAAATGTATTTGCAAGCTAATTCTGTCGCAAAACTGAATAACATCTAGGAGCCCAGTGTTGTCTTACTTGATATATACTTCTTAAACAGAAATATGATTTTTCTCCAAATTCTGAGAATATAAGGCTATTTTGAGAATAGGTAAAACTTTAAAAGAAGTTAAAATAAAACTTTAAAAATAAGTATAACTTAAAAAAAAGTAAAACAAAAACAAAAAGAAAGTAAAACTTAAAAAAAAAAGAGTTTTGTTGGCTTGCTAATTTCCATCTATTTTGCCGTTCTTCTTTGAAGAATTTGCAACACTGGAAGAAAATGGCTATTTCGGAGAATTTACTCCTTCATAAATGACATTTTCGAAGGCGTAACTCCCGAACTGTGAATCCTAGAAGATTTTGAGCTAGACTACGAGATTTCCCGGATCAAGACGTATCTATGTGCGAAGTTTGGTTAATATCAGTCAAAAGTTGTGGATTTGTATAAGGAACAAACAAACAGAAAAACAGACAAACAGACAGACACGTGATTTTTATATATATAGATTCTTCCAGAATGTCAAGTTTCGAGAGTTTTTCGAGCTTTTGAAGAATTTCATTCAACTTGTCGGCATCTATGGTGGATTTAAAAAGCCAAATCTTATATCTTTATCTGTTTTTTTTTGTAATCAATGACATTATAATCTGACCCTATAAGCCCTCCATCCATATTTGAGGAGTATCTCGAACTAAACATCCCTTGGGACGCTATGGGACCCCAAATCCAACCCTCGAACGACAAAACTGCGAGTATGAGGTTTTTTTTACGTTTTGCAGTCTTCGCATTTTAGAGCTTCTTGACTCTAGCATTGAATTAACGGAGGCATACATTAATTATTAAAGGCATAGTTTTTAATAAGCAATAAAATGGAGTAGCAACAAAAATAGTAAACAAAGGGAATGGAAGTTAAACTTATAGTTCTACTTACTTGACTTACTTAAGGCTATAAGATAAATGAAAACACCAAACTTAAAAAAGTTTTGATACAGACACTTTTGCAAACTTTATGAAGTTTGATTAACGCACGTTTGAAAACTTAAAAAGTTTGCAGACACTTAAAAAAGTTTCATGAAACTTAAAATGTTAGATGTATGAATGTTAGATATAAACACTAGGGCTAAAATAAGAAAAAAAATCAAGCTTTAAACGTAAATGTTTTATAGCAAAAGAAAAATGGCTGCTAAGCCTAGTGTTGTCCTACAGAAATAAATTTATGTTATACGATATATTTACTTTTTATTACTTTAAGTTAGACTTAAAAAAGTTCAAAGTTAAAAAAGTTTGATACACACGTTTGCAAACGTAATGTAATTTAAATTGTAATTTGTAATTAAACAAACAAAGGTTAAAAGTGAAATGTTTTTTAAAACTAAGTTTTAACGAAACGTTTCAAAAAAGATTTGTTAAAAACTTAAACCGTTTAAATGTATTTGCAAGCTAATTCTGTCGCAAAACTGAATAACATCTAGGAGCCCAGTGTTGTCTTACTTGATATATACTTCTTAAACAGAAATATGATTTTTCTCCAAATTCTGAGAATATAAGGCTATTTTGAGAATAGGTAAAACTTTAAAAGAAGTTAAAATAAAACTTTAAAAATAAGTATAACTTAAAAAAAAGTAAAACAAAAACAAAAAGAAAGTAAAACTTAAAAAAAAAAGAGTTTTGTTGGCTTGCTAATTTCCATCTATTTTGCCGTTCTTCTTTGAAGAATTTGCAACACTGGAAGAAAATGGCTATTTCGGAGAATTTACTCCTTCATAAATGACATTTTCGAAGGCGTAACTCCCGAACTGTGAATCCTAGAAGATTTTGAGCTAGACTACGAGATTTCCCGGATCAAGACGTATCTATGTGCGAAGTTTGGTTAATATCAGTCAAAAGTTGTGGATTTGTATAAGGAACAAACAAACAGAAAAACAGACAAACAGACAGACACGTGATTTTTATATATATAGATTCTTCCAGAATGTCAAGTTTCGAGAGTTTTTCGAGCTTTTGAAGAATTTCATTCAACTTGTCGGCATCTATGGTGGCTTTAAAAAGCCAAATCTTATATCTTTATCTGTTTTTTTTTGTAATCAATGACATTATAATCTGACCCTATAAGCCCTCCATCCATATTTGAGGAGTATCTCGAACTAAACATCCCTTGGGACGCTATGGGACCCCAAATCCAACCCTCGAACGACAAAACTGCGAGTATGAGGTTTTTTTTACGTTTTGCAGTCTTCGCATTTTAGAGCTTCTTGACTCTAGCATTGAATTAACGGAGGCATACATTAATTATTAAAGGCATAGTTTTTAATAAGCAATAAAATGGAGTAGCAACAAAAATAGTAAACAAAGGGAATGGAAGTTAAACTTATAGTTCTACTTACTTGACTTACTTAAGGCTATAAGATAAATGAAAACACCAAACTTAAAAAAGTTTTGATACAGACACTTTTGCAAACTTTATGAAGTTTGATTAACGCACGTTTGAAAACTTAAAAAGTTTGCAGACACTTAAAAAAGTTTCATGAAACTTAAAATGTTAGATGTATGAATGTTAGATATAAACACTAGGGCTAAAATAAGAAAAAAAATCAAGCTTTAAACGTAAATGTTTTATAGCAAAAGAAAAATGGCTGCTAAGCCCAGTGTTGTCCTACAGAAATAAATTTATGTTATACGATATATTTACTTTTTATTACTTTAAGTTAGACTTAAAAAAGTTCAAAGTTAAAAAAGTTTGATACACACGTTTGCAAACGTAATGTAATTTAAATTGTAATTTGTAATTAAACAAACAATGGTTAAAAGTGAAATGTTTTTTAAAACTAAGTTTTAACGAAACGTTTCAAAAAAGATTTGTTAAAAACTTAAACCGTTTAAATGTATTTGCAAGCTAATTCTGTCGCAAAACTGAATAACATCTAGGAGCCCAGTGTTGTCTTACTTGATATATACTTCTTAAACAGAAATATGATTTTTCTCCAAATTCTGAGAATATAAGGCTATTTTGAGAATAGGTAAAACTTTAAAAGAAGTTAAAATAAAACTTTAAAAATAAGTATAACTTAAAAAAAAGTAAAACAAAAACAAAAAGAAAGTAAAACTTAAAAAAAAAAGAGTTTTGTTGGCTTGCTAATTTCCATCTATTTTGCCGTTCTTCTTTGAAGAATTTGCAACACTGGAAGAAAATGGCTATTTCGGAGAATTTACTCCTTCATAAATGACATTTTCGAAGGCGTAACTCCCGAACTGTGAATCCTAGAAGATTTTGAGCTAGACTACGAGATTTCCCGGATCAAGACGTATCTATGTGCGAAGTTTGGTTAATATCAGTCAAAAGTTGTGGATTTGTATAAGGAACAAACAAACAGAAAAACAGACAAACAGACAGACACGTGATTTTTATATATATAGATTCTTCCAGAATGTCAAGTTTCGAGAGTTTTTCGAGCTTTTGAAGAATTTCATTCAACTTGTCGGCATCTATGGTGGATTTAAAAAGCCAAAACTTACATCTTTATCAGTTTTTTTATAATCACTGACATTATCATCTGATACTATTAGCCCTCCATCCATATTTGAGGAGTATCTCGAACTAAACATCCCTTGGGACGATATGGGACCCCAAATCCTACCCTCGAACGACAAAACTGTAAGTATGAGGTTTTGTTTACGTTTTGCTGTCTTCGCATTTTAGAGCTTCTTGACTCTTACATTCAATTCATCAATCTCTTCCTTCACTTGTCCCTGATTTTTATCTAATTTTTCTTCCAGAACGTCGAGGTGTATCTCGAACTAAACATCCCTTGGGACGCTATGGGACCCCAAATATAACCCTCGAACGACAAAACTGTGAGTTTGAGGCTTTGTTTAAGTTCGGCAGTCTTCGCATTTTAGAGCTTATTGACTCTATTTTTCAATATTTCAACCTCATCCTTCACTTGTCCCTGATTTTTATCTAATTTTTCTTCCAGAACGTCGAGTTTCGAGAGTTTTTTGAGCTTTTGACGAATTTCTTTCAACTTGTCGGCATCTATGGTGGCTTTCAAAAGCCAAATCTTATATCTTTATCTGTTATTTTTTTGCAATCAATGACATTATAATCTGATCCTATAAGCACTCCGTCCATATTTGAGGAGTATCTCGAAGTAAACATCCCTTGGGACGCTATGGGACCCCAAATCCAACCCTCGAACGACAAAACTGCGAGTATGATGTTTTTTTTACGTTTTGCAGTCTTCGCATTTTAGAGCTTCTTGACTCTAACTTTCAATTCATCAATTTCTTCCTTCCCTTGTCCCTGATTTTTATCTAAATTTTCTTCCAGAACGTGAAGTTTTGAGAGATTTTCGAGCTTTTGAAGAATTTCATTCAACTTGTCGGCATCTATGGTGGCTTTAAAAAGCCAAATCTTATATCTATATCTGTTTTTTTTTGTAATCAATGACATTATAATCTGATCCTATTAGCCGTCCGTCCATATTTGAGGAGTATCTCGAACTAAACATCCCTTGGGACGATATGGGACCCCAAATCCAACCCTCGAACGACACAACTGTGAGTATGAGGTTTTGTTTATGTTTTGCAGTCTTCGCATTTTAGAGCTTCTTGACTCTAACTTTCAATTCATCAATCTCTTCCTTCACTTGTCCCTGATTTTTATCTAATTTTTCTTCCAGAACGTCAAGTTTCGAGAGTTTTTTGAGCTTTTGAAGAATTTAATTTATCTTGTCGGCATCTATAGTGGCTTTAAAAAGCCAAATTTTACATCTTTATCTGTTTTTTTTTTTAATCAATGACATTATCATCTGATGCTATATTACAGAATAGCTTGTATAGGCACTTTCTGAGGGAGATAGGACAATATTGTTCCTGCAGCCCTTTTTAAATAAAATTATCAATTTACTCACCTTCCATTCTTGAGGAATTTGTCTTTTTTCCAATATTTTATTACATAGAAGGGTCAGGGGCTCCATAAGTACATCTTTCCCCATTAAGATTAGTTCATTGGGAATGCCATCAGATCCTGCAGCTTTTTTCCTTTTCAACTTCCTTATAGCTTTTTCAAATTCTTCTTTCATAATGCTGAGGTCTTCCACATCTCTAATTCTTTTGCTTTTGCCCTCCATTACTTTGTCGGCTTCCACCGCTATACTGTCTTTGACCTCTGTGCTAAAGTATAGGTTCTCATAAAATTGGGTCACTGCTTCAACAAGTTCTTCCCTCTTGGTAACTTCTCTTCCAGTTGGAGACTTTATACAGTTTACCTATATATGCTTTATTAATATTACCTATTTTCAACTTATTTCTTTGGTTGAAACATTTTTGTCCAGGCATTCATTTATAATTTTCTTCTCATATATCTTAATATCATGCTTCATCTTTTTTCTGACCAGTTTCCTCAGTTCCGCATGATGGATTTTCTGCTGGGGGGTTTTGTTTATGATTCTGTTCAACTGTTCTCTATATCCTATAAGTTTCTGGGTCTCCTCAGATAATTTAGAACTTCTTTTAGGTAATTTTCCCTCCTTTTTTGAATCATATTGTACCTCGCTGGTTGTTTTGATATTTTCTAGAATTATTGAGTAAATCTTTCCTACCTCTATTTCCTCCTTTAAATCAGTTTTGGCAAACATATTCTTGAGGTTTTCTTCGTACTTTATTGATATACGTTTAGACCTATTAGTGCTATTCTGAATAAAGAAACGCCTGTTTGGGATAATCAAGAATCCAGCAACAAGTCTATGGTCAGAATCAAAGTTGAAATTCCTGACAGGGCCAACAGCCTTCACTGCCTTTTTATTGGAGGTAAGAATATAGTCTATTTCATGAGTATCATAATTAGGGCTCCTCCAGGTCCACTTTCTCTTCCAAGATAGTTTATAAATACTATTAAGTATTTTCAATTGATTCCTAAGAGCGAACTCCACTAATATCTCTCCAAGTGAATTTCTAGGTCCTTTCTAGGTTCCTTCCCTTCTACTGCTTCTCCATCCTCTACTTCTCTCTTGCCAACCTTATCATTGAAATCACCTAACATGATACAGAATTTCCTGTCTTTATTTGCTGCTAGTGGAGTTTCCAGTTCCTCATAAAAAGCATTTATTTCATCATCAGCGCTTGCAGAGGTAGGGGCATGAACCTGTATGAAAGTGCACAAGATCCCATTGAGTTTGATACTGAGCTTGGCTATTCTAGGAGATATGCTTTGAAACTCTATCATATTTTTCCTTAATCTTTTATTAACAATGAACCCTGTTCCATAATTTCCATTGGCAGCAGCCCTATGAGCTAATATGTTACCTCTTGATGTCTCCCCAACAAAATTCAAGTTGCGCCTTATTTCTGCTAGCCCAATAATATCCCATTCTATCTTGTCAAGGGCCTCTTCTAATTCCTCAAGTTTTGCCTGATCCCGCAGTGTTCATACATTTATAGTACCAATTCTTGCAATTTTTCCTTTCTTTAGTTGCTATATGGCTTGGTTTCTTCCCTGCTCTTGTTTCTTGTTGTTAGCTCTCTGCGGACTTGCTCCCTCCTGGGAATCTATTTTTGTAACACCAGCTGTTGGTGTATTTGAAGTTTTATCTTTCTCTTTTGAGTTATAAATGCCATCTTCGCGGCCTGTCTGAATTTTTCCAAAATATCTGTCGAGACTACTAGACAGACTAGACAGAAAACTGTGAGTATGAGGCTTTGTTTACGTTCGGCAGCCTTCGCATTTTTGACTCAAACTTTCAATTCTTCAATCTCTTCCTTCACTTTTCCCAGATTTTTATCTAATTTTTCTTCCAGAACATCAAGTTTCGAGAGTTTTTCGAGATTTTGAAGAATTTCATTCAACTTGTCGACATCCATGGTGGCTTTGAAAAGCCAAAACTTACGTCTTTATCTGATTTTTTGCTATCAATGACAATATCATCTGATACTTTTAGCCCTCCATCCATATTTGAGGTGTATCTTGAACAAAACATCCCTTGGGACGATATGGGACCCCAAATCCAACCCTCAAACGACAAAACTTTAATATAAAAATCTTTAGTGCACGCTTGCATTTTTAACTCGGTTCATTAGTCAGTACTCTACCACTGAGCTAACCTTGCCCCCTATTGAAGTAAAGGCCAGCCTTAATAAAGTATCAGCCAGATTAGAAAACACATAGTGATGCAATTTCATCCCTTCTGTACTCTAGATGTTGTTGTTGACGTATTCCTACAAATTAGCCAGTTTTTTATAATAGTTTATTTTCTGACTTGAACAATAAGAATTATTTTTGTATCTACCAACGTAAGAGACACCCAAATCCCTGCTTGCAGAAGGATGTTAAGCCAAACGTTCCCAAGTATGCCCCATTGAGGAATATACCAATTGCTTTTTCTACAGCAGTTTTTATTTGTGTGTGTTCGGAAAATAATTCGTTATTTGATATCATTTTCAAAGTCGGAATGACTTGTTTATTGTTGTCTCATTTTTGTGTTTTTCTTTGTGTTGTTAGTCCTGGGGTTTTTGTGAGATTCTGCCTCATAGGTTCAATCTGGTCCACAGGTATGTCTAAATGTTTTCTTTCTTTTTTTCTGCAGTTTATGTCTCACCAGGGAACATCCCCAAGTGTCCGGAGCCAATTTTGAGGAAACTTTGTGTATTTATTAAACACGTGAAAATAATCTATACGTATTTTTTTATATTGGCCCAATCGCACATTTAAGGGGTCAAATATTCTATCAAGGGTGGTATACAGTGGTCAGGTTTACCGATTTGGTCCATTTTTTTTTCTGGTGATTCTACTTGGAAAAATAGTCGACAAGTGTCCAAGCGTTCTATCCAATACTCCTTAGGAGCTGAGAAATATAATAAAATGTGTTGAAGATGCTTTATTTTATATATCGAGATTAGAAAATTATATTGACATTTTTTTCACCAATTCATTTGTTTTCAAGATTAGATTAAAGAACAAATACAATCATTAAACAATAATTTTTATTTTGTCAAAAGTGTTTTTACGTTTGAAGTAAACTAGCATTATACATTTTTTTACACCAAAAATAATAACAGATTTAAAATCAGCACCCCAAAAAACTCTAATGAGATAAATAATATCAAAAATAAAAAATAATAGAAACCGTAGACTAATTGTCTCATCCGGGGAAGAAAAAAGTACTATTTTTGGTTTTCTATAATATTTTATTAACTTTGTTTCATCATGTTTGATTTGCTTATTTATATTACAGAGCGAATCACTTTAGTTGCAGATTTTATTAAATAAATTATTTTTTGTCTTTTGTCTTTTACATCTAAAGGAGTAATATTTCATTGGGTTTTAAGTTTATATAATCATTGGTTTGTATCTGACTTGACCATTTAAAACTATTTGTGTATCTAGTAATGTACAATATACCCATATTGCTGCTTCCTGAAGGATGTTAGGTGAAACGTTCCTAAGTAAGCCCCATTGAAGTGTTTTTTTTTTTTCTCGAGCAGTTTTTATTTGTTTGTGCTCGGAAAAATATCTCATTAATTAAATTTAATATTCAAAGTCTCATTGTTGTGTTCTTGCATAGTGTTGGTACTCCAGTTTTTTTTTTTTTTTAATTAATTAAATTTTCGAAGTCGGAATGATTTGTTTATTATTGTCTCATTTTTGCGTTTCTGCCTAGTGTTGTTAGTCCTGGGGTTTTCGTGAGATTCTGCCCCATATTTTCAATCTGGTCCACAGGTTATTAACGTTTTTGTCGTCTGCAGTTTATGTCTTAGTATATGTTATATTGTGAATATTTTGTTACGTCCTTCACAGATATGTCTGTTCTCATTAGTCATATGGTTTCCATCAGTAAGCAGGGTATATCCAATTAGGAATCAAATCAGTACGACTTCTTCTCTTCGTGCACCTCTCCTGCCAGATGGCTTTTCCGCTACTGTCTTTTGATCTGTCATCGTTTGTTTTCGCATGACTCAGTCCACAAGTCTTTCACTGAGTGAGTCCAAGGCCAAAACTTTCTTTCATCGTGTTCGATTTCTTATTTATATTATCCCTCCGTCGACTAGGTGGGGTCCTGGCGGACCCCACGCACACTATTTCCTCCCTCCCTTATAGCCACCGTATCTCTACCTTCCTGTTCTTTAAGAAGCTTCCTAATCAGTAGTGGTCCAAAGAACGGCAGTGTCAAATCGCTCATAAAGAATAGTCTACCCCTTAAATTGATTATTTTTTGTTGAAAAATAGGGTTGGGGTCTGACCGTTGGCTTCCGTGATAAATTGTTTTTAGGATATTTACATGTATTTTATTTTTCCAATTTAATTATTTTGCATCATGGTTGTATCTGGTATCAAGATAAAACTGAATTCGTCGAATTTTACAATCTAACGAAAGGATTCCATTTCCCTGTGTTATTGGTCTTTCTGTAATGCAATTTCAAATCCTACAACCACAATTTTGGAACCTGAGACTCCATATTAGGAGGGTATCTTCACTGACGCCTACAAATTGATTGAATATTTTTTGAAGGCAGTCTTATGCAGCATTAGCACGTTACCACAATAAATTTAAGTGGGGTCCTGGTGGACCCCACGTGGGCGACGGTGTAACTCTCTCTCACGTGGTCGACGGAGGGTTAATGAGCGAATTGCTTTATTTACAGATTCTAATAAATAAATTGTATTACGGAAATTAAACACTACGTTCCCAAATACGTACCGCTGAAGTCATTTGGTTTCCGCCAGTAAGTAGGTTATCTCTAATACCTAGTCAAATCAGTATGACTTTTTCTCTCCGTGTACTTCTCGTGCTAGGTGGCTCTTCCGCTTATGTTTTTTTATCCCTCACAGTTTGTTTTCACATGTCTTAGTTCAAGAGTCTTTCACTGAATGAGTATTAGGGCAAAGCTTTGTGTCATCATGTTTAATTTGCTTATTTATATTACAGAGCGAATCTTAACTATCAAACTTAATAAACTGTCAGCCAGATTAGGAAACACATGTTGATCCAATTTCATACCTTCTATACTATAGAAGATGTTGTTGACCTCTTTCTGGAAATTGCCCAGTTTTTAATAGCAATAATAATAGTTTGATTCTGATTTGACCATTAGAAACTATTTGTGCGTCTACCAATCTTTGAGACACTCATATTGATACTGGCTGAAGGATGTTAAGAAAAACGTCCCTGTATATGCCCCGTTAAAGGAAATAGGATTTTATTTTTATTTTTTACGAACAGTTTTTATTTGTTGAGAGGAGTTCGTTGACTGCTGATGATGCAAAGGTAGGGATTGTCGGGGTTTGATCATTGCTTCTTAATAAAACTACATTTTACAAATGAAAATGGTTGTATTGTTGCCAACGTTTCGGCTTGAAATTCAAGCCTTCATTAGGGCTGTAAAACAAGCAGGACAGATTTAATACTGACATATACATATATTCATATATATATATAGCAGCGCTTAGATTAGAAGTACATGGGAACAGATATATGAATAACAAGATGGGCTTACCGATGAGAAGATTGAGAACTATGCCTCACAGATGCGGGATCATTTCCGACTGTTGGTAAAAGGAAACTTAGGGGAAAGGAGTTGGCAAGGGGGGGGGGTTCTGGACCACCCAATGAGTGGGTACAATAGAGATGAAAGAAAGAGCGGTGTCGTAAAGTCAGATGTCATCAAATGTTTGTGTTAATGGAAGGGAGGCAGGTATGAAGGGCTATATTGCAGGCCTGATTCATTTTCATAAAGGCGTAAAACCATTCCAGTCCGGGCTTGTTGTCTTTACATTGTGCAGTTTTTTCCTGACCTATCCAAATATGTTTTTACGATTCGGCGAATATCTTAATTGAGTTAATGGAAAGTCCCATTCAGCTGCAGTTAAATTTCTCCTTACTCTTTTTTTCTTCTTTACTCAATATTTTTTGTGTGCATTCCTCTAGCTTTATCATTTAATGTCAATTTAGGCATTTTATTGAACCACAACATCCTATCCAAATATGTTTTTTACGATTCGGCGAATATCTTAATCGAGTTAATGGAAAGTCCCATTCAGCTGCAGTTAAATTTCTCCTTACTCTTTTTTTTTCTTCTTTACTCCATATTTTTTGTGTGCGTTCCTCTAGCTTTATCATTTAATGTCAATTTAGGCACTTTATTGAACCACAAAATACCTAAATCGATCCGCTGCCTCTCAGAGTCTTCTTCTTGGTTTTGACATCGTCAATCACATTTTTCAAGGCCTCTTTGGGATAAATACTTTGCAAGACTCCTTGATGCGATAGAGACTCGTCCATATTGGTAGATGTCAGTCAATATTTTTAAGCCAAAGGGAAGACGAGGCCTTCTATGTCTCCCAAATGGAGTCCAAAAAGTGGTTAGCTTCGAGCTCTGTTCTTCCAGCATGAGATTCCAGAATTCATCCTTAGTGTCTAGAACAAAAAAAGTCGAGAAATATTCAGTTCAGGGACTATGCTCTCATTTGTAGGTATCTCATACCCTGTTTGCTTGAAAGCTTCAATCAAGTCTCTAAGATTTATGCAGATCCGCAGCTTCTTATGAGTCTTGACTAACACCAAGTGGCTGATACAATCGCTGGGGCCGGTCTCCTTCTTCTCCATTTCAGCCTTTTTGAGCTTCAGATAGTTCCTGAGGGGCATGGGGATGTGGCAAAGTGCTTCTTTCACTGGTGGAAATGTTGTATCAACACATAGTTGGCATTTGCCCTGCAAACAGCCTACTCCTCTGAAAACATCATCATATTTAGCCAAGATGGTTTCAGCTTGGCCTGCCTCTTCTAGCTTGGCAACATCGAAGACTTCAGCTTTGGCCCCGTTCTTAAGCTCAACAAAGCCTAGTTTCTGAGTGGTGACAGACATGATTAGCGGCTTTTTTGCTTCTGGATGGTCGAAATCGTAAACAACGACGAGCCGGAGATTGTGCTTTTGTCTTCTCTTCTTCACAAATGGCTGATTTTGCCAACTGGTTTCAGGATCGCCCCACCATAACTTTCAAGTTTGGTCGAGGGAGGATCGAGTTTGGGCATGAGGCCTCCATAGGTAGCTCTTCCACATAGGTCCAGCTCCTTCACATCTGCGTGTCGAGGGTATTTATTTTGTGCAATATCTCGTTTCTGTGAAAAGCTTTTTCGCCAATTTTTCTGCCTCTTGGTTTGCACACAGATGCAAAATGGTTTGGCGTCTTGCATAAATCACAAATCTTGTTGTATTACGGACACAACAGCTTATCGTGTGCATGTAGGGAGGATCGAGTTTGGGCCTGAGGCCTCCGTAGATAGCTCTTAGGTTGCTCTCTTCAATTGCACCCACACCGGAACCGTTGTCTAGTTGGCACATGATTTTACGCTTTCTGCAAGTTGAATTGAGCTCCCTGACTATAAAGTCTAAAATGGCAGTCCAAATTGTTTTTAATTTAGAGCTTTCAAATTGCCGGATTTCCTCGACGGCAAATTCTTGATCGCTTTGTTCCGAACCGTCAGAATCTATCCGGTTTTTCTCGTCTGGCGCTTCAGTTCCTCTGAGTTGGTGTGTTTCTTACTTGCTTCTCAAATTCATCTATAAAGCTTTCCATCATCTATAGCTGGTATCATCTGTTTTACCTTGAATTCTCAGATATTTATAATCGGTTTGATTCTGACTTGACTATTAAAAACTATTGTTGTATCTAGCAACGTACAAGACACTAATATTTCTTCTTTCTGAAGGATGTTAGAAAAACGTACCCAAGTATGCCCCGCTGAAGAATATTCCAATTAGTGTTTTCTAAAGCAGTATTTAGTTTTCTACGAGAAATGTATGAGAAATAATTCAATAAATAATTTAATTTTGAGGAGTCGGAATGACTAAATGTTTTTTTCACCAGCAGTTCTTGTCTTAGTATATGTCATAATGTGAGTATATTGTTACACTCTTCATAAATATGCCCGTCACCTTTTGTCATCTGCTTTCTGTCAGTAAACAGTGTATGCTCAATACGAATTTGTATCAGTATTACTTCTCTCTGCCTACCTCTCATGCTAGATGGGTCTTTCGCTACTGTTTTTTGATCTGTCACAGTTTGTTTTTGCACGACTCAGTTCAAGAGTCTTCCACTCAGTGAGTTTTAGGGTGAACCTTTGTTTCATGATGTTTGGTTTGGTATTGGAAAATACAGAGCGAATCGCTTTAGTTGCAGATTATTATAAATAAATTATGTTCTGAAACACAATAGCATCATGAAGTAAGACATATCCTCCTTCCCATGCTTCTGAATGATACAGTCCATAAGAATTGATTAATTCTCTTGCTCTTTCTAAACTAAGAATTGATCTCTCGGCGTACCTCTCCTGCTTGATGGCTCTTTCACTACTATTTGTTGATCCGTCACTTTTGGTTTTTGCATGTCTCAGTTCAGGAGTCTTCCACTGAGGGAGAATTAGGGCGAGACTTTGTTTTTCGTGTTTGATTTGCTTACGGAAATTACAGAGCGAATCGCTTTAGTTGCGGATTCTAATAAATATATCATATTATGGAAATTTAACACCACATTACCAAATATGCACCAATGAAGAATTTAATTACATTATTTTTTCCCTAATTAGTATTTATGGGTGTAATCTCCAAAAAATAATTGATTTATTATTCTAAGTTTTTTTAAATATTCCCCTGTTTTTCGGACGTGAATTGAAATTGACTTAACCATTGTGACCTAGCTCTTTTTCTACTAACGGCAAGACACCCATATTGGGAAAATAAGCAACATGTTCCCAAATGTGTGCCGATGATGTATACTAATTGTTTTGTTATTTTTTTCTATTTATTTGGGTATGCTGAGAGAAATAATGCAGTGTTTATTTAATTTTTCAAAGTCTAAATGACTTTTTTATTCATTTATTTTTCTATTTTTTTAAAGAACGATGGTTCATCATTTTGCAATTAGGGTCGGACTTGTTTATTGTTTCCTTTTTTTGTGTCTACCCTCTTAGTGCTTGTGTTCTTGGGAGTTTCCTCTCCATATATCGGAAGTATATGTTACATTGTGAGTATATCGTTACACTCTTTACAAATATGTCTGTTCCCTTTTGTCATCTGCTTTCTGCCAGTAAACAGTGTATGTTCAATTCAGAGTTGAATCAGTATTACTTCTCTCCGAGTACCTTTTCTGCTGGATAGCTCTTTCACTACTGTTTTTTGATCCGTCACTTTTGGTTTTTGCATGTCTCAGTTCAAGAGTCTTCCACTGAGTGATTATTAGGGCGAAACTTTGTTTCTTTATGTCTGATTTGCTTATGGAAATTAAAGAGCGAATCAGCGCCGGACTTCGTGGGTTCCTGCTGAGTGCTCGGGTTCTTCTTGGTAGATTCCTCTCCATATGTTGGAAGGTTCCTAGGTTATCATCTATTTTTCCTTGAATTCTCAGATATTTATAATCGGCTTGAATCTGACTTGACCATTTAAAACTATTTATATATCTACCAATGTACAAGACACTCATATCGCTGCTTGCTGAAGGATGTTAAGCAAAACATCCCCAAGTATGCCCTGTTGAAGAATATACCAAGTGGTTCTTCCTCGAGTAGTTTTGTGTATGGTTAGAAAAATAATTCATTAATTAATTAAATTTTCGAAGTTGGAATGATTTCTTTATTGTTGCCTCATTTTATTGTTCCTGCCTAGTGTTGTTAGTCCTGGGGTTTTTGTGAGATTCCGCCCCCCATATGTTCATCATCAGGTATGTCTAAATGTTTTTGTCACCTGCAGTTTATTTCTCAGTGTATGTTATATTGTGAATATTTTGTTACACATTTCACTGATATGTCTGTTCTCTTTAGTCATTTAGTTTTCGTCAGTAAGCAGGGTATATCCTACACGGAGTCAAGTCAGTACGACTTCTTATCTCCTTGCACCTCTCCTGCTAAATGGCTCTTCCGCTACTGTGTTTAGATCTGTCATAGTTTATTTTTTCATGACTCAGTTCAAGATTCTTCCACTCAGTGAGTATTAGGGGGAAACTTTGTTTCATGATGTTTGGTTTGGTAATGGAAATTACAGCGTGAATCGCTTTAGCTGCGGATTATTATAAATAAATTATATTCTGAAACACAATAGCATCATGAAGTAAAACATATCCTCCTTCCCATGCTTCTGAATGATACAGTCCATAAGAATTGATTAATTCTCTTGCTCTTTCTAAACTTCCTTCACGAAATGCAGAAATTAAACTGTAGTTTACATCCGTTACAGCAGGAGTTCTTAACCTTCCACTCTAGGCATATATGATAAACAGGAAATTCCTGGCGGGCCAAGTTCAAAATATTCTGGCTCACAGGAACTGCGTCATCTTAGCGCGGTTCCAGAGTGCCATTAGTAAAGGAATAATACCTAGTTTCATTCAAATCTGCCTGTTTTTAGCCAATCTAGAGAGCGAACAGAAATATGAAATGAGATGAAGATAGTTAGCCGTTGAGGTGATGCGAAGTCAAAGGATGGTTGGGACTCGTCTAGGAGAAAAAAAAGTCAGATCTTCAAGCAAAACTCTATATTGGATGTTTAGGCTGCACTTTGGAAGAGCAGGTAAAGAAAGGCGGGCATGTCATAAATCCAACAACATCGGCCTTTCCAGAAAATGGAAATCTACTATATCTTACTCCAAGGGTAATCTGCTATCCAAGAGCTCATCGCAATAGATGTGAAACCCTTAAAATAAAATAAATAATCTCCTATCCTTTTCTTTAAGAAATGTTATAATAGAGTTCTCTGTAAAAGGTTTAATGAGTTCTATTTAATACATATTTTCCAATTTCTATTAATAGTTATCATTTTAACTACTAACGAACTTCACCTTTCAAATTAGAGGAAAGATTTTTGCACCAAATTTGATCAAAATCAGACCATTATTGAGGCCAGTTATAAGAGCGAACAGACAAATATATATATAGTCGGGACTTCTGGATTGTTTTATGAAGTCAACCTTATAAGCGGGGTTCCTCCCTATGAAGGAAGGGAGGAAACGTGCTAAAGATCATGCCACATTCCCAAATATGCACTGCTGAAGGATTTAATTATATATTTTTTTATTGAGCAGTATTTATGAGTGTATGCTATGAAAAATAATTGATTATAAAGTCCAATGGTTTCACCACTAGAATTCATTTAGGTTCACTTTTTACTACATCTGGATGAACGACAAGTTCCTTATCTATCACGATCTACCTCACCAATCTCTGTAGTTCTTTTGATATTTCCGTCCCTTTCTTCCGGAGAATGCCTTAAAAAAAGTTGCAAGGAATACAACGAAACATTGTACTAATTTCCCTTTTTGAAACAGTATCACACACTAAAAGATAAGAAGAGTGTACCGCAGGGGGGGGAGGGAAGGTTATGTCCTGCATTGTGGTTTTATTCACCCAAGGGTTGGTGGGCGAGGTCAACTCCAGCACCTTAAATGTGGTAAATGGGATCTTGAATCTTAGAAAGATATTTGTAATTTGTTTAGGAACTTCATCTATTAATATTTTCTCTTTGAAATATTTTGTGTAATATAAAAGTTGTTTGCTTGTTCAGTAAGTCTTATTTTGACTTTGAAAAATAAAACTTCCTTAACATTGGATTTTAAACTTCAATAAAATTTTGAATGTAATGACTTACATGCTCTAGCATCCCATGAAAAGTATAAATGTGTTTAGAATCATCCAATTTTATGGCATTTGATGATTGGTCTTTATCATTTATTATAAGAAATGGACTAGGAAAGCCAATGCATTGTAATCACTGAAACTATATTCTTTATAAAGATCTTGAAGATAAATTTACTTGTTATAAACTTATTTATATAGCCAGCATTGTACTCAACGAAATTTGTCTTTACAAGTTTTTTCATATTTTTTAATTACAAAGTAAATCTTAATTATTTTGCCTGTCTATATATATATATATATATATATATATATATATATATATATATATATATATATATATATAATCATAATTAATTTATGACTTCAGAGTTGGTAAGTCAACAAACATTTTTTTTTTTCTTCTGAACTCTGATTTGATTTTGTATCAATTACTATTTTTTAATTTAACTTATACCTATACAGTTAACACAAACATTCAGTTATTTATGGATTTAAAGAGACTATTTTTTTTTAGTTCTCAAAGTGATATAAGCCTTAATTAAAAGAAAACATAAAAAAAAAACAACGAATAATCAGATCAACATAATGCTTGTTATACTGGAGTTCAAATATTTAAATATACTGTTCATATCATCACGTAAAAGTGTTTTTTAATAATTCATAATGATAACTTTTGTCTCTTTTTGATGAATAATGAAAAAAAAAAAAAACAAGTTATGTTTAATGATTTATGCATTTCTTGTTAAATATGACAGTGCCTATTGTGAACTGGCATGGGTGTATATAGGAAATAATCTCGGGGTAATGTAAATTGTATCTTTAATTGTGAGACACTTTTATTTGTAATTTAACCTTCTGAAGAGCCAGGCTAGAGCAAGACTTATCCAGATGGTAGCTAGAGAGAAAAGGCTCTCAATATTTAACACAATAAATAGTAAAGTGTTTGTTATTTCGTTTTTTATTCATGTTTAGATTATTTTTTTATGATGTATTTTAGTTTGGGTAACACGGTAATTTGTTTATCTGCTCTGAAAAGTATGTAATATCTATATTACATCCCGTAAAAGCTTGTTTTATTTTATTCATTGTTTAAAACAACTTTTTAGTAGCCACGAATATTCTGCTACATCTAAATAAAACACATTAGTTATGCACTTACTAATTGAGGCTAATCAAATGCAACCCATGTGTAATGGCTAATTACTAGTACCTATAATCTTATTTTATATTCTATTTTTATTTTTTATAGCTTTGCCCTGCTTTATTATAGATATTATAGATCAATATTCTTCATAAAAAAGGGTGTTAATATTTAGATATTCAATGTTAAATCTTTTAGAAATAGATGTAAAATGTAACATCATGTGTGACCTTGAACATGACCTTGATCCAGAGCCGCTAATTTATACCTACTCATGTAATACATTCAATGTTAAATCTTTTAGAAATAGATGTAAAATGCTGTAATAATAAATGCCATATTTTTTTTTAAATTTTATTTAAATTTAATTTACCTAACCAACCTCAACAAAAAGCTGAGGCTCTCAAAGAAAATTACTAATTGTAAATGTACATGAATATTACACAACAAAAGACAAAATTTACAACGTCATGTATGGAAACAGAAGTATTTACATGACCTTAGGTATGTGACACCTAGGATAACAACATTGTTTATTTATGTTGAAACTCAATATATGACAATAGATGACAGAGACCTCTCTGTTAGCCCGGGCGCAAATCGGGGGAGACGAAACAGAGGGGCTGTAGAAATAGCGGGAAAACAGGAAGAGGAAACCAGTTCAGGCCCGCCACTGTGAATTGAACCCAGCAGGTATGTTGGGTTACCAAGCCTTAAGTCCAAATCTGATGAAGAACACAGTATTCATTGTTTGTCTTGAATAGTTTTCAATAAATAAAAGAGTGTGACCCAATCCTCTTTAATCCAATATTTTTCAGGTGGAAGGTCAACAAAAGATAATTAACAAGTCAATTCAACTTATTTTTGCTTTACATGTTTTACACCTTAGGCGCCTCTTCAGGACGAGAATTGAAAAAAATATCAAGAAATTGGGTTATAGTAAACTGTCTTTTTACTTGGCTAAATTACTGTTATATTTTTTTCATTATAAAATAAGAATTATCTCATTTTTTACACCAAATAATTTTTATCAATTATTAGATAAATTGTAATTTTAATATTTTTCTCACAAATCTCTTACATTCTCTTACAAAAAAAAGTTATTCACTTGGATGTACCATCAGTAGAGAAAATAAAATGCCTATATAAATGATGAAATTTCACCCATTTTTGCCTATACTAGCACAAATAATGAGTTGTATATCGCTTGGTTTACATTTTAAGAATATATTTATAAAAATAAATGTGTACAAAATACATAAGACGGTCCGAATTTCTTAAAATAATGTAATTTTATGCCTCGAGTGCTTAAAAATGTATTGAAAAAACAGATAAGACAATAATACCATTAGATCAATTTCCAGAAAATATCCAGCCAATGAAATATGATTGTAGATATGTGATGAGTAAGTATAAATGCAAGTCATAAAATAAGACGGAAAGGTTTTCCAAGATAAATGGATTAAATCATTAGTGTTTTTTCTTTTTTTTTTTAAATTCATGAAATATAAGGTAACTCAGGCAGTGAATGGTCCGATTTTAATAAATTTTGGTACAAACATTTTTCGTCTAATATGAAAGATCAACTTCGTTAACCAGCAGAATCCGCTCACCGGAATCTGGTTTTTGGGGCAAAATTCGCGCGAAACAAAATTGTAGCGTCTAAGTTTTCGCGTTAATATGCTCGAACATACTCTTTTTATTAGTTCTTAAACGTAAAAGTGGATAAAAATAGTTTTTAAAATTTATTTTCGGTTTCTGTACTTAAAATTGTTGAATTCGAATGAATTTTTTTCTACAGATTTGCGACTCATCTAAACTAATACATGTAATTTTGGTTACATTTGAATTTCAGGAAGAGTTCCAAAAAAAAGTATCAATAGACATGAAAATGTGTCGGGCCTTGGTATTTTTTTAGCACTTTCCTCCGAAGGAAAGTAGCTATTGAGGTTGCACTCATGACGGAAATTTTGAATAATTTCTTCAAATCTTTATCGATCCTACCTAGTAGAGACCGAAAATGACCCCCGTCAAAATTTATATATATATATATATATATATATATATATATATATATGTCTGTTAACACGATAGCGGCCAGAGTTTTAGTTTATTCATCACGAAACTTGGTATATAGTATTCAATTAGCAAACGATTGAACGAGTTCGTTAACCATCAAAATCGGTTCACCGGATGGGGGGGGGGGTTTACCCCGGACCCAAAACACTAATTTGACCATGCCAGTCGTAATGTTTGTTATATTTAGACGAAAATAACTGTGAAAATAAACTAAATCGGTTCATTAGGAGGGGGGGGGGGGGGTTACTCCGGACCCATATTGCCGATTCGCCACTTCCAGCCGTAATGTTTGTTATATTTCGACGAAACTCAGTATTCGTAGTGGTAATCTACAGATGGAAAATGGTTTACTCCGGACCCAAATTACTAATATACTCATACCGGTCGTAATTTCTGCTGTATTGTAACGAAACTCGCTATACGACGTGGGCAGCTCATGAGAAAGAAGTGTTGTAAAAATAAACTAAATCGGTTCATTAGGAGGGGGCGGGAGGATTACTTTGTAATATATTTCAATAGATTAGCCCGCCAGACGTAGGTTCCCAAAGCCGCCGCAAGGGGCGCTTTCTACCACTAGACGGGCAGTATCCTGTTCCTGCGTCAGATCAAAAGACGAAAATACGAAGTTTTTTTGTATTTATTAAGTAGTGTAGTAGGTACCATGTGTAAACATAACTTTGGAAGCAAATTAATTACAAAATTAATAATTGAACCGTCACTCATTACAAAATTAAAAGAGATCTATTTATTTTTTTATTTTATTTATTTAGGATATTTTAAAGAAATTATTCTGGAAAGGAGTCTACACTACCCAAATTCTGAGGAAAGTGCTTAGTTATGCAGCTCCTGCGTGACGGACTTTTAAAATATCTCGAAAACTGTTGATAAATCCTGGTAAGTGGAGGGAGGTATGTCAATCGGAGAAATAAGTGCTTACAACTTCGTAAGTGTTAGTTCTGCTCTTTTGGACGGCTTTTGTCTCTGTTTAACTGTAAACTTCTTAATTAATTTTCTTGAATTGTATTTAACACTAATATGACTATTTTAATAACAAGGTAAGAAAATGAGAAACGTATTGGTAAAAGTGTTTTCCCAGAGCGATCGTTGAGAAGGCCATTTCCGCTTATGATACTCTCAGTTTTCTGTTTTGACTCCTTAAATGTTCCTTCTCTTTAAAATTTTATTTCATATTTTTCATGAAAGATCAATGCCCACCAATAACTGCTTTTATTCCTTAACTAATGGAACAAGCGATATGAAAGCAAAAGCGCTAAGATGACGCAGGTACTGCGAATAGGACGTTATTTACTGATTTGTGTTTGATTTTTCCAATTTCGTTGGATATCCCTTTTTCTGTTGAAGTTTTGCTGTAGAGTCTAATGGGGATGGGACACCACAGAAAAAGTTGGTCTTGCAGGAACTGCGTCATCTTACCGCGGTTTTGTTTATATCTCAAGTGCTATTAGAAAAGTTTTGGTTATGAAATAATTTATGACCTCAAATAGGTCCGCCCAGACCCTCACCTCTACCTGACAGAAAAAGGGCGAGACAGCGCACTTCATCCACTCCTAGAGATACTAATCTTACTGTTCAATGATTTGCTAAATATCAAAATGTTTACATTTTCATGTACTCTTCTACTATAGTACTAATTCTACAAATAATTCCCATTAAAAAGAACAATCTGTAAGGGACTGATTAGCAAGGACGGGATTTAGAGATATAGACAATGGGGAAATATTTTAGAGAAGCGGAAATTCCTTTTTAAAACTATAATTTACACAGAGGATACAAACATAAATATCATAAACCATTGCTACGAGGAGAGAAAAGGTTGAGTGAGAGAGACAGATAGGTAGAGTTATCAAATATGATCATTTGGGGAGATTATAGAGAATTTGGAACTGGCCTACCTCTGAACAGCATCTGGGCCGAAGTCTCAGGAACGGATGCAAACTCTCTCGGTCGGAGGTAAGCCAGCTCTTTTTAAACCCCTTGTACCCCACTCCTGCCTTTGCAGGTGATTGAACTAGAAACTCTTGTCAGGTCTTAGATCTTCCAGGAATCTTACGAATCAGCCACGTGCAGTGCCAACATCCCAGACGCAACGTTGGCGGATTCGTGGTTCTCACATCTCTAGAGATGGACAGCCAACCTTTTCTCTCATCCTTATTCACTTAACAAGGCCAAAGGGAAAACGGGGCCTTACATCACCCCCCGATTTTTTCAAAGTCATGTTTCCCTTGGAACATTACTTTACCTTTAACACTACCCATCCTTATGTTACTAATAATAATGATAATAAACAATATTAGTGCTAATAACAATACAGGTGATGCGCTGTAAAAATTAAAATAAAATAAACATTATTGGCATCTTTACAAGACAAAACCTCTCCCTTAGGAGGTAAAAATCCTTATGTTACCATTATTTTATAACTATACCGAACACTGTCGTCACAATCACTGAACGGCTACTACACTTTCGAGCGGTCTATATCCGCTCCGTTATTACAGATACGACACTTTCAGCTGCCGGTCGATGTATTACGAATCCTGCTGCCCCACTTCCTTCCGTTGGCTGCGAGTTTTGATTCGCACCACGCCGGGATCTGAGTTTTGTAATTAGCAGGCCAGTGGTAAACCCAAGAAGTGCTATTAGAGCAACCGACCCGCCTGCTATCCACAGAAGTTCCCCTTCCTTCCCCTTCTTTTGGGCCGCAAGGATCCGTTCAACATCGCTCCATGTTCCCCATTCAGCCGAAGAGTTATTGGACGCTTCTTCGAGCTCCTTCAAAGTATCCTCCCATACTGCGGGATCATAATCCTCTTTTACTGGCAGGTCCAAGGGTGGTTTGATCGTAACGTTGACCCATTGCAACTGCACCACCTGAGAGGATTCCCCAACGTCGGCTATCGGCAAAAGGCGATAATCAGGTGTCCAAGCTGTGAACCAGGTGCTATGGTAAGCTGCCCACTTCCATCTAGAACCCGCTCTAGCGATTCTACTCCAGCACTCCCTCTGCATTGAAGATGGAGGCGAGTGGGCTTAGACATGCTATACCACCATAGCTCCTTGTGCTCGTCCCAAATCCATGTGGGTGAAGATCTAGGATTCACCAAAGTCCACGGGCACCATTCCGTCGACGTATTCTCCTGGCGAAACGATGAGACAATACAAGATGGTGTTTGTCCGTGAAAGAATTTGAACTCGGCAGGACAGATCCATGGTATCCCGGGACGACATCTGGCTATATCCTGCTCCTGAAGAATTGAGTAGGCATTCTCGTTGTGGCTCTCCAAGAAGAACGCCCCCTCCGGCTGAGCTGCAACCATCCTTCCTGTTTTATTCTCCTTAAGAGGCAAGGAGAGAACCTGATAAAGCACCATCTCCTGATCCGGAGTTTTTAAAGGCAATTCCACTACAGCTATTACTCCATCATCGGTTGCAATTGCATGTACTTCAGAAATTTGGTAGTAAATTTGGTCATGATATCGGCTTCCCTCCGAGAGGAGTGTCAGTCCAGTTGGCAGAGCCTCTCTTACCTTCCCCAAAATCAGAGTTAACTCTTTAGGACCTAGCATCTCTCTACTCAACCTTCCACTCATCGATGCACCTACTCCATTAAGAACTCTGCGGAATCTAAATAGGAATTCCGTTACTCCAGTTTCTAGGCTTCTGAGGGACGAGGAAAGGTACAGGGAACTTTGGATGAGGTTAGTAACACGCGATATGTTCGTTTGAAGTTGCGCCTCTTTTTGAAAACCTTCCTTCAAAATTCTACGGACCACCCCAGACAAGCGGGTAACCCTTTTTGTGTCCTCTTCGGCTTTCCTTGCAAACTCGCGACTGAGCGTTAGTTGTTCAGAGACCGCATGTATGGTGTCTCCGTACTGCTTACTTAGTTTGTCGAAATTTTCTTGAATGCCTTGTAAATCGTCCGCGTCTGGGGTCCCAAATAGGTATTTTAATACTATCCCCCCCGCATTGACCAATCCTCGACGTTCTCGGGGACTAGGTAGCATGGACCAGAGCATATCAAGTTCCTCTTCTGCCTCCCTGAATAGACTAAGTATGCCCTCGACAACAGGCTGAAGTCCATCAAGCTCTGGATATTTAACCGAGGCATGAGATAGGTCTAATTGGACCTTCCAAATCTCCCCTCGCAGAGTTTCCATTATACCTTCTAGGTGTGATACATTCAAGTGAACCAGTAGACGCCATTTGTCTCCCGTCACAACTACGTCACCTCGTCTTAGAAAAACCAGACTTGCCCACGCCAAGGGCCATACTCCTAGGACCACCCACAGCGACAACCCTGAAATAAGATATTCAGGAATCATTTTCAGGCAACTTAGCTCTCCTCCTAAGCGGGTATGGGGACCTACGAGAAAAAGTTAAAGTTTTCCCCTTTGGTGTCCAAGTAGCATCAGGTTTCCCCTTTGGCTGAGCTTGGCTCTCGCTATCTGAACCACTGGAACCTTCCCTGGAAGTCCCACCTGTCTCAATCCGTCCTTCGTTTCCCTCCCCTTGACTATCCTGGGTTATTTCCCTGTTTTCTTCCTCAGGAGAGGATCTAACGCCCAGAGGGCAGGCAGGGTCATTACATTCTGGCGATCTTCCCGCAGCAACCGGACAGTGTCTGTGAATCTCACTCTGCGTTTCAATTTCATCTTGGTCCTCACAAGAGTCGTCTTCTGAGCCATAACAACACCCTGGGTTAATTTCCCATTCCGGCTCCATGACCTCATCTTCCGACCCTTCCACTTCCCGGGTTGCCCCACCTGCCTTCGTCATAACCTTAGGGTGCGAATCCCCTCCTCCCCCCGGGGCCCGTTTTAGCCTATTTATATGAACTACATTCAGAGATCCAGTGGCCAGTCGGATCTCATAGTTCACTCGCGAAAGAACCCTTTCTACTTTGTGTGGGCCTGTCCAGGGACAGTGGAATTTTGGACAATTCCCAGGCTTTACGGCTGGACAATGGAGATAGACCCAATCCCCCACCTCTAGGCGTCGCTCCTTACGCCGGGCATTACAATAATGGGTCCTCATTGCCCAGGCCTTTTCGGCACGACTCAAAGCGTCCTTATAGGCTTCTTTCAGCCGATGCCCTAACTTTTCGACATGGTCCGCTGATTCCGATCCGTCATTGGTTGGACCTACCCAGCAATCAAACGGAGTTACCAATTCTCGCCCAAGCATGAGGTAGTTTGGGGAGTATCCTGTCGACGAATGAGGTATTGCTCGATATGCCATGAGAGCATATGGGACCCACTTATCCCAGTCACGACCGTCTCTTCGCACATATTGGGATATCGAATCGGTAAGAGTTCGATGTAACCTCTCTACCATTCCGTTACATTCCGGATGGTAGGCGGTAGTTTGTAATTTCCTAATCCCCAGAGCTCTACAAACTTGAGTAAACAGTCGAGAAACGAAATTTCTTCCCTGGTCTGTTAACAACCTCCTAGGGACCCCATGTCGAGTGATAATATTCTCGACGAGTGCTACGGCCGTTTCTTCAGCTGTTTGCCCCTTCAGTGGTATTCCCTCCGCATACCGTGTAAAATTGTCAATTACGGTCAAAAGGTAACGATGGCCCCTTTTGGAAGTCGGCAAAGGCCCAAATATGTCTAGCGATACCTGCTCGAAAGGCCCTGTGGCCATATAGGGAGCTTCCAGGGGGACCTTTTGAGATACAGGACTTTTTCTGCTAGCGCACGCGTGACACCGTTCCACAAAGGACTTCACATCCGCCGCCATGCCCGGCCAATAATATGAGCTTTTGATTACCGCGAGAGTACGATCAGCCCCTGGGTGCCCAGCCCATGGTTTCGAGTGATTTTCTTCAACGATTGTTTTTCGTAGACCCTCAGGCACCATAAGCCTCCATTCCGACTCATCCGTTGCCCCATCGGCCCAATATAGCAGGCCATCGGCATCTGTTTGTACATGAACAGTGCCTCTCTTGATGGCTCTTTGACACCACATATCCTCCTTTTGAGCATCCTTCAATTTACCTCGGGTTATTTTCTGCCTATTTCCCGTGACTACAGCTATTGTACGGCTTAAAGCATCAGCGTTAGAATGTTTCTTCCCCGGGCGATGTTCGACTTCATAGTCGAACTCCTCTAACCGAAGGGCCCACCTGGTCAGCCGTGAAGACGGGTCTCGAAGGCTTAGCATCCACCTCAAGGCAGAGTGGTCAGTGACAAGTTTAAACCTTCGCCCTAGTAAATAACAACGGAACAGCTTTGTTGCCCAAACCACCGCTAGCAGTTCTCGTTCTGTTGCCGAGTAGTTGAGTTCTGGACCCTTCAACTGCCTACTAGCGTAGCAAACAGGTCTCTCGCCGCCATCTCTGTACTGGGACAGAATGGCACCCAGAGCTACTCCTGATGCGTCGGTGGACAATATAAATGGCTCGCTGAAATTCGGATAGCACAAGACTGAGTCCGAACTTAGGATTTCTCTTAGCGATTCAAAAGCCTTCCGTTGCTTGTCGCCCCACTGGAATCGTACTCGTGAGCCAGTTAATTCTGTCAGCGGTCTTGAAAGATCCGCAAAGCCTTTTATGAATTTACGGTAATAGCTTGCCAACCCTAGAAAACTTCGCAACTCCTTCACATTTCTGGGGGCTGGAAAAGACTTGATCGCCTCTAATTTTCTAGGATCTGGTTTCACTCCCTCGGCTGTAACTACGTGTCCCAGATAGGTCACTTCCGATGCCGCAAAAGCGCACTTGTTCAAGTTCACTTTTAGATTAGCGCCTCTGAATATGTCGAACAACTCCTCTAACCGGAGCATGTGTTCCCTCAGTGATGAGCTATAAACCACCACATCATCGAGGTAAACGAAACACCCGGTGCCCTTCAGTCGGCCAAGAAGTTGGTCCATGACCCGTTGGAACGTGGCAGGTGCCCCCGCAAGGCCGAAAGCCATTTTTTTGTACTCATAGTGTCCGTTTACAGTCGTGAAGGCCGTTTTGGCCTGATCCTGGGGTGCTATCGGTATTTGGTGGTACCCACTCGAAAGATCAATTGTGGAAAAGATTTGGCTACTCCCCAATTGTTCTAAGGTTTCCTGTATCAACGGAAGCGGGTAAGTATCGACCTTAGTAACTGCATTGAGGCCACGGAAATCCGTGCAGAATCGATACTTTAAGTCACCTGTTGGGGAAGTTTTCTTGACTAGAATTACAGGTGCTTGCCAAGGACTTTTAGACGGCGTAATGACGCCTCGTTCAAGCAACGTCTGAACCTGCCGTTCCATTTCCTCCCGTTCACTGAAAGGCACACGATACGGGCGTTTCACCACAGGTCTGGCATCTCCAGTTTCAATATGGTGCTGAACAGGCAGGGAGCAACCTTCGGGACCCGGTTCACAAAAAATGTCTGAATATCTGGACAACAAGGACTCCATATCCCTCCTTTCCCCACCACTTAAATGGCCCAATTTCTCGCCAACGATCGAGGCGAAACCAACAGGAGTTTTAGAGCCATCCTCGCGTTCCCTCTCCGAACAAGATCCACCGTCTTCCGCCCAATCTCTCTCTACCAGACCTACCACTAGAAGCCGTGGCAATGTCACAGCCGAAGCGGTCAAATTGACGAACTGCATCCACGAACGGCCGTCCCGAGGAGTGTTAATGCATCTCCCTCATACAACCCCATTGGGAAGTGCTCTTGACGGCTCAATTATGACAGCTTTCTGGTCTAGTTTCCCTGGTACGGAAATCTCTAATAGAGATTCACTGAAGGCCGGAAGCGTTTCCTCTCGCGAAAGACGCGCTGAGCTGGTTTTGTTATCCTTCTTCCCCGCGTGTCTTGACTCCTCCTTGACTATCGGCTTAGCTCCTATATTCACGCTAGTTGGAAGGGATAAAATATGACCTGAGAACTTGGCTTCTAGTTCTCTCGCCGTCCTACTCACGAAACTTACCCACTCTCGGTTCGCAGACATTTTTAACTCATCCCTCTTTGTTATCGAACCAACGGAAGGTAGAGATTCAATTTTAGGCGATGCTCCCGTGACTAACAATCCCGAACGTAGGTCTATATGGGCGTCTAATTTCCCTAGTAAGTCTAAGCCTAATAGTCCATCTCCTTCTAAGCAGACGTCAGCCACTATGACGTCGTGGGACAGTCGATGGCCCTTAACTTCGATATTCACCGTTTGAATACCGCGTACCGGGATTACCACACCAGTTACCCCCCTAATCTTACTAGTCGCGGGTCTTAATTTGGATCCTGAGGCAGGAGACCTGATTAGAGTAACTTCAGCACCAGTGTCTACTATCATCCTATGAATCCGCCCATTTATCCAGGTGCTCACCTTTAACCCTTTCTCACCTCCCCCACCTATGCCTAGTAATTCGTAGCGCGATCCCCTTGTCGCCGACTTAGGGCCGGGGCCCTCCCCAAGTCGTTCGCGTTTGGGGCCTTCTTTGGCAAAGTTCCTTTCACGAGGGGTTTGGAACGACATTGGCGAGCGATATGCCCACGACGACCACACCTATAACAATTCGTACTATTTTTGGGAGAAATATCACTAACCCTCTCTGTTTGTCGACATCCCCTGGCCCAATGATTCGTATCCCCGCAGCGATAACAGCCACTTGGATTACCCCTCTCAATGACCCTTACTTCGCTTTGCCCAACTTCCTCGGGACTGGGAATTTCGTTATCCTGGGGATTCTTCTCTACAGTAAATATTCCCTTTTCGTGTCGCCCTAACTCCGTTTCAATGGCTCTAGCCTTCTCAATCGCGGTTTGTAATTCCTTTGGGAACGCGAGTCTCGTCAGCCTCCCAATCTCTCCTCCGAGCCCATTTAAATATGATGTAAGGACGACTTTATCCAGTTGTTTGCGAGCCCCTATAACTTCTTCCTCCGATCCCTCACCTGAGAACGATCGTTCACCCATCTCCCGACAACGATCTCCGAAAGTTCTGACATCCTCCCCACGCTCTTGTTTCATTGAACTAAGCTGAAGGAGAAACTGCTCAGGTTGCATAGTCGCCTTAAAGCGGTCTAAAAGAGCATCTCGAATCGTGGAATATTTCACATTTGGCCCCTTGAGATCCGATCTGCTGGCCAAAAATTTCGCAGCCATCCCTTTCAGTCTCATCCTTAACACAAGGGATTTATCACGATCTTCCCAGTTTCCGCTAGTTGCCACTAATTCCAAACCATTGAGATAGTCTTGGATTGGAACCCCAGAATCGTCACCGGACCATGGACCGACCATTTCCTGAAGAGAAAGATCCCTCTTTCCTTGCTTACCCTCATGCCTTGTCCTCTCGAATTCTTCCCTGAATTGCTCATTTGCAGCCAACGCCTGATCCAATGCCGTTTTCAGATCGGCAAACTGCTGTTCCGTTACCACCATCGTATAGCTCTATTTTCAACGTTTCCAATGAACCCCAACACGTTATGCTTACGAATAGGGATTGCTTTACTCTCTAACAGGGCTAACCACCAAATATCCGTATTTGGCGGTCCTTAAACCAGGAAACGTGAGGACATTGAATGAACAACTACCCAGCGCCGAGATATCAGTTCGAGGAATTGTCCTATCAGCGTCAGCAGTACAGCCGCCGACCTATCCCGAGAGCAGGGTTCTTATCTAATGCCGGCTTGCAGCTGGACATTTAAATAATACCCCACACCTGACACCATTTGTAAGGGACTGATTAGCAAGGACGGGATTTAGAGATATAGACAATGGGGAAATATTTTAGAGAAGCGGAAATTCCTTTTTAAAACTATAATTTACACAGAGGATACAAACATAAATATCATAAACCATTGCTACGAGGAGAGAAAAGGTTGAGTGAGAGAGACAGATAGGTAGAGTTATCAAATATGATCATTTGGGGAGATTATAGAGAATTTGGAACTGGCCTACCTCTGAACAGCATCTGGGCCGAAGTCTCAGGAACGGATGCAAACTCTCTCGGTCGGAGGTAAGCCAGCTCTTTTTAAACCCCTTGTACCCCACTCCTGCCTTTGCAGGTGATTGAACTAGAAACTCTTGTCAGGTCTTAGATCTTCCAGGAATCTTACGAATCAGCCACGTGCAGTGCCAACATCCCAGACGCAACGTTGGCGGATTCGTGGTTCTCACATCTCTAGAGATGGACAGCCAACCTTTTCTCTCATCCTTATTCACTTAACAAGGCCAAAGGGAAAACGGGGCCTTACAAATCAATTAAAAAGTGAGCTAAAAGACTACAGTCTAACAGTACGTTTAAAAGTACAAAGCAAAAACATTTGAAGTTTTAAGCACTTATTTCTCCGATTGACATCGCCTAATCGAAAATTGCTTCAAAATATATTTTTTTTAGAACATTTAGAATGTAAGCTTTTGAATGGTTACCTTCCTCTTAGCAAGATTTCCAAACGTTTTCGAGATTTTAAGGAAAATAGCCAACGGCCATAGCCACGTTGAATACACCGGTTCCCGTAGATCACCGAAGTTAAGCAACGTCGGTTAAGCCACTTGCTGTTGGCATTATAAAAGGGTGGCAAACTGTAGATAGCCCGGCGCTAATGGCCAAGTTGTAGATACGCCGTAAAAAAAATAAAAAAAAATAAAGGAAATATACGAAGTTCCCAAAAATTTTCATGTCTAAAAATAAAATATTTTATTCTAATCCTTCCTTAACTCCGAACGTAACCAAAATTAAAACATCTTTGTTTACATGAATTTCAAACACGCAGAAAATATTTTGAATAAATCCCATGATTCTAAGTACCCAAACCAAAAACTTGATTCAACAAATATTTTTCAATTTTCTCGAAAACGGTTAAAGCTATCGCCTTAAAAATGGCTTCATTCGTTTTTCTAGGCCAATAAACGCTTACCTTCATGCATATGAAGTACGCATAACGATTTTTTCGCGCGAATTTCTCTCCAAAAACCATGTTCCGTTTGACGGATTCTGCTGGTTAACCAACTTGCCCTTTCAAATTAGACGGACGATTTTTGTACCAAATTTCATCAAAATCGGACCGTTATTGAGGCCAGGAATGAGCAAACAGACAAATATATATATATATATATATATATATATATATATATATATATATATATATATATAAATATATATATGTATATATATGTATATATACACAAATATATATATATATATATATATATATATATATATATATATATATATATATATACATATATATATATATATATATACACAAATATATATATATATATATATATATATATATATATATAAATTTGAACCACCCGTATTTTCGTTCTTTAGGTGTTCTGAAACGTAAAATTTTCTAGTTTCATGAGGTCAACCTTATAAGCGGGGTTCCTCCCTATGGAGGGATATATCTTAATATGAGAAGCTTAAAGAAGTGTCTAAAGAGGAGTGAACGAAGAGAAACGAGAAAATGCACTTCTCAAGCATTCATATGGAAAGCATTTTGAAAATTTACCTGGATTTCTTAAACAGTTCCGATGTAGTTTTGTCTAAGTGCTCCTGTAGCTCGGTTAGCTATGTTCTACTTTTAAAACTCCGATATCACTGCATCGAATCTAGTCATGTATTAGTATTTTTTCTTTTATTTTTGTATATTTTCTTTTGTTCTTAAGTACAGTTTTAACAGTCATAAATAAATATTCAAGTATTTTTAATCATTGAAATTTAATTTCTTAAATTTTGTTCGATATATTACAAGTGAATTTCGAATTGAATCAAAAAATTTATTTAATTTTTCATTTCTCATTTAAAACAATGATGGATTTGGGGCGTGTTGGAATTCATAATTTGATCCTGGTCCTTCTAGTTTCTGAGTGGTCCTGAAATAAAAAGCAAAATAAACATTAAAAAATATGTAAATAACAGGCATTTTGAAACAATATATACAAGTTTATCATTTCTATACAGTTTTATGAAAATAGTTGATAGAGGTTATTACGTTACATTTTAGAAGAATTGGCTAATAATTGACAAATGCCGGTTAATTTCCAATCCAGACAATTTGTTAATGTTTTCAATAATTGAAGTGGAAATTCTAAATTTAAGCGTAAATGAAAATATCTGCCTACTCTTGAGATTCTCAAATAACGTTTAATTCTGTCTTGGTGGACTTTTCACTTATAAAACATTTTTACTTAAGCAGATTTACAATATTTGCAGACTCATAATACATTACTTTTTATTTTAAACACGATTTACTTATTAATACTTGATGCATAGCAATATTTCAGATAATTCAACAAATAATTTTTTGAAAAATTTCTTCAAATCTTTATCGATCCTACCTAGTAGACACCGAAAATGACCCCCGTTAAAATTTATATATATATATATATATATATATATATATATATATATATATATATATATATATATGTGTGTGTGTCTGTTAACACGATAGCGGCCAGAGTTTTTGTTTTTTCGTCACGAAACTTGGTATATAGCATTCAATTAGCAAACGATTGAACGAGTTCGTTAACCACCAATGTCGGTCCACCGGAAGGGGGGGTTTACCCCAAACCCAAAACACTAATTTGACTATGTCAGCCGTAATATTTGTTATATTTCAACGAAACTTGGTATTCGTAGTGGTAATATAGAGAGAAAAGTGAGATATAAAAATGAACTAAATCGGTTCATTAGAAGGGGGGGTTTACTCCGGACCCACAATACCAATTCGCCACTACCAGCCGTGATTTTTGGTATATTTCAACGGAACTCGGTATTCGTAGTGGTAATCCACAGGTAAATAGCTGTTGTAAAAATAAACTAAATCAGTTCATTAGGAGGAGGGGTTTACTCCGGACCCACAATACCAATTCGCCACTACCAGCCGTGATTTTTGGTATATTTCGACGAAACTCGGTATTCGTAGTGGTAATCAACAGGTAAATATGTGTTGTAAAAATAAACTAAATCGGTTCATTAGAAGGGGGGGTTTACTCCTGACCCAAATTCTTAATATACTCATACCGGTCGTAATTTCTGCTGTATTGTAACGAAACACGGTGTACGTCGTGGGTAACTCATGAGATAGAAGTGTTGTAGAAATGAGCTGAATCGGTCAATCGGAAAGCGGGGGTTTAATTTGTAATATATTTCAATAGAAAAGCCCGTCAGACGTAGGTTCACAAAGCCGCCGCAAGGAGCGCTTTCTACCCCTAGAGTGACTGTATCCTGTTCCTGCGTTAGATCAAAATACGATAATATGAGGTTTTTTGTATTTATTACGAAGTGTAATAGGTACCATGTGTAAACATAACTCTGGAAGCAAATTATTAATTATTGATCAGTTACTCATTACAAATTTAAAAGAGAACTATTCATGTTTTTATTTTATTTATGTAGGATATTTTAAGCAAATTGTTCTGGAAAGCAGTCTACACTACCCAAATTCTGAGGAAAGTGCTTAGTTATGCAGCTCCTGCGTGACGGACTTTTTTTTTGTTTATTCACGTTTCTTATTTGAAACGGGGGGAAAAATACAATTTATGTTTGTACATCTCTGGAATGTTATCAAGAAGTATAATTATCATCACGTTTATATTTTCTGCGTGGTCACAATCTGCAGAGGCAGTCGTAGTGAGATTGTGTGCTGTGAATTCTGGTCTTATTGCGCATCGGGGATCTGCCCTTACAAAGGTACCCCACGTTCTGAAATAAAACAAATAAATCAGAGTTAGAAAACATATAATGCTATAGAATGAAAAACAAAATAAGAAAAAGATGCAATTTGAAGGTTTTCAAAACACACCTGGAAGATTAAGTGCATTGAAACACCAATGATGACCTTCATGTCGGGATTGTGTGTAGATATTCTTATTATAGGTATATATAATAATTTGATTTTCTTATTCATTACAGAGTTTTCCAAAACGTTATGACCTCCCAAAAAATAACGAGCGATTTCTATCATTCTGCCAGGTATAGGATATATATACAACTCATTTAAACGCATTCTATTTCTTTAAATACTTTTGAATATTATTCTTGAAAATATTTTTATTTAAATTTCGTGAAAGTCCTTGCATAATAACCATTCATGGAAAATAATTATTGGATTATGTTCCAATCAGAAACGTACAAGAGCTCAAAATCAAAGCAAAGTCACTCTAGTTCACTCAAGCAACTCTTCTACAAACCAGATCATATTAAATTTTATTAAAACTTTAATTCTTCCAATCCTGACTGTGAATATTTCTATCTGACACGAAGCAAAGCTAAACACATTTTGGGCCTCAGATTGAGAAATAATTAACTTTATGTATTTATTCTGATTATGATCAATATAATTGGTTCATTGAACTCATATAGTTGTGAAAATGTAGATATTGTCTAAAAATGTAACAAATGATATACGTACCTCTGGCGATAATTTCTTCCATAACCCTTGCGTACCTAAAACTATAAATTGCCAAGTACGATCGATAAATCCACATTTTATTTCTGGGCGGGCTGGAAAACGGTATAATTTAAGTCATTAATACATAAATAATAAGTTAATTACAGTTAAGTTAAAATACAATCTGAATTCTTGGGAGTAAGGTGTTGGGGTTTTTCATAGAGGGTAAATGAGAGAAATGAGGTCATAATTTCCAAAGTCTAATATTGCGCCATGTAAATTAGTCTTTCTACTGAATTCATTTAGGGAAGGTCCGGAGCGCCCTAGTGTCATGAAACCAATAAATACATGGATCGTATGACTGAATTCATTTCAGTCGAACCAAACTGCCGTAATTGTGTTAATTGCAAAGAAAATAGAATTATTTTACCAGAATCTATTGATTGTCTTTTGGTCCAACTGAATCAATTTGCTCATATTATATTAGTTAACACTCTTCCCTCATTCACCTTGCTGAAGATTTCGCTAAGTTAACTGAGCTGCAGTGATTTTGATTTGAAGAAACTAATTAAATCATGCGATTTCGTTTAATTCAGATACTCTTAGGATTATTTGTAAATTTGTTGAGTGTTGTTAAGCTTTCATTTTATAACATTTGCATCTACTACTAACCTATACTTGATCACCTTCTATGTCCTTACACATAAACACGCACGTGCCTCGAACATGCACGCATGCACCCAATGGACACATATCTATAAATCTATAATTTCTTACCTGTTATAGCTTGTCTCCACGGCGGAAGGTGTGGGTTTCGTTTGTACTTCCAATAATGTCCCTACACATAAACACGCACGTGCCTCGAACATGCACGCATGCGCCCAATGGACACATACCTATAAATCTATAATTTCTTACCTGTTATAGCTTGTCTACACGGCGGAAGGTGTGGGTTTCGTTTGTACTTCCAATCCCTACACATAAACACGCACGTGCCTCGAACATGCACGCATGCGCCCAATGGACACATACCTATAAATCTATAATTTCTTACCTGTTATAGCTTGTCTCCACGGCGGAAGGTGTGGGTTTTGTTTCTACTTCCCAGAGCACGGGAGACTGGAATATCTCCGTTACTTTGCTGTTAATGACGTCATATCCAGCTGCCTTTATTCGTTTCTCCTCTTGTGGAATATTGGGGGTATGGACTGCTGACATGTTGATGACTTGGTCATTATTCAAGTATGCGAAAGGACGGGAGTCGCCGGCATTTCCCTGCAATCATGAACAGCACGAAACCATTGGCCTAAATGCAGATTAAATTCTTCCCTAAATTAAGAGTGTTAAGACCTGATCAGTGCTGCTTCATCTTTATTTGGGCTGATGATGTGGGATGTTGATGATTGAGGGAGTAAGAATATCTTGACTCATTGGCCTTTCTACTTTTGTTTTAGCGGGGGTTCCAAAAAACGGTCAGACCTAGGTAATTGATGCAGGAAGAAATAAAATATTTCGGCATACATCTCGCTTTTGATTCGCTTCTGAGAAAACGCAAAAAAAAAAAAAAAAATTGCAGTCTTTCAAACATGTTAAAAATGCAGTCTTTCATATGGTGTATAAAAAAATCATTAAAAGTATTTTTTATAAAATGTTTTGTCTAATTTCAAAGGTCAAGTTCGTTAATTAACAGAATCTGTCCACCGGAATATGGTTTTTAGATTTATTCGTAGAAATGAAATGTTTTGGTATCTTCGTATATATTTTTAAATATTTAAAAACGGGTAGAAACTCGTAGTAAGTAAATGGTGACCTTTCAGAAGTATACTAAATTCTCTACAAAAAGATTCTAAAGGACTTTTCCATGGGGACTTCACACTCTGAAAAATAATTGCCTAAAATTTGGAAAGAGTTAATTTTGTTCTTTTCAATAGGTTTTCGCCTATTTTTAACTCATCTTTTAATTTGTTGTTTTTAATTTCGGCTTAGGATACTGCTAGTTTTGTGGTGTGGTTCCTTCATTCTTCTTTCCCTTTGAGATTTTATTTGATATTTTTCATTAAAAATTAAAATATCTCCAAATAACTGCTTCTATCAATTTATTAATGAACAAGGCATAAGAAAGGAAATCCGCTAAGATGACGTAGTTCCGACAAGTCGGACTTTTGTTTCGTTTTTTTATTTCTACTATTTCCTCCGTTTAAATACTATTTTACGAGCACATGTCAAATATATTAGTAAAATAACAATATTTATTTATACTTCAGTGTCTGATTTTGTCACCTTCGTATTCAGTTTGTATCATAACATTCAAAAATCTGATTCTTAAGGGATAACCTGTCTATGACCTCAACTCAAGGTGAGCAAAATACCCTGATGACATTTCGTAGCAATTGAAATGTAAAATTTTCTACTTTTATTATTTAAATATATCCGAATATTACTTACACACACTATTTTTGTCCCTTTTATTTGCACCACATTCGCTGTGCATCCAGCCGAGGATTGTCTTATCTTGTCATTTTTTCCGAAATGATCATCAAATTCTTCAAAACCCTAGAAAAAACAATAAAGCTAAAGTCAAAGATTAATATTAAACTTTAGAATGAAAAGCTTAAATCAAAGAATAGTAAATGAATTTCTTGTTTATTTCCCGACGTAATTTAAAAGATTGTACATACTGGTGGAGTTCGAATTTGAATATCCAAATTAAATGCAAGGGTTCGTCTGTAATTCTCTTCTTTTTTTTCTTTGTCAACATTTATTAGATTAGGAAGAATAATCTAATTGCCCATAGATCGGTCTGTGCAAACGCTTGGAAGGATAAAAACCGGGATCAGATCTTAGTAGGTTGACTCAATTTCTGCGTGGCCCATCATTCACAAAAACTCTTCACCACATCCTTCAGCTCTTCAGAAGCTCTAAACTCTGGATGGATAGTTTTCTTCATCTTGACATTGAGATCCTCAGCGGCATAGGTTGAGCATTCCTCCCTCTAGGAGATGAGATCTTAGTAGGTTGATTCAATATCTGCGTGGCCCATCATTCAGACCAAACTCTTCACCACATCCTTCAGCTCTTCCGAAGCTCTAAATTCCTCCCTCTAGGAGATGAGATCTTAGTAGGTTGATTCAATATCTGCGTGGCCCATCATTCACTCCAAACTCTTCACCACATCCTTCAGCTCTTCCGAAGCCCTAAATTCCTCCCTCTAGGAGATGAGATCTTAGTAGGTTGATTCAAAATCTGCGTGGCCCATCATTCACTCCAAACTCTTCACCACATCCTTCAGATCTTCCGAAGCTCTATATTCCTCCTTCTAGGAGATGAGATCTTTGTAGGTTGAATCATTTTTTGCGTTTTCTATCATTCACACCAAAAGTCCAAATTATAAGAATTCTGCAAATATTCCTATGGAGAAGATGCCCCTTGGATCCGACAAGAGCCTAATCTTTCGATAACTCACCCTAATCTCTCGATACCTCACCGACCCAATCTCACCCTAATCCCTCGATACCTCACCGAGCCAATCTCACCCTAATCTCTCGATACCTCACCGAGCCAATCTCACCCTAATCCCTCGATACCTCACCGAGCCAATCTCACCCTAATCTCTCGATACCTCACGGAGCCCATCTCACCCTAATCTCTCGATACCTCACCGAGCCAATCTCACCCTAATCTCTTGATACCTCACGGAGCCAATCTCACCCTAATCTTTTGAACTCCCATAACTTTGACCTTTCCACCATGTTATTAGTTCAGAGGAGATGTTGAGTTTACCGCATTGGAAAGCGCTCACATGATAGCAGTTTTAAGAACCTTTTCGACACTTGCTGAATACCTAAGTACACATGGTAATACACCGAGTCTACGTAACTACCTGACTCGACCACTACGATCGGCAGTAGTTATTGGTGAATATACAAAGTAATTTGTGTAAGTCGGCTTCTTACCTTGGCGATTGCTAGCGGAATGTCTCGATCGTTTACTCTCAATTGATACATGTGTTTGTGGAGGATTCGCTTTGCAGCTATTGCTAAATCTCCCCCTAGAAGAAACAGAAATAATGAAACCAACCAGGTCATTATCACGCAACACTGAAAATAAATTCCACTTTTTTTTTTTAGGCAATGTTTCCTCATTTTTGTTTTTGTACTATATTATTCGTAAAATGTATTGGTTCAAATATTTCATTTTCCAATATGATATTTTGTACTATAAAATATACAATGAAAATATACTAGAAATGTAAAATACAAATAAATACCATTGTGACCATCATAGAGTCCAAAAAAGGCCGACTTTTCCTCTCCGTGTGGTTCCAGATACACAGCATGAGCATTTACTTTAGGTGCTGTCCATGGCTTCCTGGTTGCTGTTGCTACGTAAAATGTTTTGTTAAAGCAAACGTCCAGTATTAATTGACCACGAGGGCTTCCATGATTACTTGTCGGTCTGAAATTGATGTGAAAACACAAAGAATGTCGATTACAATGAAAAGTAAATGAAAACATCTTGATTTCAAGATATTATTCACGTTGTCTAAGGCTGCTTTTCCTGCCCTAAGACTATATAAATTATTGATAAAACTAAGGAAGAGTTTTTCTTTTGTTTATTTTTGATTTATCATAGTACCTTAATTACTTTAGTCATTTGAAACTTTACTCATCAGATAAAAACTAAATTCTGGCTGATACAAAAATAAGGGAAAATAAACCGAAAGAAATTCCAAGTGTTGATGATTACTGGTTTGAAGGAAATGATAACTTAAATATTCTACAGTTAAGAATTTTAAGGATTAATCCTAACTTAATGTAATTATTCCTCAATATGAATGTACATATTTCTAGAAAAGCAGTCATATCGTGGATAATCGCACCCAATATTGGCAAATACTAAAGTACCTGTTCACATTAGGTTACAATTTTTATCAATCTGAATCTGTTAGGTGTCAGAAAACGTATGTAAAGAAGTGTTAATGTTAATTTTGTATTTATTTTGTGAAATGTTTCCTTCTTTTGGTGGTTGAAGGGATTTTTGAAGAGTGATCTTGGTGGGGATTGAGATCTGATGGAACGATTTGGAAGATATCTAGTCGGCTTTCAGCAATAAAAGGTCAGCGATTTTTAAAATAAAAAGAAAGAAATCAATGTTTTATTTCGATTAACATCTATGTTCAAGTCAGCTTCCCTTTCTTCTCGAGTGCAAAAGTCAGCTTCGTTCTTTAAGCCCAAAGATGTATAAGTCACTTTCACTTCAAGAGGTTCATAATCAAATATTTATATTCACATTAGGAAAGGAGAAATTACCTGTATAGGGTCCGTGGATTGGAACATGGGAGGATTTATATTTTATATTGTTTTTTTACCAATCACTCTCTGTTTTGTATCGGCCACGGATTATAATTACCATATCGGAAAAATATATAAAGGAAATTCGAGCGAATTATTTATGTTTTTCCTGCATACATGTTCATAATGCATAATAATAACTGTTAAATATTAAAAAGATTTAACAATGGCGCCTACAGTCCTGTCAGTACTGAATTATCCTCTAATACCGATTCGGAACCATTGAAAACATAGTTGAAAACATAATTCCTCATAGTTTCTGATTTGTATCTATATTTAAAAGAGCGTTATTTTGGAAACGCGTAGATCTAACTCTGCATATGCTAGCTGAATACGTAGACCTTCAGTAGGATTTCGCTGGAAATTATAGAAGCTCAAAAGATGGTATCTATCAAAATCAGTTATCATTTTTTCTTCAACCAGTAATAAATGGACAATACAACCAAAACGTATGAGATTTTGTCTCGTCTCATATAATTCTCTTATAAGCTTCGACTGAAGTACCTTAAGAGTAGTTATTACGGATTGAATTGTAAAATTTCCATTGAATTGTGAAGGGAATTCATGAATAACGTCAGAACTCAAGAAATCCTATTTGTATTTCATAATAATTTTAGGACTTACGGATCTTCTCTTGATTCCATGCTGCTAAAGTTGATTTAGACGAGGATTAACAGTAGAAATTTGGATTTAGGTTTTTCTAATATAGGTTAGTTCACTAAAGTTGAAGTAATAATTTAATAGTACCATATGATTTTAATTTAAATTTTAACATAACCTTATATAAAACATGTGTTCTAATAATTTAAAAAATGTAAAAGAAAATGAATTTGCTTTTATTTTGAGGGAGAGTAATGGATCTTAACATTGAGAGCTAACTGAAACAAAGAACAATCTCGTTTTTGTTTTTTGTATAGTTACAATTACTTCTAGATCAATTTCAGGCTTTTGAATTTGACCAAATTGGCAAGAAAAGATCCTTCCTGACAAACAAATAAGAAACTTGAGATAGTCAGCACATATGTCTCTAGGTCATGGATCTGGATAGTCCCAGTTTGACTTCCAGTTTCTATTTAAATACTGGATTTTAGCGTGTTAATTAGAGATCTGAGACAAATTTGTATTGGCGTGTTTTTATGGTTCGTGAAGTGGGTATTTAAATAAACCTACTCGGAGGGAAGCTTTCACATCAATTTTGGGTGTATTGAGTACTAATATTTTGTTCTAATATTTATTATTACGTTCCGAAGATTCAACCACCAATATTACCTCCTTTCCTGTATAATTACTATCTTTGATCCGGATCTTCTTTTACGCATACTTCTTCAGCTGCCATTTACATTCAGTGCACAAGGCATAGAAATAATTGAAAATAAATAAATTTATAATATGAGGAAGAGATGCTTTTTTTATTTTTTATATATGGAATTTAAAAACAACTTCCAGATCTTGAACCATACCAAAAGTAGGAAATATATCCGACAAATAATAAAACGAATTAAACATTTCTATTTACCGAGGTGGAACAGGAGGTAGTTGTATTAACGCCTCTCCTATTGTATATACAAAAGCTTTTTCGATCATTTTGATAAACTTTTATTAAGCTTTCATCTCGATCATGAGCTAAGGTTTCAGAAGTAAATAACAACCCAAGAATAAATACAAATATTAAATTATAGCTATAGCCTTCAGTAGGATTAGGATAGAAATTATTGAAACTTAAAAGATGGACTGACAAGACTCGCCTCAACCAACTGTCTAGACAACTACAATACGAACTACACAAACACTTCAACAACAAATTCGCTGAATACACTCACAAACTTACTCCACAAGAATAAATACAAATATGAAATTATAGTTATAGCCTTCAGTAGGATTAGGATAGAAATTATTGAAACTTAAAAGATGGACTGACAAGACTCGCCTCAACCAACTGTCTAGACAACTACAATACGAACTACACAAATACTTCAACAACAAATTCGCTGAATACACTCACAAACTTACTCCACAAAAATAAATACAAATATGAAATTGTAATTATAGCCTAATTTAATTATAATGGTGTCCCTAACGTTCATGCACATATTCAGCTTGTTAGGAATTTATGCTAGGGTACCCATACCTTTCTAACACATCAATTTCTAACAACAGAAAATTGCTTCTCATTTCACGTGTATTTTTTTTCATAAATATACATATTACTAATATAAGCAATTAAAAAAATAACAAGCATAATAAACTAAAGGAAACACACAAAAAGTGCTATTCAAGTAAAGGAAACCATCAATTCCAAAGTTTTAAGCAGTTATTTTCCCGAATAACATAGCCCACTCAAAGAAAATAATCTGCTGGCTCTATTTTCTTTTCAATTTTTGTTTTGTTCTAAACATTCAAGCATGAATCTATCAGAAGCTTTGACCTTCTTCCAAAAGAGGTCTTGTAGTGAAGTTTACCAATTTGCATATTGATTCGCACATCAGTGCTGCAAAAAATATTTCAAAGAACGATATGAAATCTTTTTCAATCAAATTAAACATTCTATTCTAGGTTGACCGAAATAGGAAAGAATTTGGATATGCCTTATACATATCTCCTTTATGTATCCAAAACCGGGTTGATCGAACTGATTACGTATAGCTAATATTATTTTATATGTATATTTTATCTAATTACAGTTCCAATTTCTACACTTCTTGAATTATAAATCAATCCCTGATTTACAGACTGACATTTGGTTAGAAAAGCACAGGGAATAACTTACGTGAAGATATACTCCCCGGCAGAATGGCATTCGATAGAAAGAAACAAAACATTATTGCGAATTTCATTTATTGGTAATATAGGTTAACTTTAAAATAAAATTAAAAACATATGTTTCTATAGTTCTTTATTCAGTGCATTGTTAAACTCATGTCATAAAGGTTTTCTTACAACATTCCTACTTCAACGACAATCAGAGGGCTCGGATTACAAGAAGATAAGTGAAGAAATATAAGCCGATTGTACAAAGGTTTTTAGTACTCCGGATAATTATTACATATTGCTTTATCTAACTTTTCATACATAACCTTTTTATTCTTTCAAATTTTCATGGATGGATCGGTGTTTATTCTATTATTGCTGTAGTATAAATGACATTTAGGCTTTCTATGCTGTATGTCGAAGGGGCTTTCAATATTTTCTGAAAAGAAGTGTCGTTTCGTATTTTCTTCCAAAACTGTTATTATTACTCCCGTAGATTATAATTGTTAATTGCATTGCATGAGGTCAAACAGCAGTAATTCCCCCACAACCATTAATTTATTTTCATATAACACCCATAGGTTGAACGACGATTTTAATGCACTTATCGTTAATTCGCACGAACCATTCTGATATATATGTGTATTTTTGTACGTCTTTCTATATGTCTTCTTCCTTCGATATGTCGCGAAAATCCGACAAGAAGTTAGCGACAATGGGGACTGTGTTTCGAAACGGCGATAACATGCACACCTCGAAATGTTCTATCTCCTAGATGAAATTCTCTGTATTACATTATCTATATGTTTCGATACTTCAAGTTTCCTAAGTACTCTCATGGCCTATTCATATAAAAACCACGCTCAAGAGGCTATTATATATCTTAATATGAGAAGCTTACAGAAGTCTCTCAAGGGGAGTGAATGACGAGAAGCGAGAAAACACGCTGCGCAAGCATTCATATGGAAAAAATGTTGGAAATTTACCTGGATTTCCTAAAACGTTCCGGTATAGTTTTGTCTAAGTGCTCCTGTAGTTCGGTTAGCTTCGTTCTACTTTTAAAACCCTGATATTGCTGGATGGAATCTAGTCGTGTATTAGTATTTTTTTTTTTTTTTTATTTTTTTTGTATATTTTCTTTTGTTCTTAAGAACATTTTTAATATTAATAAATAAATATTAAAGTATTTTTAATGATTGAAATTTAATTTTTAAAATTTTGTTTGACTTATTACAAGTAAATTCGAATGGTATAAAGTAGAACATGGATAATTCGAAATCACCTTTAATTCGAATATTTCTCTTGGTCCCTAGAATTAAGTGCATAAAAAATGTAAAAAAAAAAAATACCACCCGAGTTACTGGGGCACCTGTTTAACCTCAACCAGTTTAACAAACTATAAAAAACTTCAGGTTATCCAAAATATCTGTCTCCAAATTATAAATGCCTACCCTAGGTACACTAAAATTACAGACATGCACGACGAGCTGGCTATGCCTACAATCACAGACTATATAAACACACTCACGACTAAATTCTTTCATTTAGTATAACAATCAGTATTACCCGTTCCCGCTCCGCTCCGGGTCCCGTTCCCGTTCCCGCTTCTAGTCCCGTTCCCGCTTCTAGTCGCGTTCCGCTACCACCCCTACTCCTGCTCTCGTTCCCGTTCCTGCTTTCGTTCCCGTTCTCGGTCCAGCCCCCACTCCTGCTCCCGCTCCCGCTCCTGCTCCGGTTCCAGTTCTCGCTCCCACCCCCACTCCTGATCCCGCCCCCACTCTTGATCCCGCCCCCACTCCTGCTCCCGCTCCTTTTCTCGTTCCCGGTCCCGCTCCTGCTCTCGTTCCCGTTCCCGGTCCCGCTCCCGCCGTTCTGAGGCGTTAATCTAAAAACAAAATAGATTGCAAGTATGTTTTTCTTTACTGGAGTACAAATAAATTCTTTAATGGATCAATGTGAAAAGGAAGGTAACAGTTAGGATTAATAGTAATATAAGGTCCGTATATTTTTGATTTAAGAGATAAGATCCCTAGAGTGAAAATCTTAATGGTACAATTATATTTCCTTACACACTAAATATTACAATTGTAAATGAGATGAAATCATCACAAAACGATTCGAGTGTAGATGATGCCGAAGAAAGTGTTCCATGCAGTGATGAAAATCACGAGCTGATAATAAACTTGAAGTGAACACGGATGCTGTTAGGTGATCACGTACAGTTCAAACGTAAGCACCTGGCAGCACCCATATTCTTCCAAGTATCCTGATTTGGCAGGTAGTCACGTACACCCAAACGTAAGCACACGGCAGCACCCATATTCTTCCAGTATCCTGATTTGGCAGGTAGTCACGTACACCCAAACCTAAGCACCTGGCAGCACCCATATTCTTCCAAGTATCCTGATTTGGGAGATAGTCACGTACACCCAAACGTAAGTAACTGACAATACTCTTGTGATGAAGAACAGATTATACGACCGCCACAATGTGGGGATTACTATTATAATAACTAGCAATAGTAATATCCACATTCTAACGTGCATATAATTCACCGTAGTATACAGCTTCTTACTTGAGTAGGTTATCTTATCTCCTTGGGTACAACTTGAAATGTAAAAGTACAAATAATATACGATTAAAATAAATAATAAAAATAAAAAAACATATCAATGGAGGCCTGAGACTACTAATCTATAAGGTTGAAAAATAATAACTTAGATATCGTGAATATTACAAACAACAACTTGCATTTGTGTTTGCATCGAACAAACAGTACTTAAAGATAGTACAGTAGACATTAGCAACAATAAATACAAAGAATTAAATAGAACTCGTTTAACGTTCTATGATTTTGAAAACAAGTGTGGACATAGCAAGCCACACCATTCAAGAATCAGATCAAATATTAGTAAATTTAATGTGAATAGCCATTTAATCTTAATATCTTATATATATATATATATATATATATATATATATATATATATATATATATATATATATATATATATATATATATATAACACAAAGCGATACTACAAAAAATGATAAGAGAAGTGCATCCATAGAGTGATGACGAACAGAGAATAAACTTGAAAGGAAGACGAATGACGTCAGATGAGAACGTGCAATTTAAACGTAAGCATCTGACTAAACCCATGTCCTTTCAAGTATCTTTTCTTGGCTGGAGTAGAAAGAAAATCTTGAAGAAACTCTTATAAATACCGTACTTAACTAAAGAGGCAAGAAATTGTTACTTACTTCATAAAAGCCTGTTAATTCAATCAGAATAATTTATACATTAATAAAAAATTGTGTTACTTACCATGCATTCAGTATCCACAATTTATATGTTGGTCTGAAAGCTGAGAATTAACTAAAAGTGAACAATGTCGCTGACGGCGAGGTTCGTAAGATCCAAACTTAAGTATCTGGCCACACCAATATCCTTCCAAGAATCATTTGTTTCAAGGATTTTGAAGAACATGCCGTTCTTAACTAAAAATTAATAAAGTAGTTAGTAACTTGATAGAATGTCAGGACATTTAAACTAGCTCTCTTATAAAATAGGATATTTTTTTTTTTTTTTTTTTTTTTTTTTTTTTTTTTTTTTTTTTTTTTTTTTTTTTTTTTTTTTTTTTACGGCGCATCTACATCTAGGTCATTAGCGCCGACATCCAGGGTGCAGCGAGGAATTTTACCAGCGAGCCATGGGATGATAAAATTCCTGCCGGAGGTTGGGAATCGAACCCACCATCTCTCGCTTATGAATCCAAGGCGCTAGCCATTAGACCACGGGAGACCCCCCCCTAAAATAGGATATATTTGTCTTTTTAGCAAGGATTTCGTATGATGCTGAAGTAAGTGTTTCCCAGGACAGATGAACCATTGCTAGCTGAGAATTTACTTGAAATTAACACAGATACTGACGGATAATCTCCAGCAATCCAAACCTGAATATCCGAAAAAAACCAAGTCCTTTCAAGTATCTATTCATTGACTGGAGTAGAAAGAATATCTTGAAAGAATCGCTATGATTCCATTATTAACTGTAAAAGAAGGAAATAGTTTCTATTAGTATTGACGCAAGCTCAGTAAATGTAAACGGACTAATTTATAATTATTTTACTTACCAGGAATTACGGATTCACAATTGTTTGTTGATCTGAAATTCATCGTTAGCCGATAATACGAAAAAATGGCGACCTAACTAGAGTCTTTAATCTTAGAAAACATGTTAACAACATAAAAGAAACTAGTTTGAGCGAATAAAACAAAACTATTGTTCAACGTTGAAGATTTTTTTACAGATTGACAGTATTTTGATACATTTAATATAAAAATAAAGATAAAAAACGTAAAGCAACTATTGGAATTCCTTACACACTAAATGGTAAAATTGAAAATGAGGGAAAAACTCACAATAACGATTCCCGATTACATTATGCTAATGTCAGTGTTTGAATCCAGTGATCATTTTAGACAAATTAAGAGTTTAAAACTAAGAAACATCCATTTCTCTACTCCGGAAAATAACTCTTATTCTCCTCCACTAGGAGCATTGCTGGGCCCCCCAGATGGGCCGAATGGGCCTCTATGGGGAAATCATTTATTAAAGTAACCTCTGTCATTCTGTGGAGTTTGGTTGAAACTGCTATCTAGTTTCCCTGCTACTTTTAACAGCAGCTACGTCACCTTGCTAACCCTCCTCCTTTCTCAAACGGGCTTGGGACCGTCTTTGGCGGAGTTATTAGCTGTAGAATATCTGTTTTAATAAAATATGAAATTCGAAAATTAATGGCCTAAACTTAATCTTATCGTATTCATAATCATTGTTATTAAACCCGGTTAAATATTTGTCTTTTTCTTACAATATCAGTGTTATCTTTAACGTCAACCAAAATAGGAGGAATCCTATTTTAATAAGAGAATGGAGCTAGTAATCGGTCTCATTCCAGAATTTGGGAGTTAATGAAACTATTTTGGTGTTGTCCAATATTTCTTCACTTTTTTAATTTTGTGTATAATATTGGTTTTAGAAAAATGTGAAAGTCAAACATTTTGTTTTGTATCAGCCTCAGATAGAGGTTTTTCTCATGCTGCAATCAAAGTTCTCTTATGATCATCATATGGCTGATAACCTAATGATTTAGTATAACAAATAATAACGGGTTGTCGTTTGTTTTGTTATTTTAGTCGGAACCATTCATAATTCAGTCTATATTCCACACCACCTTTCTGCACCTGGAGCATTTACTTGGTATAATGATGGTGTATTCAGGGCTAAACGATAAATAAGACGTGAAGGACTGAATACACCTTCGCCGTACCAAGTTCCGCATCGATTTATTTATGAAGAGAATACTTGAATTGTGAGTGTTGCCACATCATTCAAATACAAATGTAAAAAATGAAGCAATATCTTTTCCAGCAATCTTTTTCCCTGCGATTGTATCCAAAAAATAAAGATTTTTTCACAGTGTTTTTATTATAATATCCAAACTCGTCTGGCCCAATTTATTTTTGAAGTTACGTTCCCTTTGCACCTGAAGCATTCATTTGATAGATAGCTGCCGTTTTAAGCATACTAGTATTAAAAACAACAAGTTAAATCCTGATTACTGGGAAGTTACGTAGCATGGCCTCAATTATCATATGTAGATTTTAGAAGTGTTTACTTAGAAGAGAATCTTGAAGTATGAATGCATTTGTTAGGTTTCTTAAACCTTTTTCCTAATTGGGTCTTGAGATTTTACTTGCTAAAACAAGGAAAGCTTCGGTTCCCGTGATTCAAATATCACGGATACCAAAGTCTTTCACGCCCTAACAAGATTAATATCCTTCCTTTTACGAGTTCTGTGATGCTGTAAGTATTTTCTGCTCTGCTGATTGAGAATCATTCATAACTGATTAATAACACAGTGAACATTAGGCTTTGAGTAAGGTACCTAGAGAGGAATCCTTGAATCTGGTATAGGTAATTTCCTGATTGTTGATTATTGTAATTATTTTCTTATTATTATTGAAATTTGGACATTTAGAAAATTAAATAATTGTTTTCATAACTATTTTCAATATTTTATTTCCTGTTATTAAATTTGATATATTCTTTTGAGGAAACATTATCTACTTTCTTTGGATGCATATGAAATGTTTCATTTAACTCATAATTATTGAATTTAGCATAGTAATTAATTATTGCTTAATTGTTATCCTATCCTCGATTCATTTATTGCTAAAATAATGCCTGCCTCATTTCATGAAACTATAAAAACTAGAAATATGTAAATGTTCGACTTTCTTAATTTAATTACCTAATACCTGCTACAAGTGACGAGCCTCGAGTCACTCGATGTGCTATATGGGTCATTCCACATCAAATCAACACACTGTTTTCCCTCACCATCTCGGATTGTGATGAAATTTGGTACATCGGTTACATTCATAGGGAATAAGAAAACCACCAAATTTCAGCTTAATATCTCAAACGGTTTTCAAAATATGGCCTTGTAAAGTTTGTCAAAACCTGCCAAAATCGCTCTGCAGTACATCATTTAAAAGATCAGAACTCCTCTCCTATTTATGTTAAAAACATGGAAAGGGTGTCATTTTTTAGCTCTTTATATGTCCTTTCGAATGCTGTGTAACACATGATAGATTATGGGAACAATTTTTTTTTTAAATCAGAAATAAAATTTTAATTTTAAATATTTTTAAAAACGCATTTTTAAACATTTTCAAAAATTTATATAAAATAGGTTGAATCACCAGTATTTAGTATACCAAGTTTGATAATGGGATGAGAATGGGTTCATAGTCAAAAAAATCTTTTATTATTGGCGGTTTCTTACAATATCTAAGTGTTTTAGTATAAAACCCAATACAAATTCCCTGAATGAATACAATCTAAGGTAAAATATTATAACACTTATTTAGATACCTGTTAACTAAGTAAGAGAACCTTCAAACCCTATTCTTTGTAAATTGTAATCATTCTTAAATTATAAATGAATGCAGTTTATAAAATTTATTTTAATTATAAGAGATGAATTAAGCACTAATGAATTCCGTATCATTTACATTTTGTGTTTACATGCATATAAATGTGAGCTAATGAGTATGAGTTTAAACTTGTTATTGGACCATCATCACTCTTAATCTCACAGGTAGATTTCATGTCTGTACTTGCATCTTTAAGTTGAAACAAGATCACGCCCACTCGCAATTCAGTTCCTAATTTTGTTCAGTTTGCAGTTGAAGTCAGTGGTGCACACAAGTCATTTATATTTTTAGTAGAGTACTTCCTAGTTTTTTTTCATTAAAGTTTATTAAGTTTTTAATTATATATATTATCCAGTGATAAAAAAAAAACAAACAGAATTAGGAAAAGTAGTTTTTCACGACGAGAAAAATGTCAGACACATTTTTTAATAGACAATGTTGCAATCCTTTAAAAAAAACTCATAACTTAATTAGGGGGAAAAACCCTTAAGAACTGTCACTGCCTGGATTCGTAGTTTTTACCCAAACATTTCAAATAAGTCAAAGATTTGTGATGCATGCAGAAAAGAAGTTTCAGCAATTAGAAATGAAATTATCCTTCAAACAAAGTCCAAGAACCTGAAGAGACATTAATAGATTGTGATCCCAGTTTTCAGGCGGAGTCATCGCATGTTCTTGAATCACTTAACACTTCTCTAAAAGAGCTTGGTGAGTCACCTATTGTTTATAAAAAAATTAAATTAAAATCTTATTCGGCAAATAAGTTTAAAAAAATAGATTCCGCTATGAAAAAAAGGCTTTTTGTATTAAGAAATTCCGAGTCAGATGATGACAACCAGGAAGATTTAAATTATTCTGTTTTACAAAATCTAAAAATTCAGTTTTCCAATGCAACCAGAAGGAAGAAAAAGTTAATGATTTTAACTTGTATTCCAAATGCTTGGGGCATCAGGAAAATAATGCGCGAGTTCAATGCTACAACTACATGGTGCGTCAGTCAAAGAAAATACTTCGAGAAAAAGGAATTTTAGAAAGCCCAAACCCTAAAACTGGTAAAAGTTTGCCAAATGAAGTAATTCAAAATGCCCGTGACTTCTATGAAAATGATGAGATTAGTAGAGTTATGCCAGGAATGAAGGACTGCCTCACCGTAGTTGACCAAAGTGGAAACAAGACTAAAGTCTCAAAAAGTCTTATTTTATGCAACCTCAAAGAGGCGTACGCTCTTTATAAAAGTGAATTTCCCTTCACTAAGATAGGACTTTCAAAATTTGCCGAGCTGCGACCTAAGCATTGCATATTAGCTGGACCAACTGGTACTCATGCAGTATGTGTGTGTACGACACATCAGAATATCAAATTAATGATTGAAAATGCCAAACTAGGAACAATAACTAACAATGAATTGCAGACATACAAGCACTGCATGGCAAAAATGTTATGGAATCCACCATCATTAGAGTGCTTAATGAATGAATGTTCGTCATGTCCAAGAGGAGAAGAAGTTAGACAGATCCTAGAGGAATCATTTGAAGAAAACCTAATTGAAAAAGTGACATTCAGGCAATGGATATCTGTTGACCGATGTTCTTTAGAGACTATAGTGAAATCATCAGCCGAATTCATTGACATGTTTTGCAGCAAGTTGGAGATTTTAATTAGACATGACTTTGTTGCAAAGCAACAAAGTTTATACCTGAACAAGGTAAAGGACAATTTAAACTCCTGTGAGTTCGTCATAACACTGGATTTTGCAGAAAATTACAGCATGATTGTGCAAAATGAAGCACAAAGTTATCACTGGGTTAGTGAACAAGCTACAGTACATCCTTTCTTAATTTATTACAGAGAAGAGGGTAAACGCAAACATTTAAGCTATGTAATAATTTCAGAATGTCTTGAACACAACACTGTTGCCGTGTACAGTTTTCAAAAGAAGCTTGTTCATTTTTTGACCATTAAGTTTGGAGAAGTTCCGCAAAAGTTCATTTATTTTTCTGATGGATGTGCAGCTCAATACAAGAACAAAAAGAATTTCATAAACATATGTCACCATAATGAAGATTTTGGCATTGAAGCTGAATGGCATTTTTTTTCCACTGCCCATGGTAAGGGCCCAAATGATGGACTTGGTGGCACCGTCAAAAGATTAGCTGCAAAAGCTAGTTTGCAACGACCATTTCAGAACCAAATATTAACACCACACGAATTGTACGAATGGTCAGTAGTAAATATTTCTGGCATTCATTTTGATTACGGGACGCAAGAAGATTATGTCTTGGCAGATCGATTTTTGAAAAAACGGTTTAGTGAAGCACTGACAATAAAGGGAACTCGACAATACCATAGCTTTATACCTGATGCCTTTTCTTATTCCCTATGAATGTAACCGATGTACCAAATTTCATCACAATCCGAAATGGTGAGCTTACACACACACACACACACACACACACACACACAAACACATAGAGAAGGAATTTGATGATAAAGAAAGTCCATATCCTTCATACAATAATTGTTACTGGATGCATTTTTATCATAGATTAGCAATGATCACACATCACACTCGAGTGACTAACAAGGTTTGTATAGTCCTTATTAAAATCAACAAGCTGATCCATTTAATCCATTCTATTGCAAGAATACAAAATTAGTAAAACAGTTTTTGTTACAATGCAGGGGATAAAGGGCATTTTCACTTGATGATGTATGTTCCTCGAAGGACTCTTAGTAGAATGTGACAGGATTCAATACCAAACGATAATGTAAACGTTAAGCAATGAATCCCGCCACGCCCTACCAAGATGCACAGGTTACAATGCATTTATAAATCGTCTCCTCCAAGTATAACTTACATTATTTGTACAAAGTAAAGATAAAGCCTATCACTAAATACTAGAAACATTCAGGTTCCCTTATTATATAGAAGGAAAAACACAGGATTTATAGATATAATAACAACAAAAACACACAAGATCTCAGTTTCCTAACAAACGTGAAACTGATCCATCTGGGACATTCTGTTTCAAGTATACAAATTAATTAGAAGCACTTTTATGCCGTAAAAATAAAGGATGATGCTACTTTTGCCAGTGCTTATTCTCGTCCACTAGTAGCATTCCTGGGCCCCCCACATCCGAATGGGCCTCTATGGGGACATCATTTATTAAAGTAACCTCTTTCATTTTGTGGAGTTTGGTTGAAACTGCTATCTAGTTTCCCTGCTACTTTTAACAGCAGCTACGTCACCCACTTGCTAACCCTCCTCCTTTTTCAAACGGGCTTGGGGCCGTCTTTGGCGGAGTTATTAGCTGTACAATATCTGTTTTACCGAAATATGAAATTCGAAAATTAATAGCCTACACCCGACCTTATCTTATCCATAATCACATACGTCAATTTGTTACTCATGATAAACTTCCAATGTTCAAGATTTCCCATTTTCAACCGTTATTGTGTCTATGTTACCTCTAAATCCCAACATTTTATAACAGTACATAGGAATACGTGATTGTTGATACATAAAATATATTGATTAGAGGTATGTTAAATTATTTCTATATTACTATAAATCATTTAGGCCTAGTTAAATATTTGTATTTTCTTAGCATATCAATGCTATCTTTAACGTCAACATAAATAGGAGGAATCCTATTTTAATACGAGACTGGAGCTAGTAATCGGTCTCATTCCAGAATTTGTGAGTGAATAAAACTATTTTGGTGTTGTCCAATATTTCTTCACTTTTTTAATTTTGTGTATAATATTGGTTTTAGAAAAATGTGAAAGTCAAACATTTTGTTTTGTATCAGCCTCAGATACAGGTTTTTCTCATGCTGCAATCAAAACTCTCTTATGATCATCATATGGCTGCTAACCTAATGATTTAGTATAACAAATAATAACGGGTTGTCGTTTGTTTTGTTATTTTAGTCGGAACCATTCATAAATCAGTCTATATTCCACACCACCTTTCTGCACCTGGAGCATTTACTTGGTATAATGATGGTGTATTCAGGGCTAAACGATAAATAAGACGTGAAGGACTGAGTACACCTTCGCCGTACCAATTTCAGAAGTGTTTTAATTAGAATATCCAAACTTTTCTGCTCCAATTTATTATTGAAGTTCCGTTCCTTTTGCACCTGAAGCATTCAGTTGATAGATTGCCGGCTTGTTTAGCGTACTAGTATTAAAACAAAACAAAAACCAAGTTAAATACTGATTACTGAGAAGTTACGTAGCGTGGCCTCAATTATCATATATAGATTTTAGAAGTGTTTACTTAGAAGAGAATCTTGAAGTATGAATGCATTTGTTAGGTTCCTTAAACCTTCTTCCTAATTGGGTCTTGAGATTTTACTTGCTAAAACATGGAAGACTTCGGTTCCCGTGATTCAAATATCACGGGAACCAAATTCATCCACGCCCTAACAAGATTAATATCCTTCCTTATACGAGTCCTGTGTTGCTTAAAATATTTTCTGCTCTGCTGATTGAGAATCATTCATAACTGATTAATAACACAGTGAACATTAGGCTTTGAGTAAGGTACCTAGAGAGGAATCCTTGAATCTGGTAAAGGTAATTTCCTAATTGTTGTTTATTGTAATTATTTTGTTATTATGTGTAAAAATTTGGACATTTAGAAAATTAAATAATTAAATACTTGTTTTTAAAACTATTTTCCATATTTTATTTCCTACTGTTTGATTCTATGTATTCTTTTGAGGAAACAGTATATATTTTCTTTGGATGCACATGAAATGTTTCATTTATATTGTAATGTAGAATTTCAGCAAACCCTCCCTACGTATTACAATCATCTTAACTCATAGTGAAGATGGAGATAGTTAGCCGTTGCAGAGATACGAAGACAAGGTATAGTTGGGATTCGGCTAGGAGAAAAACGTCAGACTTTCAGGAAGAAATCTGTATTTGGACGTTTCGGCTGCACATTGGCAGCCTTCTTCAGCACTAGAGAATGCCTAGGGGGGAGGGAGGAAAACCTCGAGGACAACATAGGTAACCATGGTTGAATGTATGTACATTCACTTTCTTATTTTATTAACCTAATTATTTACATACATATATATATATATATATATATATATATATATATACACAATATAGAGAAGGAATTTGATGATAAAGAAAGTCAATATCTTTCTGTCGAATGTGTTTCCTTAATTGTTACTGGGTGGATTTTAATGATACATTAGCAATGATCACACATTAGACTTGAGTGACTAACAAGGTTTGTATAGTCCTTATTAAAATCAACAAGCTGATTCATTTAATCCATTCTATTGCAAGCATACAAAATTAGTAAAATCGTTTTTATTACAATGCAAAGGGTATTTTCACTTGATGATATATGTTCCTCGGAGGATTCTTAGTAGAATGTGACAGGACTCAATACTAAACGATAATGAAACGTTAAGCGATGAATCCTGCCACGCCCTACCAAGATGTACAGGTTCCAATGCATTTATAAATCGTCTCCTTGAAGTATAACTTACATTATTTGTACAAAGTAAAGATAAAGCCTATGACTAAATACTAGAAACATTCCGGTTCCCTTATTATATAGAAGGAAAAACACAGGATTTATAGATATAATCACAACAAAAACACACAAGATCTCAGTTTCCTAACAAACGTAATTCATCTTGGACATGGGCCTCTATGGGGACATCATTTATTAATGTAACCTCTGTCATTCTGTGGAGTTTGGTTGAAACTGCTATCTAGTTTCCCTGCTACTTTTAACAGCAGCTACGTCACCCCCTTGCTAACCCTCCTCCTTTCTCAAACGGGCTTGGGACCGTCTTTGGCGGAGTTATTAGCTGTAGAATATCTGTTTTACCGAAATATGAAATTCGACAATTAATGGCCTACACCCGATCTTATCTTATCCATAATCAGATATTCATGTAAAACGTTTAGTACACAAGATTGCACATTTTCAACCATTATTAATTCTATGTATAACAGTACATAGGAATAACTGATTGTTGATACATAAAATAAATTATTTATTTTGATTTGATATATTGATATAAGCCTTATTAAATATTTGTCATTTTCTTAGAATATCAATTATATTTTTAACATCAAAAAAAAAAAAAGAATGAATCTTATTTTACTTACTAATGTAATGTTTTATTTATATACATTATTATGAGCAAATTATTCAGGAATGTACTAGACACTACACCAATTCTGAGGAAAGTTCTTCGTTATGCAGGTCCCGCGTGATGGTCTTTATATGATTAAAATCATAGGAAAACAAAGTCATTTTTTAAGGCGATATTTGTAAACGTTTTCGAGAAATATTGAAACACCTACTTTTCCATACTAATTTTCAGCTTGGGTAGTTACACACGATTGATTCAGGTGGAACTTGTTATAGATTTGTCCAATCTAAAATATTTAAATTTTTTAAATATCCAGGTAAGGAAGTATTAGAAAAAAAAATCGAATTATGGACATGAAAACTTTCCGGAGCTTAGTACATTTTCTAAATTATCCCGAAAACTGTTAACAAATCGTGGTAAGTGGAAGGTGACGAATCGAAAGCTTACTAAAGTACTTCCCTACAAAACAAGTACGGGGGGGGGGGTATATTCGATGGGGCGATGTCATTCGGAGAAATAAGTGCTTTAAACATCGAAATTGTTTGTTTCGTTCTTTTCATCGGGTTTTCGTCTCTCTTTACCTAACGTTTTAAATGGTTATTTATATTTTAATAGTAAAATGAGTATTTTAATAAAATAAGATAAGAACACGATTAACATATTGGCAATAGTGTTTTCTAATGGCGAACGTTGGGAAGGTGGGGGGATTCATTTCCGCTTAGAATACAATCAGTTTCCTGTTGTGGCGCCTTAATTCTTCCTTCCCTTTGAGAGTTCATATTATATTTTTCACAAAAACAACATATTTTTCATCAAAACCTACTAATAACAGCTTCTATTTCTTGTCTAATGGCACTAGGGATATGAATGGAACCGTGTTACGATGGCGCAGTTCCTGCGAGACAGACTTTCTTTTTTTTTATTCGGCACCATTCATAAATCAGTCCACACTGCACGCCACCTTTTTGCACCTGGAGAATTTACTTGGTACATCGACGGTGAATTCAAGACTAAACAATAAATAAAACGTGAAGTCATGAATACACCTTCGCCGTACCAAGTTCGGCATCCATTTATTTATGAAGATGTATGTGTTGGGTACGCTGCGAACATCTGAGAGTTGTGAGAATACTTGAATGTATGTGAGTGTTGCCTCATCATTAGCTGCTACAAGTGACGAGCCTCAGATGACTCGCGGTGCTAGATGTGAGCTTGCACACACAAACACACACACACACACACACACACCTATATATAGGAGAACTCTGTCATTTTATAAATTTTATTATTATACAATAATATTTTGAACCCTAATATAATTCATATATAATGGAGAAGATTGGCCTGCTGAAGAGAGAATCATGGATACTTTGTCCCATAAATCTATTTCCTGATTGGGTCCTGAGAATGTACTTGCTAAAACATGGAATACTTTGGCTCCCGTGAATCAAATATCACAGATGCTAAAGTCTTCCACGCCCTAACAAGATTAATATCCTTCCTTATACGAGTCCTGTGTTGCTGTAAGTATTTTCTGCTCTGCTGGTTGAGAATCATTCACAACTGATTAATAACACAGTGAACATTAGGCTTTGAGTAAGGTACCTAGAGAGGAATCTGGTTATAGATAATTTCCTGATTATTATTGCAATTAATCTGTTGTATGTATTGGAATTGAACGTTTGAAAAATTAAAGTTTTTTTGTATAAACTTCCTAACATTTCTGTTTTTTGTTATTTTATTATGAGCATTGATTACGCATAATTTCTGTTTATTCAGACGAGGGAACAGTAATTTCTCTGTGTTTCTATCTATCTATCGATCCAGCTAGTTTTTGCTTCGGTTCAGATTTATTGGAAATGTTTCTATTTAATTTTAATGTAGAGCATCAGCTAACACTTTCTATCTGTTAAAATTGTGTAAACTAATAATTATTGAAAGAACAACATAGTAATTACTTCACATCTTCATTGTTAAATAAATGTCCTAGTTTCCCCATGATTTGTTTTTCTACTATTTTTTAAATGATTGTATTTAATGTGAACATGCATATCTTACATTATTTTGGAATAATTAATTAAGAGAGGAGTAATTTCGATAAGTTTATTTCCTCCTACTCCCCCATAATATGTCACCTGCGTGGCGGTTTTAGAAACAACAATGTTTCTCCAGCATTACAGTCGGCTTCCTCATGTATACCTGATGCTTGTAAAGTCAGCTCAAAACCGATTTCAGCTAGTGACATTTTGCATTCAGCTAACCAACAGGCAGAATGTACTGCCTAAGGAAGTCAGGGAAAATGTTGTTTTAAAAAACCGCACCGCTGGTCATATATGCCAAGATTATATCACCAAGTGACGAAGTTTTAAAAATAATAAAATTATTTCTATTACAGAATATAGCAGAATCTATATATTGTTTATATAATAAAAAGTGATAACTAAAATCGTTGGAAAATATGAGCCATTGCAATTTTATGACATTTGAAGGCACCACCGCTTATTTGGCGAACGTCATTGCTTTCTCTGGTTTTTGTTCATTTAATTCAGTTTTTATTTTCTAAATTATTAGACACCGAGGAATTATAGAAAATTCAAACTTTTAAAACTAACGAGTTACGTTAACTTTTCATTCCTTAGAAATGTACAACATATTGCTTATATATCAGCCTCAGAAAGCAAGTTTCGTCAGTTCCACCAACTGATTTGAAGATGATTTTGACCCAGCCTATGACACTTCGCAGATCAAGATCTACCTGAGCGCCAAGTTTGATCAAAATCGGCCAAACGCTGAGGATTTGTATAAGGACCAAACAGAGAGACAAACAGCTGATAGATGATTTTGACCTACCTGATGACACCTCCCTGATCAAGATCTACCTGTGTGCCAAGTTTGGTCAAAATCGGTCGAACGGTGTGGGTTTGTATAAGGAACAAGCAGACAAACAGACTGACACCTGATTTTTATGTATACATAGATTAATAAAGGACAATGCGATTATTGTTACCATCCAATCAATATTCCTACACTATGACCTTGTATTAACACTATTATCAATTAAAGAGTATGGATTTAATTCGTTATTGGTTGTATTTCAGTCACGAACCAAATAAAATATGTAATCTGAAATTTTGGCAAATCTTCTGCCAAAAGTCCCAATTTTATTTCTTCTCTGTTTTAGTTTAGACTAAAGGGAATCGTTATGTTGAATGCTGAACACATGCTCCAAGCTGAATTACCCCTCCTTCAACAAAAATACCACTTGAATAAATTAAAGTTCCTTTTTTTCGAAATTCAGGTAAAAATACATGTATATCAAAACGTATTATTACAGATAACTACTTGATAAATTGAAAATCCGTTTACACGGTTCTTCCTTGTATTTTTAGGTATTTTAAAAAATGTTTTTTGCTGATTCTATTCTAAACATAAAAAATTGAGAAGAACTAATTGTTATGAGACCATTAGATATTTTCACTTGATGATGTATATTCCTCGGAGAATTCTAAGTAGAACGTAGCAGGAATCAAAACAAAACGATAATGTTAACGTCTGGTTTTGAATCCTGCCCCGCCATACAAAGATATACAGCTACGAATACATTCAAAGATTGCCTCGTCCAAACATAAACTAAATTATATACAAAATACAGATAAAACATATCACTTGATACTAGAAACATTACTCTATCTTCATTATAGAGAATAACAATAAGAACAATATATATTGATATAATTACAACAAAAACACAAGGTGCGTAAAATGTTGAACTTACAAACATCAAACTTGTCCAACCGGACATTCTATTGCAAGCATTAAACGTTGAATAGAAGCATTTTTCTGGATTTAAAATTTATTTTTCGATGACTTCTGTTCCTTAGAGTTATCTTGTAGAATGTCATGTTATTCATTACTCGAGGATAATGTTATTATTTCTCCCAATCGTGTTCTTTCTTCGTTAGTAACAATTCCAATTGTCCTATTCTACATCTGGTAAAGAAGACACGCTGGAAAACTAGTTTTCCAAACTCCACAATTTGAAAGTATAAATGCATTTGTTAGATTCCATAATCGTTTTTCCTGAATGGGTCCTGAGAATGTACTTGCTAAAACATGGAAGACTTCGGCTCCCCTGATTCAAATATCACAGTTGCCAATGTCCTCCACGCCCTAACAAGATTATTAACCGTTTTTGTAATTTCTGGTGCAAAGTTTCTCCAATATCTTTAAAATATGTAGAGAGGGCTGGTTTAATCTATAGCAAAATATTTCCAATATTTTATTTCCTATTATTTATTTTTGGTTATTTTTATCATGAACATTGATTACGCATTTTTTTTCTGTATATTCACTTGACTGGACAGTAACTTCTTTAAGTTTCTATCTGTCACTCAATCCACCTATTTGATGCTTTTGTTCAGATGTAAATGAAATGTTTCTATTGAATTGTAGTGTAGAATTCCAACTTACCCTCTCTATGTATTACAATCTTGAAAATAACTATTGAATGTACAATATATAGTTTTTACATCATAAATGGTTTATAACACACTGAACAGTAAGATACTTGTAGAAAATACAACGGCTGGTTGTATTTTCTCGTCACAAATCTCTTTTAGGATAAATATGCTTTAGCGGTGACTAAAGCAGTGACTACTTTGCTGTTAGTAAAGTAATCTTCAACGCTCAAGTCATTCCAGCTCGCAAAAATTAATAGAATTCTATTAATTTTAGCGAGTTGGAAAGGCTAGAGTTTTGATATCTTCTTGAGCGAGCGTAGCGAGCGAAAACGCATCGCTCGAATGCCCAAAATGCGAAATAAATATAAAATATAAGTATGTTATAGAAACACCGGTTCTTTACAAATCCACACTCGTGGGGTAGCATGGCACACCGGGGAACAGCTAGTTCATAATAATAATATTTCTCGCCCTCTCAATTTGTTGTAGTGGTGTATTTAAGTTTTATAGTTTTTTTTTATATAGCTAGTATCAAGTCGTAATAATTTGAATTTCTTAATAAGTTAGATGATGTGAGAATAGCCCCAGGTGCGGGATTTTGTCTGGCAGAGTTAGTTGTTTAAATTTATTAAAAAGCTTAGACTTCTGTTTTCACCTTATCAGACCTGTTTCCATTTTGTAAGGTGCAAAGAAGCAACATCCGCGTGATAAGGGAACACTTATCTACAAAAAACACCTAGATATGATGTTATGAAAAACTGGTTTATCTGTTTGGGCTTCCCGAATTGTTTTGACTTCTTGTGGCGTCACATGGGCCTGATTATGTTATAAGACGCGCCAAGAAGCATCAACATGGAGATATGGGAATGTTTATCGAATGAAAAGCCAAGATTACTTTTGAAGTAGCAGTAGTGACTTTTAATAGTTACTCGTACTCGCTGATAAGCTTACTGATTAGCTTACAGGTTCTTTGCTGGTTATCTATTACTACTTGACACGTTATCTACGGTTGTAAATCATATTAGATAATGGCAAGGAATATTTATTATTAAAAAGGTTAACTTTTTTTTTTTTTTTTTTTTTTTTTTTTTTTTTTTTTTTTTTTTTTTTTTTTTTTTTTTTTTTACGGCGCATCGACAAATCGTGGCCATTACCGCCTACGTCCAGGGTGCAGCCAGGACTTTTCTCAGCGAGCCCTGAGATGAGAAAATTTCTGGCGCCGGTGGGGATTGAACCCACCATCTCCCGCTTATGAATCTAGCGCGCTAGCCACTAGACCACGGGGGACCCCTAAAAAGGTTAATATGATCAAAATCAATGGTAATTGTTAAATTAAGGGGCCTCCTCACGGATTTTTTGGCCCGTTGGTTCTATATTGTATTTAGACGCACTAAAAACGGATAAGTTAAAATAAAAAGTCGCTCTCAAATAGGAAAAAAGTTATTAAGCATTAAAGTTAACTGTTTTATAGGTTATGAAGGCTACCGTAAACAACTATATTTGTAAACACACGTATTTTATTCATTTTTTTCTCTTTTCGGATATTTTACATCTATTTAACATTAAGGACATACGTGCTATGCGTTTCCGCGCGCTTCGCTCGCTCAAGAAGATATCAAAACACTCAATCCAACTCGCTGAAATTAATAGAATTCTATTAAATTCAGGGACTCTAGTCAATCCAACTCGCCTACAATCAATATAATTCTATTAATTTGTGCGAGTAAGAAACCAATCGCTTTTTCTTTGTCAGGAACATCGCGAACTAATTGTAAAAGACCCATTTATTCTCACTAACATATCACTGCCGAATCACTGTTAAAATCACTACTGCTATTTCAAAAGTAAATGGATGTGGTCTTCGCAAAAAGACCCATAAGTGTTTTGGTCGACACTTGCGGATAGCGTCATAAGCTGCGTCCCTTCCAAGGAAGGGAGGGAGGAAACGCGCTAAAATAAATAAAAAGGCAGATGGTCCCAAATGTCCATCAATCTTGTTTGAAACTAACAGGAGATAAGGAAACATGCAAATAGCTCTTTTGTGGTCTTGGAAAATTTTTATAAAAATGAATAAAGCACATCATATGTATTGTGGTCTTACATCAAATAAATTGTATGAGTAGATTATAATAGGATTTGTAATAATTGATATTTATTATTATTTTTTTGACATGTTGTGATTTTACATTATCCCCCCCCCCTCTTCAAATGTTTATGTATGTTTGGTTTTTATTGATGAAACCTCTTAGGCGTGTTTCTGAGTAGGATCAGGTTACCGGGTGTTGGTTTATGATGACCTTGCTCAGTCCATTGGTCGTAGCCCAACTAGTGTAGTCAGCGAGACATCGGTCTGCAACCTCCTCCCTCATGTTGTCCCTCACCTTTCTCTGTCTCTTCCAGGATTATTCGACCTACAGTAATCCTAGAAGGCGTGGAGAATTCTAATGAAGAGCAGAAAAGGCCAAGGCCGACTGGAAACTTAATCCTAGTATCTTTCTATCCCCTCCCCATCCACCAGTCCCAAGCAAGAACTGGGACTAGTGGATGGTTGTTGTTTCAAATTACTCAATCCCTCATGAAATTAGTTCTAATAATAATATTTGGGTATAATTTAACGCGTTGAGCGCCATGCAGTCAGATAGGACAAATGTTTCATATATACATTTTTTTTTTTTCTTTTTGTTGGTTTAACAGTGTATCAACAATTTGGCTATTAACGCCGGGCTATCTATATGTTTCCATCATTTTATGATACCAACGGCACGTGGTCGGTCACCCATTCAGGTACTTCAGGTACGCCCGACGTTGCTTAACTTCGACAATCAACGAGAACCGGTGCATTTAACGTGGCTATGGCTGTTGGCACAACACCAGTTTTAAATTATTTATGTGTGTTAATGTTTTTAATATTGTTTTAGTTGGACCGCTCTTGTTCTGATCAATTCGTTTGTGCAATTGGATAAAAATGTTTTTTGTTTTTTTTACTCATGGAGCCCCAGCCTGGCTCCATGCAGTGATGTCCAACCATATTTTAAGCCATCTCCTGTTATAAATTATTTATGTATGTTAATGGTTTTAATATATTTTTGTATTTTGTTTTATGATTCATTAATTTTGTAACAGGATTTTGCAATGTATAATAACAAGTATTACAATTTATAATACATAACGAAAAAAATAAAATAAAAACCTTATTTATACGTTTACTTTCATAAAACTTTATTTATGAGTAAGTGTCCTTGCGGGGTTCCGGTTGTTTTACCCACCGGGAAAGAAAGGTCACCAGGAGAGAATATTTCACTTTCAGATTCTACAAGCGGAAGACGAAAAACTAATTATATTCTCTTTCCGAAATAAATTACTCAATCCCTCTTGAAACTAGTATTCTAATTAATATTTGGGTTTAATTTAACAAGCAGAGCGCCAAGCGGGCTGTTATGACCGCCGATGGACTATTAACCGTGGCAGGTCAGTCTCTAGGAACCATCTGGTCCCATCAAATTAACTTAGAAATAGGGCCATGGGACCTCACGCCCGGCCTGACTTCAAGGCCTATGGGATTTTTTTTTTTTTTTTTTTTTTTTTTTTTTGTCTTATGCAAATAGACAAAAAAGTTTTTTTTTACTCATGGAGCCCCAGCCTCGCTCCATGTAGTGATGGCCAACCACATTTTAAACCATCTCCTGTTAATTATTCTTTATTTTTGTTAATGGTATTGATATTTTTATGATTTATTAATTAAATAATAGAATTTTAAAATTATTATAGAAAATGAAAAAAAAAAAAATAAATCCTTATTTATTTGTTTATTTCCATCAAAATCTATTTATGGAGTGGGCTACCGGTTGTTACACTAACCGAGAAAGAAGCGTCCCCAAGAAAGAATATATCAGTTTCAGATTCTAAAAAGGGATGGAAAAAAAACCGAAAAATTTCTTTCCGAAAGAAATAATCAATAATACTTGTAAAAACATAAGTCCACGATGATTTTCTCTTGCCAACCCCAAGATATTTTCGATTTCTGAAGTTGATGTAAACGTTTCCACAGGAACACTGGCAAATAGGATAAACATTTACACAGGGACACCGACAAATAGGATAATCATTTCCACAGGAACACTGAAAAATAGGATAAACATTTTCACAGGAACACTGACATATAGGATAAACATTTTCACAGGAATACTGACATATAGGATAAACATTTCCACAGGGACACAGACAAATAGGATACAAATTTTCAAAGGAACACAGACAAATAGGATAATCATTTTCAGGGGAAGTAGAAGGATTAACTCGAATTTTTGTCTCGACTCCCTCATTCATCTAAAGTAAAATCTAAAACAGTTTCTCCCGCTTAGAGATGTGGAGTTATTGAGTAATAGATTTCTAATTCACATTCAAGAATTCGGAATTACTTAATTCTTTTGAGTTTTTATTTTTGAGTCTTTTGTGATTTTCGTTTAAGGCCTCAGAGCTAGGGTTATTAGACGCCTTGGTAAAGGGACTGTAGGACGACGAAGCAGGTAGTGAAGGAACACGTGCAGGTAAACTTCATTTGGGCACCGTTGACGGCTATTCCTCGCAAGTCGTAAATATCAAACGGCTAGGAGACCCCAAAAAGACCTCCGCGGAGCAGTCATAAATTACCCCAACCATAAAACGCTGCCCCTACACTGTTTTATTTTTGTATATTGGTTGGAACGTGATGGGAATTCCCAACTGGGGATTAGGAATGTTTTTTTTTGTTTGTTGGCAGCACTGCCAGACAGAATAGACATTTCTTATAAATATTGATTGAAAATTACAGTTGCAATGCGTATCATTCGTTTTTAATGTATTCAAATTGACGCATATTGCGGTCCGATGGGACAACCTGTGGACAATTGGCGCTGGCAGAGGCGGTACCTAGGAACCACCTGCTCCCACCAATTATAAAAGTGGCGGGCGAACTACACATGAAGGCTATGTACATAACAATTTATTTATTTACTAACAAAATATTTAAGAAAGGAATTTAACGTTGATTAATATTGATGTGTTGAACATGTAAACATTGGGTATGGAAAATCAAATGGATTTAAATAATTGTTTAGATCAAATTACTCCTAAAGAGATGACATGAAATAGGTATGAAAAGACAACGATATTCCATACAGTAAAACTAACAGAAAACAGCCTAATTCTTGGATATAATAAGTTATTATCTTTCCTGGGAGCTATCAGAGAAGACAGAGGGAGAGGGGAGATAGAGCAATGGCGGCAGTGCCACTCGTTGAGGTTCTGCGCAGTCCCTCCCCCCCCCCCGCCACTACATTCATTCTAATCTCTTCAACTCATTTCAATAATAACACTCTTTCTCTCTCACTTAATCAGTCTTTCTCACTCTACCATCCTACCACTCTCTCGCTCATAACTTTTACCATCTTCCTCCCACTCCCAACTCCCTCTGCCTTTTCCCCTACGCCTTTCCCTTTCTTACTCACTATTATCCACAACCTCTCCCTCGTACTTCCCCCCCCCTCAGTAACTCATATTTCCTCCTCCCTCTACCTCCTAATTCCTCCTCCTCCCCCTGTATCACATACTTCCTCCTCCTCCCTCTACCTCCTACTTCCTCCTCCTCCCTGTATCACATACTTCCTCCTCCCTCTACCTCCTACTTTCGCCTCCATCCCCTATATCACATACGTCCTCCTCCTCCCCATTTATCACATACTTCCTCCTCCCTCTACCTCCTACTTCCCCCTCCTCCCCCTGTATCACATACTTCCTCCTCCCTCTACCTCCTACTTCCTCCTCCTTCCTGTATCACATACTTCCTCCGCCCTCTACCTCCTACTTCCTCCTCCTCCTCCTGTATCACATACTTCCTCCTCCCTCTACCTCCTACTTCCTCCTCCTCCCCTGTATCCCATACTTCCTCCTCCCTCTACCTCCTACTTCCTCCTCCTCCCGCTGTATCACATACTTCCTCCTCCCTCTATCATCTACTTCCTCCTCCTCCCTGTATCACATACTTCCTCCTCCCTCTACCTCCTACTTCCTCCTCCCCCCCCCGTATCACATACTTCCTCCTCCCTCTACCTCCTACTTCCTCCTCCTCCTCCCTGTATCACTTACTTCCTCCTCCCTCTACCATGTACTTCCTCCTCCTCCCCCTGTATCACATACTTCCTCCTCCTCCCCCTGTATCATATACTTCCTCCTCCCTCTACCTCCCACTTGCTCCTCCTCCCCCTGTATCACATACTTCCTCCTCCCTCTAACTCCTACTTCCTCCTCCTCCTCCCTGTATCACTTACTTCCTCCTCCCCCTACCATGAAGTTCCTCCTCCTCCCCCTGTATCACATACTTCCTCCTCCTCCCCCTGTATCATATACTTCCTCCTCCCTCTACCTCCTATTTCCTCCTCTTCTCTGTATCACATACTGCCTCCTCTCTTTACCTCCTACTTAATATAATAAATTATATTATTGCACTGATGAAGATTCTCTTGCTAGAGGGGAAATTAAAAAATATAATGTATATTATGTAATTTATGAGGTCAAAGCCAATTTTAAAATTTATATATATATATATATATATATATATATATATATATATATATATATATATATACATGGATAAATATATATATATATATATATATATATATATATATATACATGCAATTTAATACTTACCGCGTAATTGCAGCACTCAGGTTATATAATTTTTATATGATGTTGAATATGAATACGTTTTCCAACAACATATAAGTAGACAAAAAACCGAAGAAGTGAGGAAATGATATTGAGTTCAAGGTCAAATGGCTTTTCCAGCTGGTGGAATGAGTAGCTTTTTAAATAGTTTCATAGTATTATTCTATAATGAAAATATATACACCTTACACAATATATGATAATTATAATTACACTGTGTGTATTCATCGATAATGGCCTAGATGTCGACACGCCGTCGAAATGATAATATTTATATTATTGCACTGCTGAACTTTCCCCTGAGAGGGGGGAAATTAAAATATAGAAAGAAAGAGTATTACTCAATATTTATGAGCTTAAAGCTAATTTTAAAATTTATATATATATATATATATATATATATATATATATATATATATATATATAGATAGATATATAGATATATTTGTTTATATATGCATATGTATTCATGAATATGAATACGTTTTCCAAAAGAGATACACATCTGCGTCCACCCCTTCAAGGTCAAATGGCATTTCCAGCTAGTGGAAAGACTAGCTTTTTAAATAGTTTCATTTTATTTTTCTATAATAAAAATATAGACACCTATCAAAGTAAAAAGTTAACTTCATTCTTTCATTTATTTAAACGTTCATTGCCCAGAACCCGCCTGGCGGGTGCACCCGTCCTTTGCCACCAGGCCCACGACCCGCCAGGCGGGTCCCCATCCCATGTAGAACAAACGATTGGGCCACTTGCAATTATACCGCTCACCTAATGAGCAATGAATACGACTGTCCGTTTAGTTTTTATATTTTACACTCCAATTACATAACACCCCCAATTATTTAACTGATATTAAATTAAGTGGCTCAGATTAATTTATAAATATAGGAATTTTCTTTTTAAATAACGATTTTTTTTTATTCTTATAAATATTCACTGGATAGCTTTTGCCGTAACTTGTAAATATAACGGAAAGTTATTGTTGTAATTTTTATTTTATATTAAAAGATTATTACTACATTAGCACGAATAGGGAAAAGGTTTCTTTATTTTTTTTTAGAAAAAAAAAGTGGAAAATAAAGGTATTTTTTTAATTTCCCTTTTCCCTCAACCACGTTGTGTTACCTACTGCGAAAATGTGGTTTTTCAAATCCAGTTTTATCCGGATTTTATTTTGTCATAGAAACGAATCGGTGACTGCTATCGAAATAAAAACCCATGATTTATTGAATATATTAAGTATCGAGGAATATTTTCTAATATTATATATTTAATAGTTAAAATATATTTTCACTCTGTGTGTATGACGTATTCAATATGTCTTCCCTTCTGCAAAGACTGGCTTCGCATTTTCTGGAATTGCACCATTTACTCTAAATACACTTTTGAGATATTAGGCTGTAGAAATTCAACATTTTAGCAACTAACATTATCAATTCAATCTGAAAAACACGTTTTAGGACTTAAATATTCATAGAAAGACTTCTAATTTGAATAATTTCCTTTTCACAGATCCCACGAGGGTAGAGTAGCGAACTGTGAGTTCTCAAGCATTTAATCTCGATAAAATCCGACAAAAAACACTAAATTATTGAAGGAACACACATTTGCTTTAAGACTTATTCAAATTAAGCTGTTTCCATGCACCAGGAGAAGAGAAAATGTACTTACAATTCTGAAGGTAACATGGCTGCCCAAGGACGGAGGAGAGTTTCACGAAAAGTATATTATGGAACGCGACCGATTCAAGACTGGAGTGTCGCGTGGCCTTCGCGTCATCGAGGTGGAGGGGGTACCAATGAGATCAGCACAGAGGGCAGAAATACAGTTTTTTCTAATAATTCAATTGCGGGGGGCACCTGGAATTTTGGATTCCTCTAGAACGGGTAATTTAAAAACGAAAATCAATAACTCAAACGCAAAAATCAATAGCTGAATCTTCTTTAGCAATATTCTTACAAGAAGTATTGACAATATTTGTGCAGTAGGTTCTTTTCGAATATACTACAATAACAAATTTTAAAAAAAATGTACTATCCCAATGAAAAAGGATACCAAAATTAAAAATTTGTTTTAAATGAATACCGATTGGGGTTGTAGTACTTTTGTTTAAGTGTCCGAATTGAATAACGTTGGGAAAATAAATTACAAATTGAAATAATGATATTATGAAAACACCAATTTCATGGAATTCTCGCACTCAACCATAATTAGCTTCAATAGGCAATGACATGGACTTCTCGCACTCATTATACAACCATAATTAGCTTCAATAGGCAATGACATGGACTTCTCGCACTCATTATACAACCATAATTAGCTTCAATAGGCAATGACATGGACTTCTCGCACTCATTGTACAACCATAATTAGCTTCAATAGGCAATGACATGGACTTCTCGCACTCATTATACAACCATAATTAGCTTCAATAGGCAATGACATGGACTTCTCGCACTCATTGTACAACCATAATTAGCTTCAATAGGCAATGACATGGACTTCTCGCACTCATTATACAACCATAATTAGCTTCAATAGGCAATGACATGGACTTCTCGCACTCATTATACAACCATAATTAGCTTCAATAGGCAATGACATGGACTTCTCGCACTCATTATACAACCATAATTAGCTTCAATAGGCAATGACATGGACTTCTCGCACTCATTATACAACCATAATTAGCTTCAATAGGCAATGACATGGACTTCTCGCACTCATTATACAACCATAATTAGCTTCAATAGGCAATGACATGGACTTCTCGCACTCATTATACAACCATAATTAGCTTCAATAGGCAATGACATGGACTTCTCGCACTCATTATACAACCATAATTAGCTTCAATAGGCAATGACATGGACTTCTCGCACTCATTATACAACCATAATTAGCTTCAATAGGCAATGACATGGACTTCTCGCACTCATTATACAACCATAATTAGCTTCAATAGGCAATGACATGGACTTCTCGCACTCATTATACAACCATAATTAGCTTCAATAGGCAATGACATGGACTTCTCGCACTCATTATACAACCATAATTAGCTTCAATAGGCAATGACATGGACTTCTCGCACTCATTATACAACCATAATTAGCTTCAATAGGCAATGACATGGACTTCTCGCACTCATTATACAACCATAATTAGCTTCAATAGGCAATGACATGGACTTCTCGCACTCATTATACAACCATAATTAGCTTCAATAGGCAATGACATGGACTTCTCGCACTCATTGTACAACCATAATTAGCTTCAATAGGCAATGACATAGTTTTATTAGTGAAAATGAAACCGGAATATATTAGTATTCGTATTTATTACAAGAAACAAACATCAAATGTACATTTTATTATTCAAAACTTGATTAAAATCAATCTCACATGATATCGAACTTCAGAGAACTTATTGGCTGAAAGTTTTATTCATAGAATTGCCGATTTTTAAACAATTCAGATGCATTCAATATTTAAAGACTCCAGTATCGCAATGAATGATGAAATTTAGAAATCGGAGTTCCTAGAACTAATTGGATTACTTCACTTCAGTTCTTCTTATTCATAATAAATATTACAAATTGAACTTCAGAGAACTTATTGGCTGAAAGTTTTATTCATAGAATTGCCGATTTTTTAAACAATTCGGATGCATTCAATATTTAAAGACTCCAGTATCGCAATGAATGATGAAATTTAGAAATCGGAGTTCCTAGAACATATTGGATTACTTCACTTCAGTTCTTCTTATTCATAATAAATATTACAAATTGAACTTCAGAGAACTTATGAGAGATGCTTAAGCCCCTTTTCTTGGCATTAAACATTTTCCGTTTAGTTGTACTTAATATTTAAAGCTCGAGTTTCTTGTTTTTTTTTTTCTTTTCTAAAGTAAGAAAAATACATTTCTTTCTTTTATTGCGTAATATTTTTAATACTGGTGTATTTGATGGATTCTTATATAAATATATCATTACCTAAATATATGATACTTCTTTATTACAATAGAATGAGCCTCTTTCCATCAAATCAGTCTTTCCGCATGAGAAGATGTTTTACTTTTTCATTGTAAAATCAGAAATTTAAGTATAGCATACTGGGCTTTCCGGGCAGCTTTTACTTATAAACCAGAATGCTATTAGGTTAGGGCTGTTGGTATAAATCCTCTCAGAATTGAGAATGTAGCCATACAGGTGAAGAGTAGTTCGCAGAAAGCAAGATGGCGAAGCAGGTAAAACCGGTTTGATACCTGTTCAAATCTAGGTTTCATTGGGCCCGCTCTTTGTAGATGGACGCTCACTCATTGGTCTCTATTTCTGCCTGTATTCTCCTTCTCAAATCCCTCTTCCGACCTGGTCAATGACAAAGGACTATGATAAGCCAGTTTCAAGAGGTAACACCTGAGTTGTTTTTAATCCCTTTTCGTAACTACTCTTCCCCCAAAGCCCCCTTCCGACCTGGTCAATGACAAAGGACTATGATAAGCCAGTTTCAAGAGGTTCTTCAAGACTAGTTTCGTCCCTCTGGATCCTACAGGCCTTCCCTAGACTCTAAGGTCTACACCCACCTAACACGTGAGTTGTTATTAATCCCTTTTCGTAACTGCTCTTCCTCCAAAGCCCCCTTCCGACCTGGTCAATGACAAAGGACTAAGATAAGCCCGTTTCAGGAGGTTTTTAATGACTAGTTTCAGCCCTCTGGATCCTACAGGCCTTCCCTAGACTCCAAGGTCTGTATCCACCTAACACCTGAGTTGTTATTAACCCCTTTTCGTAACTATTCCCCTCCAAGTGTCTCTTCCTCTTTCATTCCTAACACACTATCAAATATTAAAAAAAAAAAAAAAAAAAAAAAAAAAAAAAAAAAAAAAAAAAAAAAAAACAACAAAAAACACTCACCTCTATTTCAAGTTTCTACTTGCTTTTCTACTAAGTCTTCTTGTTGCCTAGCTTTCTATCCTTTTATAAACTATGCCATAACTCCTGTTTGAATACATTTATTATCAAATGTGGCTGCACCCCTTCAAATGTGCTTCAGCACAGAATAAGTGATGTTTATGTGCTATCCTCCCCGATTTGTTCACTATTGTTATTATTTATCGTACACATACACATTTGTCTTCTTCTTTTATTTCACTTTCTTTTGAGGCTACTCGCTAAAAAAAAAAAACCCTGCATTGGAAACCTTTTCAATTTACACTAAAAGAGGCATGTTAGGCTTTCTATTACATCTCGATTTCATTTGTTGTCCATACAAAAGAGTAATTATTCAAATAAATCATCACCTCTACAAAACTCAAACTGGAATTATAGAAAGAGAAATTATACTATTTTCATTAAGAGGAGATCGTTGACCATTGGTGATGCGAAGGTAGGAATTTTCAGTGCTCGCTCGATATTTCTTAATAAAACTACATTTTACACGTGTAAATGGGTTTTATTATTCGCCGAAGTTTCGACTTGAAATTCAAGCCTTCATCAGGGCTGTAAAACAGGTAGGACAGTGTTAATACTAGTTTAAAATTTATAAAGAGATTCAAAAAATAGAAAATAATTATACAGAAAGTCTGTACTATAGCTTATACTATTTTCCATTAATTAAAACATTTCCCTTTGACACACTGAATGTAATTGCATTTATTTGAGTATAAATCAAAATACATAAAACGACCCCAGAACCAAACTCCACTGAAGAAAGTCCAACTCGCAGGAACTGCGTCTCCTCCGCATGTTTTCATATCATTTTTATTTTCACTGACATTTGGAATAAAAAACGACTAGTATTTTCTTTTTAAAGTTCATACTATTTTTGTAAGAAACTTACATCAATATGCTAATTTTACTTCGAATCAAATTTAAATACCTACTCCAAGAACAGTGGAGTCATGATTTTCCTTAATCTGAACATTTTGACTTAAGTTAATCTAATTTTTTTGAATAATTTTCTCAATTAAATTTCCTTTAACATTCAAAAAGATTATTGAGAGGAGATCGTTGACCGTTGATAATGCAAGGTAGGGATTGTCGGGGTACGGTCACTGCTACTTAATAAAACTACATTTTATCGTAAAAATGGTTTTATTGTGCCGACGTTTCGGCTATGAGAAATGATCACACATCGGTGAGGTATAGTTCTCAACCTTCCCATCGCCCTGATGAAGGCTTGAAGTTCAAGCCGAAACGTCGGCACAATAAAACCATTTTTACGATAAAATGTAGTTTTATTAAGTAGCAGTGACCGAACCCCGACAATCCCTACCTTTCAAAAAGATTATTGTTCTCGTTTAAAAATAATTGTTGTCCAATGAGGCGATTGATTTGAAAATTGGTTTTATCAATTTTTTAAAGAAAGCTTTTCTTATAAAAGATAGGAAAATGGCTTAAGAGGGTATTTTTTCCAAAACGAATCCGTCTATATTCGTAGTGTGCTCCGTACATCGCTAAAAATCTACTTAAACAAAAATATCGAGTAGGTACATTCAATAAGCAATATTGTGGCATTTTTATCACTCACTAAACATTTGTTGAATCTTTCAATCTTGACACTGCTAGTCCGTGGAAGATTTGGCACTTTTGGGCGGGGAATAATATTAAGATGTGATATAAATAGGATTTGTTATAAACTCCTGAAGAGGCACAAGATAAGACGTGTAGTATTTATTTATGTATTTCACTGTCCTTCCATCATTTTGTTGCGTCGCCATTTAAGTATGGACCGGGCTTAGGACCGTTTTATTTATTTTAATTTAATATTAATATATGAAATTAACAATAGTGGATCAACAGGAAAATCAAACACAACACTGAATTATATTAGGAAAAAAATTAAAGCACGTTTGCAAGGACTTGATAAGCTGTGTGCATGTGTGTATATATATTCACATGAGTGTGTGTTTATTTTGCCTGTTCGTCCTTCACATCCCCAAATGTAGCCAAAGTTTGATAAAATATCAAAATTGAAAAGCGTGAAGGCAATATTTATTTCATACCTTGTTAAAACTTGACCAGACCTCTGACTTCATGAACAATATCGCCCTGCGTACTAAAATCTGTATAAAAATTGTAAGAACAGAGTTCAATGATGCTAATGACCCAGGCAGTCAGAGGACCTTTAATTAATAAATTAAAAAAAAAAAACAAGTTTGATCCCCTTCAAGTTTTATGTGTTAGCTGAATTATATTTTTTGTTGCCATTGATATGAAACTGGGAAACTAATTGAGAGTGTCTCATTCATGGGTGTTTATAGAAAACAATTTCGGAGGGGGCTGGGAATAGTTTGGGGGGAGGCTGAGACCATTTCCGGTGTATGGAGTACTAACAATTTAGATCTTGGAAGAGTTTTAGCCAACTTAAACGCTATTACACCCAAAATAGAATATGTCTTATGAACTAAATGATCTTATTTAATTTATTTTTAAGGGTTTTATGAAATTTTTACCGATCAAATCAAAATTTCTGGGGGCCTAGTATGCTGGAGAACTGGAGTTCAAATCCCGAGCACACTAAAGATTTTTATATTTATTATCGTGTTGGTGAAGAGCAACCATTCAGCCCCTCAGTCCCCCCCCCTTATATACACCCATGGTCTCATTGAAAGGAATATTATATATAAATACTTTCAGTTCTTGGTTGGGAAAAAATATTTTCATAAAAGAGGCAGGTCAATTAAAAACAATATACATATAGGTCATTTCATTAAAAATGACTCACCGGTTTCACATCCATTTTGATGCCTCTTCAGGGACAGCCTAACTGCAAGTAGGCACACCTTCTCCAATGCAGACCAAAGAGAAGGACAAATACAAGAAGGCAAACCTTCTGCTATAGGGACCAAAGAGAGGGAGGAGTACAAGAAGGCAAACCTTCTGCTATAGGGACCAAAGAGAGGGAAGAGTACAAGAAGCCAAACCTTCTGCTATGTGGACCAAAGGGAGAGAGGAGTACAAGGCAAACCTTCTGCTATAGGGACCAAAGAGCTGAAGCATTTATTTTAAAATGTTTATACCGGATGGGATTCAGAAAAATGAAAGATAAAACTAGGGTCTCAATGCTAATGTTTATGAAAAAATTCATGTTCTTTATGAATATATTCAAAGAGCTTAAAACTGAGAAAATTAATAAATCTATAGAGATAAAATATAGTGGAGATTCGGAAATATAAGGAAAAGAAGTTACTGAGTTCTTATATCAACTGGCTATGGATTGATGCATTAGTGAGTGGATTAAGTCGGAAAAGAGGGTTTTCCTAAAACTGTTCCATTTATAGTTTCACAATCATCATGTAGTATTTGTTAATATTATTTTGATTAGATATTATAATTACCGTCACCATTATTGTAGGAGTATTTAATTTTCCTTCGGTAGACGGGATGATTTGCCTCTCCAACAATTATTCCTTGGTTAAGGATTTGTTTTAAACTACTTACGTGGGCTAACTTTTTTGACGTCTTAATGATTTCCCTAAATGACATAAACCACCTGATTGATAATATCGCCTTACAAACCAATCCTGTTTTCCCTGTTTCATCTATCAAAGCTAGCATTTCACAGTCTAATACTAAAAAATTACTATTTAATATTGTCTTGCAGTGCCTCAAGCTCTTGATTTTTCATGAAGGATAGAAACTTGAAAGTTAAGAAGCTAGGAAAGGTAGGAGATTATGGGGAAGTTAAATACAATTAGGTAGTGCATGGTTAATATCATATCAGGCTAGGTGATTATATATTTTAATACTTTAGCAGTTCTTAGAAAGGATGGAGAGTCCTGAAAAAAAAAAATATATAAAGATGGAGTTAATAAAAAGCAATCATGAGCACTGAAAATCTAAGGGAAACATTTCATTGAATACAATCAGGTTAAAAATACGAAAACAAAAATACAAATTTCATTTAATACACCAAAATAAAATCAGGTGGATAATATGAAGATAAAAATATTAATTTTATTGAATATGTGGACATCAAATCAGTTAGAGAATAAAAATATAAAATTTCAATTTTTTCAAAAAATAAAATTTAAATGTTGTAGAGAACACAAAGGTGGGGGGGGGGCAAGATTAGCTGAGTGGTAGAGCACTGGACTAGTATGCTGGAGAACTGGAGTTCAAATCCCGAGCACACTAAAGATTTTTATATTTATTATCGTGTTGGTGAAGAGCAACCATTCAGCCTCCCTGTCCGTACCTAGGCAAACCCACCCTTTAATTAATTTAATATTGGGTACCTGCAAAGGAGAAAATCAGGCGGCCAGAGCATAGTTCTGACCATAATAGGTTGACAGTGTGCTGTATGGTCAAGAAACAGATACAGAATAAGGGCCCTCGTGGTCTAATATGGGACAGATTTTTTTTCCCCTTAGAGAACACAGAGGTTTAAATAAAAATTTCATTGAACATACCAATTAAAACTAGATGAGGCTGTTTTGTTTCAAATCAAATAAAATAGGAAACTAAATAATAGAAAAGGACATTTACACTTTGCTGATTCAATTAAGTAATTCAGGACAAATTATCTCCAGTAGAATGTTTTGGACATCTGACCAATTATTGTTGTCTATAAAAAGAAAAAATCAGTCCTGTAACAGTCCACAAGGGCCCGGAGGGGCAGATACTATAGAGGTATCTGATTCATGACCATAGGGCACACTAGGAAGATAGTGTGGTCACTATTATGCTCTGGCCGCCTGATTTTCCCCTTGCTGCTTCGAATGCTAGAGCCATTAGCACCAAGGTACCCATTATTAAATTCATTAAAGGCTGGGTTGGCCTAGGAATGGTCAGGGAGGCCGAACCTAACCCATGAGTGAAGACACTAGAAGAAAAAATCTTTAGTCCTTGCTTGGAATTTGAACTCAGGTCCTCCAGCTTATTAGTCCAGTGCTCTACCACTGAGCTAACGACGCCCCCTAACTGTTGTCTATAATGTCCTCAATAATTCACATCCTGACTCACAAAGTCTCTCTTGAGGAGGCTGTGACTAATGGCATAAATATTGTTGTTGTTTTACGAGTTTTCATTTGTTCCATATCTACAATTACAATGACAAGAAATGGAGGACCCAGTTCATAGATCCTGAAAAAAAAATTACTGATTAATTTTTTAAAGGGCTACTGGGTTAATCCATTAACTAATTACATAATGAAGAAGAAACTATCAGAAGATACAGTTAGGGGGAGACTATAGTCCACTTCCAGAGTAGGGCAACTGTCTGGAAATGAAGTATCACTGGAGAGTGCTAGCTCTGACAAGTCTCTCGTTATCTCTGCAACTCAGTCTTGAAGACAACAGTCAAGAAGCAGCTTTGGTGGTTATGGCATCTATGCAGAATGGACATCCATGGAAGTTCTACGAGGCCTGGCCCACTGGACATCATCCAAGAGGAAGGCCGAGACTGCTATGGATGGACCTCATTTTCTGGCTTCTGACAGGATTCTGAACTCCACGAGGTGCTGGCTTGGGATTGTGATGCATGGTAGTCTTGGGCCAAGGCATCTCCAAGCTTAAAGGCACACAGAGGATGATAAAGAAGTATATATTTGTATTTGTATTTGTGTGTGTGTGTATATATATATATATATATATATATATATATATATATATATATAAATACATACATACTTACCGTTTATTCAAATTTTCATTGGAAAAATGACTTTTATTTCAGTAAAACATAAAAGAGAGCTGCTGTAAAACTTGTTTGTTTCATTTTTATCCTCTAATTTCAGATATTTCAGTAGATTATTAAAGAAATTTAAAAATCCTTTCCCCCTCCAAAAAATATTCAAATGGAAAAGCGTATCAGAAAATTCTTTTTGAATGCTAAAACAAGTATTAATTTTACCTCAGCATTAAATGCCTATCATTTTCATATTAATTACAGATGAGGCTTTGATGGCCCGTTTTGAAAGATATTAATGAAAGTGAAAGACCTATACTGTACAAGTAGAAATGTAAGAAACTCTTAGGTCTACTGTTAGGGTTCCCACAACTCAGGTACATCATTTATAATACCCGATCATGAAGCAGTTATATAATTAAAAACTCAAGTTTCTGAATAATATTTAAACAAACGAATGGTATTATAAGTAGAAATATTTTCTACTTTTAATCGTGTTCATCAATTTTTTTTTTTTTTGTGCAATGTCTGACGAGGCCACCCGCATCAACTGTTTTGTGAAAATCATTTCCACATTAACATGCTGTAGATCTCGAATAAAGGTATATAAACTCTATCAATATTATAAGGTAAAGTTTTTTTTACCCTTAGGAGCCCTGATTCTATCTTTCTATCTACTGAAGTAAGTAATAATGGAATATGTAACCCCTATTATGAAAATTTAAGTAAAAGAAGACAGCAGATATTTATTTTTTTCTCAGGATAGCGTAATTCAATTAAAATTTTGTCTCCTGTTTTTTTGGTGGGGAACATTTTCTTGTTAATAATTCTTTCATCAGCTTTCAATATGTCAAAAATATTCAAATATAAAATTTTAAGTTCGACTAAAGATTAGTGGGACTTACAGTGTATAATGAATAGAACTCTGGCACTCAATTTTAAACCCTTACACAACAAAGTACCAATATACTGGTGGTGAGAGGACTACAAGAAGGCAAACCTTCTGCTATAGGGACCAAAGAGTGGGAGGAGTACAAGAAGGCAAACCTTCTGCTTTAGGGACCAAAGAGAGGGAGGAATACAAGAAGGCAAACCTTCTGCTATGGGGACCAAAGAGAAGGAGGAATACAAGAAGGCAAACCTTCTGCTATACGGACCAAAGAGAGGGAGGACTACAGGCAAGCAAACCTTCTGCTGTAGGGACCAAAGAGAGAGTAATACAAGAAGGCAAAACTACTGCTATAGGGACCAAAGAGAGGGAGGACTACAAGAAGGCAAACCTTCTGCTGTAGGGACCAAAGAGAGAGGAATACAAGAAGGCAAAACTACTGCTATAGGGACCAAAGAGAGGGAGGACTACAAGAAGGCAAACCTTTTGCTGTAGGGACCAAAGAGAGAGAGGATTACAAGAAGGCAAACATTCTACTATAGGGACTCAATTTTAAACCCTTACATGACAAAGTACCAATATACTAGTGGTGAGTGGCTTTGGCTCAGATGACGAAGTACCAGTGTATTGATGCATGAATTACAAACCACACCAGATTAGAGTTGCGTAGATGAGACTTCAGGGAAGAAGGAATTTTGAAAATTAAAGCAAATTATAATAATATAATAGCACGGAATGTAGAGCGAGAATCGAGGTTGTCAGTAGGAGCGAGAAAGCTTTTTGTTGTGCAGGGGTCCTAATTGAACTAATAATTATCAGGAATTAAGTGTATTGCAAAATAGGGTTTTATATGGTATTGCGAAAGAAGCTAGGAATAATTTTATATGGATATCCTGAGGGTCCCAAGGCTAGTCTGGAATTATCAAAGTAAAGGATAATAGTAATAAGCTTTAGCATGGAGGAAAACTCTAGGGATTAGGAGTGGAGGGGAGTAAAGATGATATCAAAGGGTTAGAGCGACAATAGTAAATAAGTATGTATGGAACGGCTTCTTTCTCCAGCGGTGTAGCTCCTCTCTCCATCGCAATATTTCGTCGGGTTCATCTCCGACTTCTTCAGGCTGCTATGTGTCATCCTCGGTGGTTATCAAGGGAATGAATTTTTCCCGGATTTTCCCTCCTTTATAGCCCTGCTTCGTAGACTATGCGGGCCAATGGTGTAGGGGGTCCGTGGGCCAATAGGGCTCGAGGGCTGTCCACTGTGTGGACCGCATTACACAAAGCAAAGCAGAGAAAGTGGGTTCTCACAACGCGGAGAAAAAGGACAAAAAATGGGATAAGCTGACCAGAAGAAACGAGCCAAATTTGGTGGCCCTTAAAAGGGCCGTTGACAATAACGACCTTCAGCCTTCCACACCAGCTGAGAGGACAGTAATAGTCAATTTAGCTGGTATAGAACTGTCTCAGGCGGCTACGGAAATCCTTGAAAAAGGAATGAATTTTACTGTGGCGCCCACCCGGACCCCGATAGAGGAATTAGTGACCAGTATCGAGGCTGCTCTCACACCTATGGTTGGAGAAATGGCCGACAAGATAAGACTGGAAGCTGCCCACCTCATCAGTAATGCCAGGCCACCAAAGGATAATCTGACGCCAGCCCAGAGACATGCTCTACGTGACCTAAAGAACCGTGACGATATTGTAATAACCAAGGCGGACAAAGGCAACAGCACTGTCATTCTCGACCGAAGTTCATACGACGAAAAAATGGAATCTCTATTAACTCCAGATAAATATGAGAAAGGTATCAAGGACCCCACCAAAAGGATCGAAAATAAAATTAAGAACATCTTGAAAAACAGCAAGATGGAGCAGGGAATGATTGCTGAGATGACCCCCGGGGATTCCAGAATCCCAAGGATTTATGGCCTTCCTAAGGTACATAAAGAAGGAGCCCCCCTCAGGCCAATTGTATCAATGATCGGGGCACCCACTTATAGAACAAGCAAGGTGCTGGCCAGGGAGCTGAAACCACACACGGGCCAATTATTCTCAGCGGTCAAAAATTCATTTCATTTGGTGGAAATCTTGAAAAATATCAAATTGGAGGAAAAGGATATATTACTGAGTTTTGATGTGGAATCTCTTTTTACCAGTCTTCCAGCACAGGATTCCATCAACATTATTAAGAAAAACAAATTTCTGGAAGGCAAGATGATGGAACTAGCTGAGCTTGTGCTGACTTCTTGCTACTTCCAATACAGAGGAGTCCTGTACCAGCAGAAGGACGGCGTGGCCATGGGCAGCCCCCTCTCACCAGTTGTGGCCGATATTTTCATGGAGGACTTTGAAAGGCGGTTAATGGAGAAGACCGAACACAAACCGAAGCTCTGGCTAAGATATGTGGACGATGTTCTCGCAATTTGGCAGCATGGGGAAGAGGAACTTAAAAAATTCCTCTTGCTAATGAACAACTTGCACCCAGCTATCAAGTTCACCGTCGAGGAGGAGAAGGACGGAAGATTGCCTTTCTTAGACCTCATGATCATTAGAGGAAACAATGGTGAGCTGGAGCACACCGTTTATAGGAAGCCCACGGCCACAGGGAGATATTTACACTCAGACTCACACCACCACCGGGGACATAAAATGAGTGTAGTCAGGACACTCGCACATAGAGCTGTTAACTTGTGCAGTAACCGGACACTCCTGAGGATGGAATTCGAGCAGATGACCAAGGATCTTGTCAGCAATGGTTACGATCAAAAATTAATTTCACAAACCATCAAGGAAGTGGAAAGCCGACACAAGGAGGAAAACAGCCGGACAGACACGAAACAAAGAACCAGAATCTCCTTGCCTTACGTCAGCGGTGTCAGTGAGAGGCTGGGCAGACTCTTCAGAAAAGAGGAGATAGATGTCGCCTTCAAGCCTCTCAACAAGATAGGGGATTGCCTCGTGAAGAGTAAAGATAAGCAGCGGTTACAAGACCAGGGTGTCTACCTTCTACCGTGCGACTGTGGGAAGGTGTATGTAGGTCAAACAGGTAAGAAGGTGGCCAACACGCTGCTGACTACAGGCTGGGGCGCACCAAAACTTCTGCGGTGGCAACACACGGAGAAGAGTGCCCCAGGCAAGTATTATTCGACCGAGCCAAGACCCTAGCCAAGGAAACCAGCTTGACAAGGAGACTAATTAGAGAAGCCATCGAAATACATAAGCATCCGGTAAACTTCAATAGGGAAGATGGCCTCATCCTACCGGACATTTGGCGGCCCATCCTTAAGAAGATAAAGGAGAAAACAGGGACTCAAGACGACCAGCGCCCCACACGGACCACTGACGAACTACAGACGACGGACGAACGACGAAGACAGCCCTCGAGCCCTATTGGCCCACGGACCCCCTACACCATTGGCCCGCATAGTCTACGAAGCAGGGCTATAAAGGAGGGAAAATCCGGGAAAAATTCATTCCCTTGATAACCACCGAGGACGACACATAGCAGCCTGAAGAAATCGGAGATGAACCCGACGAAATATTGCGATGGAGAGAGGAGCGACACCGCTGGAGAAAGAAGCCGTTCCATACATACATGTGATACCCAGCAATGCAATTTAAAAAAAAAAAAATAGTAAATAAGTGTAAGGACAATTCAGGGGTAGATGGGAGGAGGGAAGACAGGAGTAAATACCGGAAAAATCACCCAGCCAACAAATGAGCACAGAGTTTAAAAAGAGCTATCGTTATTGAGGAATAAAATTTCGCATTACTCTCCTAATAAATGTTCTTTGTTTCCATGAGATTTACCCTCATCCCTTTATCCATCACTATGGCTATACTAAACCATATTTGTAATCATTGATTCCTAGGTAAAAAATCCTATTCTCTAACATGACAAACCTTCCATGCTATTATACTATCCCTAACTGCTTTATTTAGTATCTCTCTATCGACTATAATTTACAAATTGTCATATACCTTTTTTTAACAAATATATATTGTAATTATTACTTCAGTAATGAAGAACAATTTTTTTTTCAATTATTAGTCAGATATAATATATATATATATATATATATATCTTTTAATTAATGCAAAAACCTTTTACATGTAAGTTTTTTGTAACCTTATTTACATTTTGATGCCATGGACGACGAGTGGATAGGCCTGTATAAATCATTAATTCCAAAAGTTATTCTGTAAAACATTCACATGATACAAAAATGTTTACATCAAATATATCCTATACATCCACGGAATTCTAGCAAGAAGGTGGGCCTGAAATGCATGCACCGATATATTGGTACTTCCTTGTCTTGGCCTTGGCCCCTTGCCACCAATATATTGGTACTTCGTCATCAGGGCCAAAGCCGCTCAACAATAATGTACTGGTAGTTTGTCTTGTAAGGGTTAAAATAAGTTGTTAAAATATCTTTATTTCATATACATATAAAAGCTAATATTGTAAATTCTAAGACACGTAACTAGCTGTTAAAGCAAATATACAACAAAATGTATTAAGAATACTCCAGAAGACTAAGATTACAACTAAGATGACAATGACATATCAAAGAATCTCTAAAGTTGAATTTAGACAATTTGGCTTGCTCGAAGACATTCTCCTCAGCATGAATGGATACCATATAAGATGTATATGAGATCAATGCATGGTCGGTAAGAGATCTAACAAAATTCATGACATAGAAACTTAATATTACAATTGGTATAATTACCCTGTAGATGATACTGATATCAGCAGAAAGAAGGTTCTTGTTCTGGACGTAGAGTTCACAATAGACTACCTTATCAACTAAGTTACTGTTAGTGGGGGTTACTGTCTTCATGACACTGGTCTACTCTTAGTCAAATTGTAAGATGTTAATCTGGAACAAAATTCATCAAATTTAAAACAGAATAAATAAATAAATACAAAATAATTCATATCTATTATTTTTTTTTGTTTGCTTTTGGGTGCTTCTACTGCTAGGGTCATTAGCACCGCATATCTATTATTATTTAAAAGATTCTGATTATTTATCAATTTTCAACTAAATTTGATTTTATATTTTTCATTGACTATCTACTTTCACTTTTAAATAGTTTGATCGCTCAATTAATTAAAAACTATCAATTGGAGAATCAAACATGTCTTATTCACATTCACTTCTTTATATCCAGCCTGATAGTCACTTTAGTAACTGAGAATGTATCAGCCGAGGGGACTAGCTAGTTACATTCATTTTTATACTTGGCGGCTGGAATCCAGTCTTTTTATGACCTTAGGAGTGCCTAGTTACTTTACAATATGAATGAATATTTAGCACAACCAGGTGTAGAATGCAGAGTATCCAGTTATAAGTTAGCACATCTGTTTATCTAGGAAATCACCAAGGATTGTCATTCTATCTACATCAGTCATTGACAGCAAAATTATTCCCTGAGTATTTATTTGCAAGTAATTTTTTTAGAATTAAAATTACTACTCTTATCCAACGAGGAAAATTGCCTTATTCTCTTGTTTATGGAGTATGGTATTTTGAAATAAGATGAATACCACTATTCACTCAAGGGAAGAATGTACAGTAAACTTCCTTTAATTCGGCACGTTAAGGAACTGTTTCATAATGGACTTACAGCATACAGAAATATCAAATATTCCGGATTATCGGATGCATGTCCTGCAAACGGATAGAGGTGAAAATTAAACAAAATGTAGACTACAAGATTAGTACAAATTTAATGTAAAATGACCAAAATAAAATTTCCCACTGTTATAATAACACTGTCTCAGTCAAAAGCTATAAACTGAACTGGCAACAAGAACATATTTGATCACAGAAAGTGTTTCCTAAAATTTGTCTACGACCCCATCAAGCACCATGGGGTTGTTTGAGTGGGGACTTCACAGAATAGATGTATAAGAACTGAAGAGGAGCACTTTTAATATTTGGCCTATAATAAATTTCATAAAGATATTGTAACATTGTAACTATTAGCCCTTTCATTGCTAGCGAATGAAGGGACTCGCAGTACCCAGTACGCTTATCCGTCTAGCTTCCCCTGTACGCTCATCAATCTCTCCTATTCTCAACCACACTACGGTTCAACTCTTTCATCTCTCTCAGTATCCACGTTATATATTTGGATTCATTAACTTATAATAACAAATGTTCTTTATATTGGTAATTTTATACTAAACTAAAAGAAATTCTCTGTCATCTCTCGGGCCTGTGGTGAGTTAACTCGTGAGGAGCGTCAGGGGAGTGGAACACATGTTATCTATATAAGAGTTAAATATATGTTGACTATATATATATATATAAGGGTTAAATATATGTTAGCTATTAATTTTATTTAACAACTATTAAGTTGTTAAATAAAATTAACTTAAACAATTATATAGGAATAATAAAAATGTTAAAATTTCCAAAGGTTTCAGCTAAGATTAGAATAGAATTTCCAACCATCTTTTCAATTAAATTGAAAGGTTTTGGCTCGAACAGTAAAAATTAAGATCAATGAAAATAGCCAAACATTCAATTTACGCTCAATTTTGTCCTTGTACCTCTCAAACTGCTATCAATTCATGTCATAAAAATTATTTGCTGTTATATTACAGCATCATTATTTATCCTTTACATGATGCTGAATCAGCTGTAACACTGGTTCTGGTCGATGATAGAATGTACATTGTATAATATTGTCTAACTGTACAGAGAGCTTCTTGATTTAATGACACAATTCTCCTTATAGTAACATTTTCTGATCTGGAAAATAATTTATCAAATTTAAAAAAATAAAAAATCATATTCATTATTCAATAAAAGCAATCATTATTATTGTTAGCCAAGTTCCAAATAATCTTTGGTTTCATATTCTCCATAGTCTTTTCTTTCAGCATAAAATTCAATAAATATCATGACAAACATCTAAAATGCAAACTAGAACGATTTCTGCCGACTAGCATGGGCATATATAAGGGGGGAGGCTGACCTCCCCCCCCCCCCCGAAACGGTAAAACTGTGTCATAAAAACCTTAAAAATAAATTGAATAAGATCACTTAGTTCAGAAAAATAAATTTGTATGGGGTTAATGGATTTTTAATTGGCTAATTAAAACGGCTAACTATTCCAAGTTCTAGATTATTAGAAGTCCATACACCTTGAATGCTCTCAGCCCCCCAAATTCTCCCAGCCTCTCGAAATTTAAATTGAACCTAATATGATAATATATAGGGTAGAATGATTTTCTTACAGACGAATATCTGGAAATGTTAGCACTCATAAAATAAATTTTTCCACAATGAGAGTTCACATTTTAATCAAAAAATTTGATTAAAATCCCTGATCATCAAATTCCTAATTTGAATACACATCAGGTTAAAAATGGAAAAATAACTCAAGATACTATTTATAAGAATTACGCAAGTCTATAAAATTATTATTTATTTTAAATTAATTTTGAAATATAACTTACATAGTTCCCGTTAAAATGCATTGTGCCAACAGTTGTTAAAGAAAATTAATATTTTATTTATATTTTTAAATAAAGTTTTTTCTCTCTCAAATTTTCTATAAGGATATTATTCAACAAAAGACAAGATATTCTACGATTCCAGCTATGTTGACAACCCAATGTTTAACCCAATCGATGCAACGCCCGAGAATACTCGCCAAGAAAGATGTTCCCAGAGGCGATGCAGGGGTATTCTCGCCACAGCTGTATCTCTTGATTGGGAGCCCTCTTTAGCCTTGAGTGTATACAGAGTGCTCTAGCAGGAATGGGGGGTAATTGCTGGTTTAACAAATTATGAACGTTATAAATAACATTGCTGGTGGTAGAAATGTTGAACGTTATAAATAACATGCATCTGTAAGGTGTGTGCATGGTAAAAATGTTGTTATGGCATTAATATAGCGAAAATTTTAAATAATAAAGGAGTAGCTTATTATAATAATAAATAAAAAAACATTTTCATTGCTACATTTAAAAATCACGTCTAAAAACAAGCAGTTTCTTCGGAATGAAGTAGAAAGAGAAATATAGGGAAGAAAAGTAAGTAAACTTTGTACTAAATCGTTATTGCAGGTTTGCTACGTACCTCAATTGAAGTAAATAAATCGTTTCACATGATACACGTTGTTGTTCACGTAAGATAAACATGAAAATGATGATTAGTAACGAGCGCCAAAGTAAAAAAAAATACGGGTGCGTACAACCACTCTAGGAGAGGGAGTTTGGTCCACCTGTGGAGGGAATAGGCGGCTAGCCAACGTCGCACCAAAAAGGTTAACCCTTACACGAAGAAGTACTAATACATTGGTGGTGAGAGGCTTTGGCCCAGACAATGAAATACTAATAAATTGGTGGTAAGAGGTCGTGGCACAGACGACAAAGTACCAATATGTTGGCGCATGCATTTCAGGCCCAGCGTATTAGAGTCACGTGGAAGAAGATATATTGCAGTCTGGTATTTCCTCAACTCTAGGAAGTGTTTTCAAAGAGCATTCTAGTTTTTTTAGAAAGAGTTGGCCTTTTCCGAAGTGAAAAAGATTAAATTTGCAGTGGGAGCATTGCAGTTTCGGGGGATATAAGTTTTCTTTCAACAGCACAAAAGTGACGGGAACCTTACATGTAAAGTTTTTGCATGAATTACTATAATATATTACTAATAAATGAACACAAATATAATAAAAAAAAAGATTTTATCTAATTAAAATATTAAATTAAATTATATAGAATTTATCTTTTCTTTTTCGCCAATGTAATAATTATAATTTCTAATTGAAAAAGGTAAATCTGAAATTTTTAAATTAAAGAGGACATAGAGAAACTAAATAAATTAGTTAGGAATAGCATAATAGCATGACATGTAGAGTGAGAATTTGAGCGTTTCGAAGGCATCCTGAGTGTGTGACAAGTCCATGCATAGTCCAGACCAGGAAGGGTTAAGGTCCTTTGATTTTGCAAAAGAGGAAATACTCGTTCCATGAACTTTCTTTACTTACAGGCACACATTGTTATGATATTCCTGTAACAGCTAACAACATTCATTTCATTAAAAAAATATAACGGTTAGTATATAGGTGTTAATGACCTTTAAAAAAACAGCAAGTATATGGTGTCCCCATGGTCTAGTGGCTAACGCCTTGGATTCTCATGTGGGAGATGGGGGTTTGAGTCTGTCTGGCGGCAGGAATTTTTCTTACCTCAGGGCCCATTGAGAAGATTCCATGCCATGTACCATGGATGTCGGTGCTAATGGCCCAGTTGTCGGTGTGCCGTAAAAAAACAAAAACAATAAAAAATATAGTAAGCATAACTAACCTGTAGATGATGAACAGATCCAGAAAAACAGATTGTGATGCCAGAAAAAAACTCTATTGTGGGTTTCTTATCAAATATATCAGAGAATTCCCTTAAATATTTGAATAATTTTTCAAACAGCTAAGCATATTAATTTCTTGGCTAGTTTTTTAAGATAATGTTATAGTAGGTGGGATTACCCTTTAATGATGGTTAATTCGCTGGAAAAAAGGATTTCATCCTTGGATGGAGAGTACACATTATAGAATTTCGGCTATCTATGCATTGAGTATCTATATTGACTTCTTGTTCTTGTTCTTGCAGTATGAAATTGTAAAGTTCAATGTGGGCAATAACTCATAATGTTTATACATTGATTTGTTTCAAAATCACCACTGTTAGAAACACTGGCACCATCAAAATGCTGATTTCTGATTATAAATAAATGCTAAAAGAAATAAATCTTTAAAATGGAATTAATACATCTTTAACTAGATAGTGCTAATGCCTGTCATAGTTCATGCATAAAAATTAAAATCAACAATATTTTGAAAAATAGTTAATTGGCATTAAAAGATCCAGTAAAAATCAATTGTGAAATTAAAATCATTTCATTTATAACATATCTTCAGCATTCTACAAATTGAAGATTATGGTAAAGGAGTTGTCAAGACAATGTACAACAAAAAAGGAATAAGAATATTAAACAATAAAATAAAATATTTACTAAGGTTTCGGCTTTGATAACACCTCAGTTTGTACCACTTCGGACTGAGGCTGCTTGAAATTAAATGTGCCAAGATAAACTCTCTAGCCACCCACTTCTCCTACGCTGATTTGATTTCTGGATTTCTCTATGTTATAGATCTTAGTCCAGAGTCGAAAATGCTTCTTAACTCCCCTTTTTATTATTTGAGGCTTCGGACTTGATGCAGGCAGATAGAATATATTTATTTTTTTATTTAACTTTAGGCATTACATGTTAATTTAGTTAACAGCAGCCAAACTTTGATGTTTCATGGCTAAAACTATAAGCACATCACAAGTGAATTACATATAAAAAAAAAAAAAAATGGAATTATATCAATGGGTCAAAATCCAAATTTGCAGCACTATCTATACTCACAGATAACCTTGAATTAATTGTATCATTGAGTACCTGTATTTCAGAATTCTTCTAACCGCTATCCTAACTCAGTGTCATTGTGTGATGAATTGACGAGGAGAAGATAAAAATCTAAAAAAAATTAGTTATTTGGAGAAGTAAAGGTCTAGTTGATGATTCTGACATCAGCCAATATCCAACACCTGTAAAAAGAAACAACAGAGAAAATCACTTTATTTTAAACTATATATTAGAATCAGCGAGGCTGCTCAACTATTGAGAAGCTTGGATTTATCTTACTCATTAGCTTAAATAATGATATACATTTAACAATGATTTTTCACATCACCATATCTTGAAATTACACTACTCTATCTGAGATATTATTTAATTAATTCCGAGATACCCTATTGTTTTTTCCTTTCTTTTTTTTTATCGCACTTTGACGTCTGGCCATTAGCACCAACTTCCAGGGTGCAGCAAGGAATTATATATCATTTCCCAACGAGCCATGGGATGAGAAAATTCCTGCCGCCGGTGTAAATCGAACCCACCATCCCCCGCTTATGAGTCTAAGGCGCTAGCCACGAGACCACGGGAAACCCCGGTACCCAATTATTATTATGGACACAAACATAGGCTTAATAACAAAAGATAAATGCCTTTAAGATTTGTCTACAAAACTACGAAATAAAAAATATTTACTTACATGAATTTAGACGATGTGAGACAATAGGTTCTAGCTGTACTGATACTGATTCCTTAAACATTAAGCCAGAAGTTTAGATATCTGTCTTAACAACTCAAAATAACATAAACCTGCACCAATATTCAAAGTAGAGTAAATTCCTGAAAAAAAAATGAAAAAAAAACAGCAACATAGAAAATCAAAATACAAAATTATCCCTGTAAGCAAATTGAGCAAAGTATAACATGGATTGGCAAAGAACAAAATAAAACATATAACATAAAATATGACATATAACATATTAATATTATATTATATCATGGAATGACATCATATAACCAAATAAAAGATAATTTTTTAATTGTCTCCAGCATTTAGCTAAACCATGTAAGAATGAACTCAAAATTCTATAAATGGAAATTTCCTAAGACATAAGAATAACCAAAAACGCAAGAAGATTTAGATGAGCAGAAGTATATAACTTGAAACCCGTTCTTATTTATAAGCATACACTCCCTATTCTAGCATAAAATTATAATGCATATTTATATTAAACAGAGAGGATGACATCAGGATCTCTCATGAGTAAACAAGAAACAACAGTTCATAATCTGCATTGTTCACATGAAAACTCAAATCAATTACACTGACGAGCCCAACAACAGGAATTAATTGTAAAAAGAAAATAATAATATCCAAGGGCTATCTTAGTAACTCAGACTTCGCCTTGACATGAACTACCAGAAATTACATATTCATGACTACCAAACACACTCAATATTGATCTATAAAAACAATATGACAAAAAAAAAAAAGAAATAACAAGTTCACTTTTAAAAAACGAAATGTCATACTATCAATGAAAAATTCTGAAGATCCTGGCAGACAAGTATCAGGACACCCATATAACCATATAAGCTAGTAACCTACTCGACAATACTATTACTAGAAAAAAGTATATATATATATATATATATATATATATATATATATATCTACAAGCGTTTATCATAGTGGGGTACATAACTCTTTCAATTAATTTCTGTGAGATTTACAATAAGCACAAATCCACTTCAAGGTCTAAGTTTAATAAGTAACATAATGATAATTCATTGAAAATTGTATTCATTAGACATACTTTCACTTTCATTAAAATGTAAAATAGAAGGGAAGATTATTTTGCATTCTCAGATTTATCTTTTTGTAAAGATTTTACAAGCAGCAACTATAGTTTTGGTTATGATTTTTTTACTAAGAGATTATATAATCAAATTACCAAGCATCATTTTATTTATTGATGTATTATACCTACCTACTTTACTAAATTATTGAAACATTTTTTTTTTCTATAAGAAGAATACAATTTCAATTTTTATTCAATTTAATTTTTTAAGACATACTGAATTAGATTTTTATACTAAAGTAATTGGAATTATAATATTACTTACTCAGAAACTGATATTCTAATTATGATTGCTTGAGATGAAACAATTTGTTTAAAATAAACAGTTTTGCATTATTTCACATTAGGTACCTACTGACATGGCAGAACAAATACCACTATAACCAGCACTTAACCACAGAAGAGTAATTTAATGGCATACCTCGGAGATAATAATAATTTAAAATAAAGAAATTATCCAAATAAGCCAGAATTAAAACTTTGAAATGAATGCAACAACATGATCGACTAGATTTTACACAAATTGGGGGAAATAAATTTCCCTTTTCACGACAAAGTTTCCCCGCTTTTCCCCCCACAGCTAATTATTTCTATATCATTCAATTTACCTTAACAAATATATTGAAAATTTTAGAAAATAATGTACGATACGAATTTCATAAAATGAACGATTATTCACAATAATCCGTTAAAAATAAAAACATTTCAAAGTTTTTTATGCTCTAGGTAAGGATTTCTATTAGTGGTTAAATGACTAATTAGTCATTAGCAATATGTAAAATTGGACTTATTATTTATTTAAATTAAATCAAAGAAATATAAAGGATAAATTAACTAATAACAACTCGAAAGAGAAATATTTAAACATTATGAAAGAGATACCAAAAACATAAAAGTACCTAGTACCTTCATGATTGCTTTATTATGACATTCTAGCCCTTAAATGTTCTTTATTTTTAATCATATTTTCTTAATATCAAATGCGTAGCAACCATAATAATGCAAATAAGGCTTGAGCGAAGAACAATATCTGTGATTGAGATATTTAATAATAGTGCCGAAAATAATAAGTACCAAATACCTACCTATCAAAGAGAATTATCATATTTTGTCAATAGCAAATGCGCAGCATCCATATTCATGAACATAAGACTTGCGCAACGAAAAATATCATTGATTGAGACATTTAATCGTGGCACCAACAATAATACAAAGTACCTATCAATGAGAATTATCATATTGTTTAATTAGCAAATGCATAGAACTAAATTAAAGAAATTTAAACCTACAAGAAGAAAAATATGAAGATGTCTAAAGTATTTTATCTCCGTTAATTAATAAGAACTGGATCAGAAGTGTATGAATTAGGATATTTATTGGTTGGATTTGATGAAAATAACTAAATATTTACTGGAAGATTCCATTTTAGATCGATAAGAAGGCCCGCCTCCTGCCACACCCTTCCTACATCAAGGGAGCCAGTCAAGAGAAGGCAAACCAGTTCTCAGATTCAGTGAAGTGTATAATACAATGGCTAGCTAGCACACCACAACGGGGAACGAAAATACAACATTGGGGGAGCAATGATTAGCAAAATATGCCACAAGTACATTTCAGTGACAGTGTTGCCAACGATTTTATAAACTACACGTGGCAATAATCATGTACAAAATAGTGCATACGTTCTGCGCAATAATTCCATTTAGGAAAATTAAAAAAAAAAAAAAAAAAAAAATGAACTTGGCAAAGAGATTTTTTACACAGAATCTATCAATGATATCAAGTCGGAATATTTAATGTGCAATATGGTTATTCATAGTTTAAAACGTTTAAATTTCATTAAACTTTACAATAAATAACCCTACTTGGTGGTTACTACCATTTTGTTTTGCTTAGTGACAAGTATTAGAAGCACAGTAAGATTAAGTGAATATAAATCACTTCTATTTACTAAGCGACAAGTAAGCTACCCAACTACTATTCGGGGGGGGGGGGGGGGGGGGGCAGTAATCACTTGCCACTTTCTGTAAATAGCCCGAAAAGTGAATAGTGACAACCAACAACATCAGGTGTGTATTTTTTAAAAATTTCTTTTAGCTTTTCTCACTTTAGTGTCTGCTCGTTGTAAAGAACGTTAAACTGTTCGAATCTAATTGTCATGAAACGTTTGTACACCTTTTGATGTCCGATTGTCAGCTCAGCTAATAGTTGGCCTAAATAGCATCTCTTCGTAGAATCAACTGTCAGGGCTACAACCGATTCCTTTTCTTCAATTCTTTATTTATTGGTTGGATTTGATGAAAATAACTAAATATTTACTGGAAGATTCCATTTTAGATCGATATGAAGGCCCGCCTCCTGCCACACCCTTCCTACATCAAGGGAGCCAGTCAAGAGAAGGCAAACCAGTTCTCAGATTCAGTGAAGTGTATAATACAATGGCTAGCTAGCACACCACAACGGGGAACGAAAATACAACATTGGGGGAGCAATGATTAGCAAAATATGCCACAAGTACATTTCAGTGACAGTGTTGCCAACGATTTTATAAACTACACGTGGCAATAATCATGTACAAAATAGTGCATACGTTCTGCGCAATAATTCCATTTAGGAAAATTAAAAAAAAAAAAAAAAAAAAATGAACTTGGCAAAGAGATTTTTTACACAGAATCTATCAATGATATCAAGTCGGAATATTTAATGTGCAATATGGTTATTCATAGTTTAAAACGTTTAAATTTCATTAAACTTTACAATAAATAACCCTACTTGGTGGTTACTACCATTTTGTTTTGCTTAGTGACAAGTATTAGAAGCACAGTAAGATTAAGTGAATATAAATCACTTCTATTTACTAAGCGACAAGTAAGCTACCCAACTACTATTCGGGGGGGGGGCAGTAATCACTTGCCACTTTCTGTAAATAGCCCGAAAAGTGAATAGTGACAACCAACAACATCAGGTGTGTATTTTTTAAAAATTTCTTTTAGCTTTTCTCACTTTAGTGTCTGCTCGTTGTAAAGAACGTTAAACTGTTCGAATCTAATTGTCATGAAACGTTTGTACACCTTTTGATGTCCGATTGTCAGCTCAGCTAATAGTTGGCCTAAATAGCATCTCTTCGTAGAATCAACTGTCAGGGCTACAACCGATTCCTTTTCTTCAATTCTTCATTTCAAATAACATAATAACTTAATACTCCGAAACGGTAAGTCTACACTGATCTTTTTGCAGCATCACTTTTTCCACAATATAGTTATTTCGATGCGATTGGAAGTTATTAAGAAGTACTGTTGTATGACAACGTTAATTATACACTGACCCAGCTGTGATTGGTGGATATTATGAAAAATGTTTGTATGACAATGTTAATTATTCACTGATCCTTAATCCCTTTGCAACATCACTTTTCAACAAGGTGGGTACATCGCTGCGATTGGTGGTTGTATTATGTATATATATCTTCATTTTAAAAAGTCAGGATGGAGAGCTAAGAAAGAGGAAAAGATTCAATTTAATCTTTATCTTTAATTAATTTGCAATTGTTTGAAAATTTCGAAGGATTTCATAGCCACGTTGAACTGACTTATAGAGGTGGAGGATATGATGTTTAATTTGCTATTATCAAATCCTATAGCCCTATACTTCAGGTCCACATGGGCATACAATCCTTTCAATTTATCAACACATCGTAAATTAATTTTAGCGAGATAAGGACTAAAATCACTGACACTTTATATTTTTATTTTATTTTATATATAGATATGTGTCTGCAGGTGTGTGTGCTTTTTTTTTGTAATGTTAGGAGTTAGGGCTGGCTGCCCTAACACATGTGCTGGCTACGACGAAATGTGGAATGTACCTGGGAAGGAGGGTTTCGGTTGCAGGCCGATAAGGCTGTTTTATTGTAGTCAGAGCACAGATGTCATTGCCTTATTTTGAGAATGCTATTCGGCACTTACAGCCCAAGTGTTCGGGTCTCGCCCTTCAGACTGATATACCATATTCCCCGGATTGGCCGTGGCATGATCCTAAAGGTTTGGCCGAGAAGAGGTAGTTGATCCTTCAAGAAGAGATGGTCTTGGAAGGCATTGTCGTGGTTCGGTAATGAGAATAATAAAACTACATTTTTAGCGTGTTTCCTTTTGCCCTCCATTGGGAGGAAACCCGCCTATGAGGTTGACCTCATTACGCAGTCCAGAAGTGCAGACTAGGACATTTAACGTTTCAGAACCCACAGCAGTACAGGATAATAACGGTATATATATATATATATATATATATATATATATATATATATATATATATATATATATATACCTAGACTGATTTTAATGAAATTTGGTAAAAAAATACTTTTTGCGATTTGATAGGTTGAGTTCGTTAACCAGCAGAATCCGTCCACCGAAATATGTTTTTGTTTGTGGAAAATTCGAGCCATAAAACCGTAACGCTTACATTTTTGCGTTACAAGGCTTCGAGGTAACCGTTTTATAAGTGACTGAATGTAGGGAACCTAATAAAACCATTTCCAACACCATATCTAGAACTGTTCCATGGCAATAGAACATACAAATTGATTAAGTATCGTTTGTTTGACTCCATAATATGCATTACTCTAGTTAACCTACTAAAGACTCTGCAGGATTAAGCTAAGCTTTTTTCCTAACGGCAAAAATAAAAGAAAATGTACATATAAGTAAGATCATGAAAAATAAATTTCATAAAAAAAAACGAAATTAAATATGCGGATAAAATATTTTTTAGCTTAATAGACAATACTTGTTATAAAATGCCAATGACTTCTTATGAGAAATCTACATTTAGCAATGGATTTTAAACAGCTGATCTACAGAAGCCGTGATTGGTCATGTCAGTCTAGACGTGGCCCTGTCTCCAGAAGGTTCTCTAGGGTTAAGGATGTAATATCTACTCTATTTCTCCTGAAAAGGCGTAACAAATTCTTGAAACATTTAGAGAAAAATAAAGGATTCTTGATGAATGGTGTGTAGTTTATGAAATTATACCTTCTGCTACATAAATAATTTGATTTTAGGCCAGGAAAGATAATTCCGTTTTTACTAAGGATTTAAAGGGGAAAAAGAATGTTTATTTTTCCATGGAGTAAACAAATGTTGGTGTTATTAAATAACATTTGTTTATAAACTCCTTGAGTTAAGAAGGTTCGAGATTGTAAAAACAGGACCGAGAAAAAAACCCTGAAAAACCTCTTGCCTTAAATTAGACACTGTTGATCAACCTCTTGAAGAAGACAGACTTTCGTATGGTTTCCCTGATGGTAGAATATCAGCAGAAAAACTCCTCTAGCTCAGCCAAATAGTTTCATACTCTAAGCAGTTTCTCGGGGAACTTGGGAAATAGTTCACGCCTAGGGAGAGTATCTACTTCATACTCTCCAATCTGGGGTTTTATTATGAAATACGCAAAAACTATCGTAGGGCTTACGTTATTGGACTTTTAGGGACATTTTGGATTGGTATTTACATGTAGAGGATAGAATTAACTTAAGAACTCTCAATGTGATAACTTATGGTCGAATGAACTAGAAAACCAAAGAATTTAAATTTTTCGGGGGTCTTAAGCGACGGAGAGATAGAAAATATTTATAAAAGTTACAAATTTATAAAAACAAGACACATGCTTTTTAGACACGTTCGGAAAAGAGCAAATTAAAAAAAACAAAACAAAAAAAATATTATATTAACATTAGTCAGCTGTTATGAATTATTCGTATATTTAATCTCGATAACAGTTAGAAATCGTGGTTCCTTCAAGGTAACCATTCAAAAGCAAAACAAATTTTCAAGTATAAAGTTACAGGCTTAAATTCGGATCGGCCCACTTCAGCCCGATATAACGTTGAGACTTTTTAGTTTTGTTCAATTATTAAGAGATTCCATTCGAACTTTTTCAAATAGACTCAGCGATTAGTATTATATGGAAACACGCCAAGATGACGCAGCTCCTGAGAGCCCGAAATGTATTTCTTTTTTACCACTGTTATCGGCTTCCATAATTTTGCTCACCGTGTTTTGTGGCATCAATGGTCAGAACGTGTGAGTGAGAGAGAATGATATATATATATATATATATATATATATATATATATATATATATAGAGAGAGAGAGAGAGAGAGAGAGAGAGATATTATTAAAAAAAAATTAGTTGAAGTAGTATTTACAATTATTCTCAGAGGAGACTAATTGTAAATACTGCATGTTGAAGAAATTATTAAGTCTTATTTTCATTAAAAAAAGTATAATAATCTAAAATAAGAAAGTAGTATTACTTAAAAATTTCTATTGCTTGAAAAAAATTATGAGTATTTGGTAATGTTTATATGGTCATATCGTACTGCATACATAAAATGATGAAGAAAGGTATGTATATAATGTAGATTGTGTTTTCAAGTTGTAAAAGGAATATTAATGAATTTAGTAATTATGTATATCTAATATCTTCCAGCTGTAATTATAATTAGACATTAGGATTTGCTAGGGATTCCTTTATGAAACCTAATTTCTTTCTTCTTTATCAGCTTTAAGGAGATATTTCAATCTTCCTCTGTAGAGTGTTGTGTTTCTTCAAAAACTTGGAAGCATAAATCCTTCTGGTTTGCAATTTCACACTTAAGACTTTTATGTATCATGCATTTTGCCAATAATTTAGTTTTTAAATATCCTTAAGTAACAGAGAAATTTTAGATATTTGTTAAAGAATCCATTAAAAAACAATGTTCTGTCTTATATAAAAAAAAAGCTATAACATTATTAATCCTAATAAATTGCTAGTATGATATTATTTCTATTAATGTAAAGAAAATAATTAAAGTCATAATAATAATATAAAATAATTATTGAAGCAAACAAAACTTGTCAGAAATTAAATTCAGAAGATAAATTAAATCCTGAAATAAATTCTTAATTAAAAATTTAGTTTGCAGATTATACTTAAAGGAAATAATTATAATATATACTTAACTACTAACTACCTTTATTAGTACTGACTATGGTTAATGTAGGTATCATATAGAAATTCAGATTGGGGGGGGGGAGTGATCACCAAACTTTTTGATCTTCTAACTCATTGAACTTGTAACCGGTGGAGGCTCCATAATAAAAAGAATATGTAAACTCTAATTCACTCCTAGGTTTTTGATAATAAAACTCAAACAATCAACTAGATATTTCTTAAGTAAAGATGGAATGGTTGGGATTCGGCTAAATAAACCTCAATATGATTTTTGTTTTAAAAAAATCTATATTTCGGACGTTTCGGCTACTCATTGGTAGCCTTCGTCAGCTAAAATGACAAAAAATAAATTAATACAGAAACAAACAAGAAAAATTTATAATTGTGATAGGTAACAGAACTATAGATACAATTTAACTTATAACAGAACATATCGTCTTAAATTCTTAGAATGAGTAGAATGAAAAAGAAAATAGGTACAGTAATTGATTTTAATAGTAATTAGTAACATTAATTGATTTTACAAAGAAATAAGAAAACTATATACCAATGACAAATATAGTAGCTAATAGTAACATTAATTAATTTTACAAAGAAATAAGATACTACATACCAATGGAAATGCCGAGCGGCAGAGGAAGACCAAGGTTGGCAATTAAGTAACCATTGTGAAAGTGTCTAAGGAAAAAAGGAATCTGCAAGGGGTATATGTAACTGGAAACAGCAAGAGGTGGGGGAAACGGGCGGTAAGGATCAAACAGATGTTTATGACATTTTATGACAGGAAAGGAGAAAAAGGTGTTAATGGAAGGATACCCAAGGGGCAAGGTAAAAATCTAGGTAGGTGGTCGGGAGAGTATTTGGAAAATATTAGCGTACATAGGAGAAATGCCTTGTTGGTCAGTTTTGTAATTTATATTGTTTTTGTTTAAGTTTATGTGTACACATTCCGAGATCTGTAGTCTTTTTTTGTTTCGTTGTGTAGAAAGAATTTTCGTGTCGTCGAAGTTAAAAGTGTGTTTTTGTGTAATGGCGTGTTTTGCAAGTGCAGATTTATCTATTTCTTTATTAGTGATGGTTCGTTTATGTTGTGTAAGACGTGAGTGAATGTCATTTATGGTTTCTCCTATGTATACACCATTACAGGAAGGGGTTTGGCAAGGGACTTGGTAAACACATCGGGTGGTATGTTCAAAAGGGATGGGATCTTTGAGTTTGGTGTAGAGGGTTTTGAGTTTGTTGGTAGTTTTCAATCCAAAATTTAGGGAAGGGTAGGATTTTTTAATTGTCTTTGTAAGTTTATCAGTCAGTCCAGGTGTAAATGGTAGAGATCGGAACATTTGGGAACTGGGAGTTAGGGAAGAATTGGGAGAGATAGTGTTGGAAAGTTGGGATTTTACTTTTTTAACAAGGGATTTTATGAGGTTGGGGGGAAATTGGTTGCGTGCCAATATATCTGAGGCGATATTAATATTTTTATTGTGGAAGGAAGCATGGGATAGGGAGAGGACTCGGCGAAGGAGATTTCTGGCTACATTAATCTTGAGGTGGTAAGGATGGGATGAATGAAAATTAAGTAACCGTCCCGAGTATGTGGGTTTTGTGTACCAGTCAGTAATAATAGTACCGTCAGTCTGTCTAATTAGTAAGATGTCCAAGTATGGGAGCTGTCTGTCCTGTTCTATTTCGACGGTGAATTGAAGCCTAGTGTAAAAGGAATTGAAACAGGTAAGTATGTCTGTTAGTGTGTTAGGGTTTATCATCAGCAAAAGATCATCTACGTATTTGCAG
>OX328132.1:121656234-121730737 GCA_946811695.1 Gonocerus acuteangulatus | reverse complement strand
AACCATAGTGGCAGATCTTGTGACCGGTGGACTGGCGAAGAAGAGATGCAGACCCTTGGTAAGTCTCTGCTACCACTTGCCAACTCTTATTAGGCCTGGGCACAGTTCAAGTTTTGAAAGGGCTATTAAAAATTAAAGGGGTACTAATATTAAATAATAAAAATAAGTTTCATCATGCTAAACCTATTTCATTTAGCCTTTCCTTTTTTTTATTATTTTATTTATTTTTCCTGCTCCTGGTTTCCTACATGTTACAACTGGTGTCAGGTGTGGGGTTGACTGCGAATAATTTTAAAGAAGCGAGTGAAGGAGCTTGCAGAGTAGCGAGTAGCTAGGAGGCGGGGGGGGGAGCTGAGAAAGCGACTCTTATCTTCTCGCGAGGCTGTAGCGGGCAGCGGGGGGCTAGCTTATCGTGTTCGCTGTAATCGGACACGCTGTTTACATCGGGCACTCTGTTGATGATTACGGTGTAAGATATGGGATAATATCTTAGCGTATTATTATACGGCCCGTGATTTAGTTTTTTTTGTAAGGGTTTTTGTAATATAGGCGTGCGGGTACTTATTTTAAAGCACATAAGATGGCGAATCCAGAAGAACTAATTACGAACCTGAAGGGCCAACTAGAGGAGGCTTTAAAGGCTAATCAGTTATTTAAGGAAGAACTAACAAAGTCCCGGGAGTCAGCACGAATGTCGGGGTCTATGGCGCCGAGGCGGGATATGTCCTTACAGGCGATGGTAGCACCTTGGTCAGGCGATGATTCTTCGGTCCCTGTCACTGACTACTTGAACGGACTGGAATTAGTAGCAGATAGTGGGCAATGGGAAGATAAAGATATGGCGCTCGTGGTCCGGATGCGCCTCAAGGGCTCAGCCGCGTCTTTTCTGGCGAGTCGTACCGATTTACAAGGGCCCGGGGTGCCCTACGACACTATTAAGGTGGCTCTCTTGGAAAGGTTCAGGGAGGTTAGGCGTCACGAACAGTTTTTACTACAATTGAGCAACATGAGGCAGGAAAAAGGGGAGGGGGTCAGAGCGTTTGCCGACCGCTGCCGTAAGCTAGGGGAAAAATCCTGTGGGGCATCAGGTTCCGAGGAGGAACGCAAGGGTGCAAGGAACCTTTTGGACAAAGTTGTCCTGTCAGCTTATTTGTCGGGGCTGAAGGGAGAGATAGGACAGCAAACCCGTCTTAGCTTCCCTTCTAATTTGCAAGGGGCTGTCGAAAGGGCCACTGCTATCGAGGAGGAGCTGGGCCGAGGAGAGTCGCAGCATTTTACGTGTAGAGAAGTGGTAGCTGTGGAATTTTGTGAGGAAGATGAACCTCTAGGACTTGAAGAAAAGGGAGTAGCCGTTGCAGCGAGCGAGCGAAAGGAAGCGTGTTTTAGGTGCGGAGTCAGGGGTCACTTCGCCCGTGACTGTCGAAGGGCATGGCAACCAGTTAGAGGTACAGGCCGTCAGAATATGCGGTGCTACCAGTGTAATGGGGTTGGTCATATAGCCAGAGAGTGCAAGGGCAACCAAGATCGGGGGGCAAGGGGGGAAAGTCCTAAAATTCAGGGGCGTTACCCAAATGCGAACGGCCGAGGGATGCCCCCTGCCCGAGGCCCACAATAGATCGGGGGGACAAGCGTATAAATGACCTACGAAAAACTTGCGGGGTGCCCCGCCTTATTATCCCAGTAAAGGTAAATGGGCAAGACTTGGAGATGATGGTAGATACGGGAGCGGACATCACAGTTCTTAATCGGCCTGCGCCGGGGGCGGGGCTTCAGCCAGTTTCTTTTAAGGTCCGCGGTGTAACAGACCATTTATTGCCGCTGGAAGGGGAACAAGTCGTGGACATTGAACTCCCAGGGTTTTCTTTCCGACACAGGGTCGCCGTAGCCCGGGTGCTCCCCTCGGGAGGGGGAATCCTCGGTCGAGACTTGCTAGGCCGCGTTGGAGCTAGAATAAGTATAGGTGGGAGGAATTACGACTTGGGGACCCTTACCACTTCTCTTGGGGTGACTTCGACAGAGACGGTAACCGAGGCTCAAAGTGAAGAAAGAGACAGGAAGTGGATCGAGGGGGTCGTGGCTAGGACCCGTATCTTGGAAGAGAAGTGGTCTTGCCCCGGTTCAGGAGTTAGTTCGTCAAACATTGTCAGTGCTGCCGGATCCGCAGGGGGTTGTACCGTTAGCCAGAAGAGTAGCTCCGGAGACGCTCATACAATAAGTAATGGCTCCGGGCGCAAAGCACGCCGGAGGGAACGGAAATCTCCTTATGTCAGATTGTGCCAGGAGGTATCCCTTCCGGCTTATTCTGAGGCGACAGTGGCTGTTCGAGTGCCTGCGGCCATAAGGCGGGGTAATATTTTAATTGAGCCACTAGAAGGGCTTACATCTGGAGTGCGCACAGGGCGTAGCGTGAGTGAGGTCGTGGAGGGATCCGCGTGGATACAGGTGGTTAATCTCAGTGGAGGGTCAGTCGTACTACGTCGTGACTCCCCTCTTGGTAGGGTTGAGGAAGGTAATTGGTCACTGGCAGAAGGTCAAGGTGAGTCCCCCGCCAAAGCGAAACAAACCGTAAAGACAGGGTCGGACCTACAGGAGAAGCTCCGACACCTCCCCGTGGTAGAAAAGAAGCCCTTGTTGGAGCTTCTTTCTCGCTTCCAGGATCTCTTCGAAGAGCCCAGAGGGGAAGGTTGCGCGCTACCCGTCCAACATCGGATAGTTACGGGTAATGCCCGGCCTGTGGTGAAGAGACCGTATAGGGTCCCGTACGCGGAGAAAGCCGTGGTGGCGGAGCAGCTGAATTCTATGCTGGAAAGGGGTATAATTACGCCCTCCACTAGTCCTTGGCAGGCTCCAGTTGTACTAGTAAAAAAGAAATCGCCGGATGGGGAGGTGCGATATCGGTTTTGCACTGATTTCCGTGGGCTTAATGCCGTTACTCGGGTGGACACATACCCTCTACCCCTGATTCAGGAAACACTAGAACAGCTCGGCAATTGCCGGTACTTTAGCACACTGGACTTAGCCAGTGGATACCATCAAATCCCCATAGCCCCGGAAGACCAGGAGAAGACAGCGTTCACCACCGAGGGAGGCCATTTCGAGTACAGGAAAATGGCTTTCGGATTGGCAGGGGCTCCGGCTACCTTCCAAAGGTTGATGGAACAGCTATTAGGTCGTCTAAAGGGTACCGGCTGTTTTGTATATCTCGATGACGTAGTGGTGTACAGCGCCACACTCGGTGAGCATATCGCCCGGCTGGAGGAAGTATTTAACTTACTTCGCGGGGCGAATTTAAAGGTCAACCTACGAAAGTGTACATTCGCGGCCAAGGAGGTCATGTACTTAGGGCATGTGGTGACTGACAGTGGAGTCAAACCCGACCCTGGAAAGGTGGAAGCAGTAAAAACCTTTCCGAAACCACGGAATGCACGCGAGGTACGTAGCTTCCTCGGTTTAGCGAGCTACTATCGCCGTTTTATCCCGGAGTTCGCAAGTAGGGCGAAAGCCCTTACTGAGCTAACAAAGACTCGAGCTACTTTTGTCTGGGAGCCTGCGCAGGAGAAATCATTCGCGGACCTGAAGGAGGCCTTGACCTCCGACCTCCTACTAGTGTATCCGGACTTCCGAGACCCCTTCGTGCTCTCTACGGACGCTTCCGGAGTAGCTCTTGGGGCTGTGTTGTCTCAAGTGCAGGGAGGCGTCGAGAGGCCCATTTGCTATGCCAGCAGGCAATTGAAGGGGCCGGAATGTAACTACTCTGCCACTGAACGAGAGTTGTTGGCGGTCGTTTGGGCGACAAAGCTCTTTCGATGTTACTTGCTTGGGCGAAAATTTAAGTTAATTACCGACCATGCTGCTCTTAAATGGATGCTAAGTCTGAGGGACCCCTCTTCTCGGCTGACTCGATGGGCCTTGCGCCTTGAGGAATTCGAATATGTCGTTGAACACAAGCCCGGAGTGAATCATAAAAATGCAGACGCGCTAAGCCGCTCCGTTGCTGAGATACGGACCCGGTACCCCCTCACCCGGAGCCACATCCGGAGGGCCCAAGAGCAAGATGGCTGGTGCCAGAAGCTGGCAAGGGAGGGCGGTAGTGTCAGGGCCGATGCAGAAGGATTGTGGTACTGGGCTGTTGATCTCGAAGGGAGTGATTGGCGTCTCCTAGTTCCGGAGTCGCTTAGGCTAAAGATCCTCGAATACCACCATTCGAAGCCATGGGCGGGACACCCGGGTATAGAACGCACGCTTGCCAACTTAAGGGGGTCCTTTTATTGGCCCTCTATGGAGAAGGATGCACGGAACTTCGTTGAGAGCTGCCATAGGTGTGCTCAGCGAAAGAGCCCACCAGGCCTGAAGGTGCCTCTGGAAGTGCCGTATGTGGCCAGTGGCCCATTCGAGCAGGTGTCATTAGATATTTTTGGCCCTCTACCAAGGTCAAGGAGAGGGCATAGATATCTACTGACTTTTATCGACAATTTTACGAGGTACGCCGAAGCAATCCCTATAAAGGAGCAGACCGCTCAAGAGACGGCCGTAGCCTTTGTGGAGAATATTGTGACGAGACATGGTGTGCCAAAGAGGCTGCTCACTGACCAAGGGAGAAACTTTGTTTCTTCTCTCTTCAAGGAAGTATGCAGAGCTCTTGGGATAAAAAAAGCTGCAGACTACAGCCTATCATCCGGAGTGCAATGGCATGGTAGAACGCCTCCATCGCACGATCACGGATTCGATCACACATTTTGTGCGGCGGGATGGTAGAGATTGGGACCGTTGGGTCCCGTATGCAGTTATGGCGTACCGAGCCATCCCCCACTCCTCGACTGGGTACTCCCCCAATTACCTACTTTTAGGACGGGAGTTAGTCACCCCTTTCGACTGCGATCTAGGGCCTAGCTTGAACCAGGAGGACCGAGATAGGCTCTTACCGGAAGATCATGTGATACAGCTACGGAAGCGGCTTTCGGAAGCATATCGAGAGGCGCTGGTACGATCCGAGCGATGTTATCAACGTCGAACAGCCTTCGTAAACTCTCGGAGGAAAGAGCGCGAGCTAGCAGCGGGTGACTGGGTGTACTTAAATGTGCCAGCGGTCAAACCGGGTCACTGTCCGAAGTTCCACCGTCCATGGACGGGGCCGCATCAAGTCACCCGTGTACTCTCCCGGGTTAATTATGAGGTCGAGCTGTCTACCGGGGCGCGAGCAGTTGTGCACATCAACCGCCTTAAGAAGGCCGCGACTAAGGGGAATATGGATCCGGAGAGAGAGGAGGCTGAAACGACTAATAGGTCGTACCGCGAAGAGCAGGACGAGGAAGAGGCAAACGACGAGTGGTCTTGGGCGATGGAGCCAGGGCGTCCATATGACTTGAATTACCAGACGCCAGACCGGGCTGGTGACGCGGAAGAAGGGGAAAGCGAGGCAAGGGCGACCGATCATTCTGACTGTCCCGTGAGTGCGGGGGCATCCCCTTCGTGTCCAGATCCTAGTTGTCCTCTCGGCGGCCAGTTTTCGTCGCCACCTTCGGAAACGACTACCCCCGATGAGGTCCTATCCGACTCAGCCCCTGAGGGAGAAGTAGGTCAAGAGGAGGAAGCCGAACGGAGCGGTTCACCCCAGCCTATAGGACGGGAGGAGGGCGCAAATGAGGGGGGGAGGCACCGCGAAAGATCCAGACGTTTATACGGCCGACGGGGCGTAGACTCCCAACCTTCGAGTGAGCGTCGTTCCTCCTCTAGTTCTCCGAGCAACGACCCCAAGGATGCGACCTGGACGCCAGGAGTGCGGGAACAGGGACCCCGGCCACGATCACCATATTCCCTCCGGAGGAGAGGCGTTCAGAGACCTAACGATGAGTAGACGTGGGACGCGGATCTTTGGGGTGATAAAAAGGGTGTTCCGGGAAGAAGGCCGTCACATGAGGGTGTTGCAGGGTAATCCCACGGCTATTGGACACCAACCCTCCCTATCCTTACCCTTTTCCTCCTCTTTGAGAAGCTTGGGACTGGGCTTCACCGAGTATTTGGTGAAACTTAGGAGAGTAATGTTAGGAGTAGAGGGGTTGATAGATGGAAGGTTCAATAGAGAGCTGGTAAGCCCCCAGGAATTAATAAGTGTTTTGGCAGGTATTGCGGAGGCTAGCCCAGCAGATTTGGCACTATTGACCCAAGATGGCCGGCTCCATGAGCAAGTATACTACGCCGCAGCAACGGTCCAGGTTATAGCGAGCGCAGATGGGGTACTAGCCTTCATTGATCTGCCTCTGATGCCATTGGAACAACGAATGAAAATGGAGAGGCGCCCGGTCCAAGAACTATCTGCAAGGCTTTTGGTAGAAACGAGACACCAAGGAAGCTACCTTTTCGTTAGTCAAGAGCGGACTACTCAGTCCGTGCTACAAGAAAGAGGCTTTGCGGGTGTCGACAAAGTCAAGTATGGCTTTCCTACAACCGTCCCTCTCCACAATGGCGACGTTCCACCCTGCGTGTTTGCCAGCTTGGAGCAACCTTTATCAAGAATTGGCCACAAGGGAGAGCTCCATGAGATTCTGGACCTGGGGAGGTGCATCTACTGCAACTACTTGTGTGGCAGCTATTATAGTCGGGGTGGCGGTGAGGAGGTACTTCAAGAAGAACCAGTCTGTGCGAAATGTGGAAACGGCAGCAAGAACTGAGTGCGCCGGGGTGAGGATCTTTCGCCCGGACGATGCTTCACTTACAGTGTAGTGATAGTGCTGTGTAGTGACTTGGAAAGTATTTATCAGAAGATAAAATACTTTAGTGAATTAGGGGGTAATGTAACCATAGTTATAGGAGTAGTTGTAGAATATTTTGTAGTTGTATGTCTTTGTTTGTAGAATGCTTGTAGTGTGTAAATATTTGGTGATAGCCATAGATAGTGGACTGCCCTGCTATCTATGGGATATAGGAACTAGCTGCCCAGGCCTAGGAGGAGAGGGGGGTCCTAGACAATAGGAGGGCAGTGTCATCTGGACCAGATAAGCAGGCAGATCTTGTGACCGGTGGACTGGCGAAGAAGAGATGCAGACCCTTGGTAAGTCTCTGCTACCACTTGCCAACTCTTATTAGGCCTGGGCACAGTTCAAGTTTTGAAAGGGCTATTAAAAATTAAAGGGGTACTAATATTAAATAATAAAAATAAGTTTCATCATGCTAAACCTATTTCATTTAGCCTTTCCTTTTTTTTATTATTTTATTTATTTTTCCTGCTCCTGGTTTCCTACATGTTACATATATATATATATATATATATATATATATATATATATATATATATATATATATATACCGTTATTATCCTGTACTGTGGGTTCTGAAACGTTAAATGTTCTAGTCTGCACTTCTGGACTGCGTAATGAGGTTAACCCCCATAGGCGGGTTTCCTCCCAATGGAGGGCAAAAGGAAACACGCTAAAAATGTAGTTTTATTATTCTCATTACCGAACCACGACAATGCCTTCCAAGACGATCTCTTCTTGAAGGATCAACGACCTCTTCTCGGCCAAACCTTTAGGATCATGCCACGGCCAATCCGGGGAATATGGTATATCAGTCTGAAGGGCGAGACCCGAACACTTGGGCTGTAAGTGCCGAATAGCATTCTCAAAATAAGGCAATGACATCTATGCTCTGACTACAATAAAACAGCCTTTTCGGCCTGTAACCGAAACCCTCCTTCCCAGGTACACTCCACATTTCCTCGTAGCCAGCACATGTGTTAGGGCAGCCAGCCCTAACTCCTAACATTACAAAAAAAAAGCACACACACCTGCAGACACATATCTATATATAAAATAAAATAAAAATATAAAGTGTCAGTGATTTTAGTCCTTATCGCGCTAAAATTAATTTACGATCTGTTGATAAATTGAAAGGATTGTATGCCCATGTGGACCTGAAGTATTGGGCTATAGGATTTGATAATAGCAAATTAAACATCATATCCTCCACCTCTATAAGTCAGTTCAACGTGGCTATGAAATGCTTCGACATTTTCAAACAATTGCAAATTAATTAAAGATAAAGATTAAATTGAATCTTTTCCTCTTTCTTAGCTCTCCATCCTGACTTTTTAAAATGAAGATATATATACATAATACAACCACCAATCGCAGCGATGTACCCACCTTGTTGAAAAGTGATGTTGCAAAGGGATTAAGGATCAGTGAATAATTAACATTGTCATACAAACATTTTTCATAATATCCACCAATCACAGCTGGGTCAGTGTATAATTAACGTTGTCATACAACAGTACTTCTTAATAACTTCCAATCGCATCGAAATAACTATCTTGTGGAAAAAGTGATGCTGCAAAAAGATCAGTGTAGACTTACCGTTTCGGAGTATTAAGTTATTATGTTATTTGAAATGAAGAATTGAAGAAAAGGAATCGGTTGTAGCCCTGACAGTTGATTCTACGAAGAGATGCTATTTAGGCCAACTATTAGCTGAGCTGACAATCGGACATCAAAAGGTGTACAAACGTTTCATGACAATTAGATTCGAACAGTTTAACGTTCTTTACAACGAGCAGACACTAAAGTGAGAAAAGCTAAAAGAAATTTTTAAAAAATACACACCTGATGTTGTTGGTTGTCACTATTCACTTTTCGGGCTATTTACACAAAGTGGCAAGTGATTACTGCCCCCCCCCGAATAGTAGTTGGGTAGCTTACTTGTCGCTTAGTAAATAGAAGTGATTTATATTCACTTAATCTTACTGTGCTTCTAATACTTATCACTAAGCAAAACAAAATGGTAGTAACCACCAAGTAGGATTATTTATTGTAAAGTTTAATGAAATTGAAACGTTTTAAACTATGAATAACCATATTGCACATTAAATATTCCGACTTGATATCATTGATAGATTCTGTGTAAAAAATCTCTTTGCCAAGTTCATTTTTTGTTTTGTTTTTTTTAAATTTTTCTAAATGGAATTATTGCGCAGAACGTATGCACTATTTTGTACATGATTATTGCCACGTGTAGTTTATAAAATCGTTGGCAACACTGTCACTGAAATGTAGTTGTGGCATATTTTGCTTATCATTGCTCCCCCAATGTTGTATTTTCGTCCCCCGTTGTGGTGTGCTAGCTAGCCATTGTATTATACACTTCACTGAATCTCAGAACTGGTTTGCCTCCTCTTGACTGGCTCCCTTGATGTAGGAAGGGTGTGGCAGGAGGCGGGCCTTCTTATCGATCTAAAATGGAATCTTCCAGTAAATATTTAGTTATTTTCATCAAACCCAACCAATAAATATCCTAATTCATACACTTCTGATCCAGTTCTTATTAATTAACGGAGATAAAATACTTTAGACATCTTCATATTTTTCTTCTTGTAGGTTTAAATTTCTTTAATTTAGTTCTATGCATTTGCTAATTAAACAATATGATAATTCTCATTGATAGGTACTTTGTATTATTGTTTTTGCCACGATTAAATGTCTCAATCAATGATATTTTTCGTTGCGCAAGTCTTATGTTCATGAATATGGATGCTGCGCATTTGCTATTGACAAAATATGATAATTCTCTTTGATAGGTAGGTATTTGGTACCTATTATTTTCGGCACTATTATTAAATATCTCAATCACAGATATTGTTCTTCACTCAAGCCTTATTTGCATTATTATGGTTGCTACGCATTTGATATTAAGAAAATATGATTATAAATAAAGACCATTTAAGGGCTAGAATGTCATAATAAAGCAATCATGTACTAGGTACTTTTATGTTTTTGGTATCTCTTTCATAATGTTTAACTATTTCTCTTTCGAGTTGTTATTAGTTAATTTATCCTTTATATTTCTTTGATTTAATTTAAATAAATAATAAGTCCAATTTTACATATTGCTAATGACTAATTAGTCATTTAACCACTAATAGAAATCCTTACCTAGAGCATAAAAAACTTTGAAATGTTTTTATTTTTAACGGATTATTGTGAATAATCGTTCATTTTATGAAATTCGTATCGTACATTATATTCTAAAATTTTCAATATATTTGTTAAGGTAAATTGAATGATATAGAAATAATTAGCTGTGGGGGGAAATGCGGGGAAACTTTGTCGTGAAAAGGGAAATTTATTTCCCCCAATTTGTGTAAAATCTAGTCGATCATGTTGTTGCATTCATTTCAAAGTTTTAATTCTGGCTTATTTGGATAATTTCTTTATTTTAAATTATTATTATCTCCGATGTATGCCATTAAATTACTCTTCTGTGGTTAAGTGCTGGTTATAGTGGTATTTGTTCTGCCTTGTCAGTAGGTAGGTACCTAATGTGAAATAATGCAAAACTGTTTATTTTAAACAAATTGTTTCATCTCAAGCAATCATAATTAGAATATCAGTTTCTGAGTAAGTAATATTATAATTCCAATTACTTTAGTATAAATATCTAATTCAGTATGTCTTAAAAAATTAAATTGAATAAAAATTGAAATTGTATTCTTCTTATAGAAAAAAAAAAATGTTTCAATAATTTAGTAAAGTAGGTAGGTATAATACATCAATAAATAAAATGATCTTGGTAATTTGATTATATAATCTCTTAGTAAAAAAATCATAACCAAAACTATAGTTCCTGCTTGTAAAATCTTCACAAAAAGATACATCTGAGAATGCAAAATAATCTTCCCTTCTATTTTACATTTTAATGAAAGTGAAAGTATGTCTAATGAATACAATTTTCAATGAATTATCATTATGTTACTTATTAAACTTAGACCTTGAAGTGGATTTGTGCTTATTGTAAATCTCACAGAAATTAATTGAAAGAGTAATGTACCCCACTATGATAAACGCTTGTAGATAACGCTTGTAGATATATATATATATATACTTTTTTCTAGTAATAGTATTGTCGAGTAGGTTACTAGCTTATATGGTTATATGGGTGTCCAGATAGAGATGTCTTCCAGGCTCCTCAGAGTTTTTAATGGATACTATGAGAATTTATTTTAAACATGAGCTACTTATTTTGTTTTATTGCTGTCATATTGTTTTTATAGAATAATAATGAGTGTGCTTGGTATTCATACATATGTATCATTACAGTGTGTGAATATGAAACTGGTTACGATTTCTCTTAGGCAATGCAGTTTATTTAAGCAATGAAAAGCATAACATATTTTTATTTATATTCAATAGTTTATTTTTTAGGAAAATAATTGATTCATTGGAAATACTTTTGTTGAGAGTTCTCAAAAATCACTGTGTTTAATAAACTTCTTCGCCTGTATTCAAGAGAATGTATATATATATATATATATATATATATATATATATATATATATATATATTATATGTACTGTTATTCTTGTTATTGTAGTGTCCAGTAGGTTACTAGCTTATACGGTTATATGGGTGTCCTGATACTTGTCTGCCAGGATCTTCAGAATTTTTCATTGATAGTATGACATTTCGTTTTTAAAAGTGAACTTGTTATTTCTTTTTTTTTTTTTTTTGTCATATTGTTTTTATAGATCAATATTGAGTGTGTTTGGTAGTCATGAATATGTAATTTCTGGTAATTCATGTCAATGCAAAGTCTGAGTTACAAAGATAGCCCTTGGATATTATTATTTTCTTTTTACTAGTAATCCTGTTCTTGGGCTCGTCAGTGTAATTGATTTGAGTTTTCATGTGAACAATGCAGATTATGAACTGTTGTTTCTTGTTTACTCATGAGAGATCCTGATGTCATCCTCTCTGTTTAATATAAATATGCATTATAATTTTATGCTAGAATAGGGAGTGTATGCTTATAAATAAGAACGGGTTTCAAGTTATATACTTCTGCTCATCTAAATCTTCTTGCGTTTTTGGTTATTCTTATGTGTTAGGAAATTTCCATTTATAGAATTTTGAGTTCATTCTTACATGGTTTAGCTAAATGCTGGAGACAATTAAAAAATTATCTTTTATTTGGTTATATGATGTCATTCCATGATATAATATAATATTAATATGTTATATGTCATATTTTATGTTATATGTTTTATTTTGTTCTTTGCCATTCCATGTTATACTTTGCTCAATTTGCTTACAGGGATAATTTTGTATTTTGATTTTCTATGTTGCTGTTTTTTTTTCAGGAATTTACTCTACTTTGAATATTGGTGCAGGTTTATGTTATTTTGAGTTGTTAAGACAGATATCTAAACTTCTGCCTTAATGTTTAAGGAATCAGTATCAGTACAGCTAGAACCTATTGTCTCACATCGTCTAAATTCATGTAAGTAAATATTTTTTATTTCATAGTTTTGTAGACAAATCTTAAAGGCATTTATCTTTTGTTATTATGCCTACGTTTGTGTTCATAATAATAATTGGGTACCGGGGTTTCCCGTGGTCTAGCGGCTAGCACCTTAGACTCATAAGCGGGGGATGGTGGGTTCGATTTACACCGGCGGCAGGAATTTTCTCATCCCATGGCTCGTTGGGAAATGATATATAATTCCTTGCTGCACCCTGGAAGTTGGTGCTAATGGCCAGACGTCAAAGTGCCATAAAAAAAAAAAAGGAAAAACAATAGGGTATCTCGGAATTAATTAAATATCATCTCAGATAGAGTAGTGTAATTTCAAGATATGGTGATGTGAAAAATCATTGTTAAATGTATATCATTATTTAAGCTAATGAGTAAGATAAATCCAAGCTTCTCAATAGTTGAGCAGCCTCGCTGATTCTAATATATAGTTTAAAATAAAGTGATTTTCTCTGTTGTTTCTTTTTACAGGTGTTAGATATTGGCTGATGTCAGAATCATCAACTAGACCTTTACTTCTCCAAATAACTAATTTTTTTTAGATTTTTATCTTCTCCTCGTCAATTTTTCACACAATGACACTGAGTTAGGATAGCGGTTAGAAGAATTCTGAAATACAGGTACTCAATGATACAATTAATTCAAGGTTATCTGTGAGTATAGATAGTGCTGCAAATTTGGATTTTGACCCATTGATATAATTCCATTTTTTTTTTTTTTTTTTTTTTTTTTTTTATATGTAATTCACTTGTGATGTGCTTATAGTTTTAGCCATGCTACATCAAAGTTTGGCTGCTGTTAACTAAATTAACATGTAATGCCTAAAGTTAAATAAAAAAATAAATATATTCTATCTGCCTGCATCAAGTCCGAAGCCTCAAATAATAAAAACGGGAGTTAAGAAGCATTTTCGACTCTGGACTAATGTCTATAACATAGAGAAATCCAGAAATCAAATCAGCCCAGGAGAAGTGGGTGGCTAGAGAGTTTATCTTGGCACATTTAATTTCAAGCAGCCTCAGTCCGAAGTGGTACAAACTGAGGTGTTATCAAAGCCGAAACCTTAGTAAATATTTTATTTTATTGTTTAATATTCTTATTCCTTTTTTGTTGTACATTGTCTTGACAACTCCTTTACCATAATGTTAAATTTGTAGAATGCTGAAGATATGTTATAAATGAAATGATTTTAATTTCACAATTGATTTTTACTGGATCTTTTAATGCCAATTAACTATTTTTCAAAATATTGTTGATTTTAATTTTTATGCATGAACTATGACAGGCATTAGCACTATCTAGTTAAAGATGTATTAATTCCATTTTAAAGATTTATTTCTTTTAGCATTTATTTATAATCAGAAATCAGCATTTATTTATAATATTTATCAGCATTTTGATGGTGCCAGTGTTTCTAACAGTGGTGATTTTGAAACAAATCAATGTATAAACATTATGAGTTATTGCCCACATTGAACTTTACAATTTCATACTACAAGAACAAGAACAAGAAGTCAATATAGATACTCAATGCATAGATAGCCGAAATTCTATAATGTGTACTCTCCACCCAAGGATGAAATCCTTTTTTCCAGCCAATTAACCATCATTAAAGGGTAATCCCACCTACTATAACATTATCTTAAAAAACTAGCCAAGAAATTAATATGCTTAGCTGTTTGAAAAATTATTCAAATATTTAAGGGAATTCTGTGATATATTTGATAAGAAACCCACAATAGAGTTTTTTTCTGGCATCACAATCTGTTTTTCTGGATCTGTTCATCATCTACAGGTTAGTTATGCTTACTATATTTTTTATTGTTTTTGTTTTTTTACGGCACACCGACAACTGGGCCATTAGCGCCGACATCCATGGTACGGCATGGAATCTTCTCAATGGGCCCTGAGGTAAGAAAAATTCCTGCCGCCAGACAGACTCGAACCCCCATCTCCCACATGAGAATCCAAGGCGTTAGCCACTAGACCATGGGGACACCATATACTTGCTGTTTTTTTTAAGGTCATTAACACCTATATACTAACCCTTATATTTTTTTTATGAAATGAATGTTGTTAGCTGTTACAGGAATATCATAACAATGTGTGCCTGTAAGTAAAGAAAGTTCATGGAACGAGTATTTCCTCTTTTGTTGCTGCGTTGTCTACAAATGAGTAAGCCTTAACTGAACAATGCAAAATCAAAGGACCTTAACCCTTCCTGGTCTGGACTATGCATGGACTTGTCACACACTCAGGATGCCTTCGAAACGCTCAAATTCTCACTCTACATGTCATGCTATTATGCTATTCCTAACTAATTTATTTAGTTTCTCTATGTCCTCTTTAATTTAAAAATTTCAGATTTACCTTTTTCAATTAGAAATTATAATTATTACATTGGCGAAAAAGAAAAGATAAATTCTATATAATTTAATTTAATATTTTAATTAGATAAAATCATTTTTTTTTTATTTTTGTGTTCATTTATTAGTAATATATTATAGTAATTCATGCAAAAACTTTACATGTAAGGTTCCCGTCACTTTTGTGCTATTGAAAGAAAACTTATATCCCCCGAAACTGCAATGCTCCCACTGCAAATTTAATCTTTTTCACTTCGGAAAAGGCCAACTCTTTCTCAAAAAACTTGAATGCTCTTTGAAAACACTTCCTAGAGTTGAGGAAATACCAGACTGCAATATATCTTCTTCCACCTGACTCTAATACGCTGGGCCTGAAATGCATGCGCCAACATATTGGTACTTTGTCGTCTGTGCCACGACCTCTCACCACCAATTTATTAGTATTTCATTGTCTGGGCCAAAGCCTCTCACCACCAATGTATTAGTACTTCTTCGTGTAAGGGTTAACCTTTTTGGTGCGACGTTGGCTAGCCGCCTATTCCATCATCTACAGGTTAGTCACAGGCGGACCAAACTCCCTCTTCTAGAGCGGTTGTACGCACCCGTATTTTTTTTTACTTTGGCTCTCGTTACTAATCATCATTTTCATGTTTATCTTACGTGAACAACAACGTGTATCATGTGAAACGATTTATTTACTTCAATTGAGGTACGTAGCAAACCTACAATAACGATTTAGTACAAAGTTTACTTACTTTTCTTCCCTATATTTCTCTTTCTACTTCATTCCGAAGAAACTGCTTGTTTTTAGACATGATTTTTAAATGTAGCAATGAAAATGTTTTTTTATTTATTATTATAATAAGCTACTCCTTTATTATTTACAATTTTCGCTATATTAATGCCATAACAACATTTTTACCATGCACACACCTTACAGATGCATGTTATGTTTAGCGTTCAAAATTTCTACCACCAGCAATGTTATTTATAACGATCATAATTTGTTAATCCAGCAATTACCCCCCATTCCTGCCAGAGCACTCTGTGTACACTCAAGGCTAAAGAGGGCTCCCAATCAAGAGATACAGCTGTGGCGAGAATACCCCTGCATCGCCTCTGGGAACATCTTTCTTGGCGAGTATTCTCGGGCGTTGCATCAATTGGGTTAAACATTGGGTTGTCAACTAAGCTGGAATCGTAGAATATCTTGTCTTTTGTTGAATAATATCCTTATAGAAAATTTTAGAGAGAGAAAACTTTATTTAAAAATATAAATAAAATATTAATTTTCTTTAACAACTGTTGGCACAATGCATTTTAACGGGAACTATGTAGGTTATATTTCAAAATTAATTTAAAATAAATAATAATTTTATAGACTCGCGTAATTCTTATAAATAGTATCTTGAGTTATTTTTCCATTTTTAACCTGATGTGTATTCAAATTAGGAATTTGATGATCAGGGATTTTAATCAAATTTTTCGATTAAAATGTGAACTCTCATTGTGGAAAAATTTATTTTATGAGTGCTAACATTTCCAGATATTCGTCTGTAAGAAAATCATTCTACCCTATATATTATCATATTAGGTTCAATTTAAATTTCGAGAGGCTGGGAGAATTTGGGGGGCTGAGAGCATTCAAGGTGTATGGAATTCTAATAATCTAGAACTTGGAATAGTTAGCCGTTTTAATTAGCCAATTAAAAATCCATTAACCCCATACAAATTTATTTTTCTGAACTAAGTGATCTTATTCAATTTATTTTTAAGGTTTTTATGACACAGTTTTACCGTTTCGGGGGGGGGGGGGGGGTCAGCCTCCCCCCTTATATATGCCCATGCTAGTCGGCAGAAATCGTTCTAGTTTGCATTTTAGATGTTGGTCATGATATTTATTGAATTTTATGCTGAAAGAAAAGACTATGGAGAATATGAAACCAAAGATTATTTGGAACTTGGATAACAATAATAATGATTGCTTTTATTGAATAATGAATATGATTTTTTATTTTTTTAAATTTGATAAATTATTTTCCAGATCAGAAAATGTTACTATAAGGAGAATTGTGTCATTAAATCAAGAAGCTCTCTGTACAGTTAGACAATATTATACAATGTACATTCTATCATCGACCAGAACCAGTGTTACAGCTGATTCAGCATCATGTAAAGGATAAATAATGATGCTGTAGTATAAGAGCAAATCATTTTTATGACATGAATTGATAGCAGTTTGACAGATACAAGGACAAAATTCAGCGTAAATTGAATGTTTTGCTATTTTCATTGATCTTAATTTTTACTGTTCGAGCCAAAAATGGAGATGGTTGGAAATTCTATTCTAATCTTAGCTGAAACCTTTGGAAATTTTAACATTTTTATTATTCCTATATATTTGTTTAAGTTAATTTTATTTAACAACTTAATAGTTGTTAAATAAAATTAATAGCTAACATATATTTAACCCTTATATATATATATATATATATATATATATATATATATAGTCAACATATATTTAACTCTTATATAGATAACATGTGTTCTACTCCCCTGACGCTCCTCACGAGTTAACTCGCCACAGGCCCGAGAGATGATAGAGAATTTCTTTTAGTTTAGTATAAAATTACCAATATAAAGAACATTTGATATTATAAGTTAATGAATCCAAATATATAACGTGGATACTGAGAGAGATGAAAGAGTTGAACCATAGTGTGGTTGAGAATAGGAGAGATTGATGATCGTACAGGGGAAGCTAGACGGATAAGCGTACTGGGTACTGCGAGTCCCTTCATTCGCTAGCAATGAAAGGGCTAATAGTTACAATGTTACAATATCTTTATGAAATTTATTACAGGCCAAATATTAAAAGTGCTCCTCTTCAGTTCTTATACATCTATTCTGTGAAGTCCCCACTCCAACAACCCGATGGTGCTTGATGGGGTCGTAGACAAATTTTAGGAAACACTTTCTGTGATCAAATATGTTCTTGTTGCCAGTTCAGTTTATAGCTTTTGACTGAGACAGTGTTATTATAACAGTGGGAAATTTTATTTTGGTCATTTTACATTAAATGTGTACTAATCTTGTAGTCTACATTTTGTTTAATTTTCACCTCTATCCATTTGCAGGACATGCATCCGATAATCCGGAATATTTGATATTTCTGTATGCTGTAACTCCATTATGAAACAGTTCCTTAACGTGCCGAATTAAAGGAAGTTTACTGTACATTCTTCCCTTGAGTGAATAGTGGTATTCATCTTATTTCAAAATACCATACTCCACAAACAAGAGAATAAGGCAATTTTCCTCGTTGGATAAGAGTAGTAATTTTAATTCTAAAAAAATTACTTGCAAATAAATACTCAGGGAATAATTTTGCTGAATGCCAATCCTTGGTGATTTCCTAGATAAACAGATGTGCTAACTTATAACTCGATACTCTGCATTCTACACCTGGTTGTGCTAAATATTCATTCATATTGTAAAGTAACTAGGCACTCCTAAGGTCATAAGAAGACTGGATTCCAGCCGCCAAGTATAAAAATGAATGTAACTAGCTAGTCCCCTCGGCTGATACATTCTCAGTTACTAAAGTGACTATCAGGCTGGATATAAAGAAGTGAATGTGAATAAGACATGTTGGCTTCTCCAATTGATCGTTTTTAATTAATTGAGCGATCAAACTATTTAAAAGTGAAAGTAGATAGTCAATGAAAAATATAAAATCAAATTTAGTTGAAAATTGAAAAATAATCAGAATCTTTTAAATAATAATAGATATGAATTATTTTGTATTTATTTATTTATTCTGTTTTAAATTTGATGAATTATGTTCCAGATTAACATCTTACAATTTGACTAAGAGTAGACCAGTGTCATGAAGACAGTAACCCATGCACACTTAGTTGATAAGGTAGTCTATTGTGAACTCTACATCCAGAACAAGAACCTTCTTTCTGCTGATATCAGTATCATCTACAGGGTAATTATACCAATTGTAATATTAAGTTTCTATGTCATGAATTTTGTTAGATCTCTTACCGACTATGCATTGATCTCATATACATCTTATATGGTATCCATTCATGCTGAGGAGAATGTCTTCGAGCAAGCCAAATTGACTAAATTCAACTTTAGAGATTCTTTGATATGTCATTGTCATCTTAGTTGTAATCTTAGTCTTCTGGAGTATTCTTAATAGATTTTGTTCTATATTTGCTTTAACAGTTAGTTACGTGTCTTAGTGTTTACAATATTAGCTTTTATATGTATATGAAATAAAGATATTTTAACAACTTATTTTAACCCTTACAAGACAAACTACCAGTACATTATTGTTGAGCGGCTTTGGCCCTGATGACGAAGTACCAATATATTGGTGGCGAGGGGCCAAGGCCAAGACAAGGAAGTACCAATATATCGGTGCATGCATTTCAGGCCCACCTTCTTGCTAGAATTCCGAGGATGTATAGGATAGATTTGATGTAAACATTTTTGTATCATGTGAATGTTTTACCGAATAAATTTTGGAATTAATGATTTATACAGGCCTATCCACTCGTCGTCCATGGCATCAAAATGTAAATAAGGTTACAGAAAACTTACATGTAAAAGGTTTTTGCATTAATTAAAAGATATATATATATATATATATATATATATATATATATTATATCTGACTAATAATTGAACAAAAAAATTGTTCTTCATTACTGAAAAAATAATTACAATATATATTTTTTAAAAAAAGGTAAATGACAATTTGTAAATTATAGTCGATAGAGAGATACTAAATAAAGCAGTTAGGGATAGTATAATAGCATGGAGGGTTTGTCATGTTAGAGAATAAGATGTTTTACCTAGGAATCAATGATTACAAATATGGTTTAGTATAGCCATAGTGATGGATAAAGGGATGAGGGTAAATCTCATGGAAACAAAGAACAATTATTAGAAGAGTAATGCGAAATATTATTCCTCAACAACGATAGCTCTTTTTAAACTCTAATGTGCTCATTTGTTGGCTGGATGATTTTTCCGGTATTTACTCCTGTCTTCCCTCCTCCCATCTACTCCTGAATTGTCCTTACACTTATTTACTATTGTCGCTCTAACCCTTTGATATCACCTTTACTCCCCTCCACTCCTAATCCCTAGAGTTTTCCTCCATGCTAAAGCTTAGTACTATTATCCTTCACTTTGATAATTCCAGACTAGCCTTGGGACCCTCAGGATATCCATATAAAATTATTCCTAGCTTCTTTCGCAATACCATATAAAACCCTATTTTGCAATACACTTAATTCCTGATAATTATTAGTTCAATTAGGACCCCTGCACAACAAAAAGCTTTCTCGTTCCTACTGACAACCTCGATTAACCCTTTCTGGGCTGCCACAGATCTCCCTCAGACAGCCCTGCCTTCATCCCATCCCTATCCTCAGACAGGGGTGTATTAGCCCCTAGACGCTCCGATTCTCGCTCTAAATTCCGTGCTATTATATTATTATAATTTGCTTTAATTTTCAAAATTCCTTCTTCCCTGAAGTCTCATCCACATAACGCTAATGTGGTGTGGTCTGAAATTCATGCGTCAATACATTGGTACTTCGTCATCTGAGCCAAAGCCACTCACCTCTAGTATATTGGTACTTTGTCGTGTAAGGGTTTAAAATTGAGTCCCTATAGCAGAATGTTTGCCTTCTTGTAATCCTCTCTCTCTTTGGTCCCTACAGCAGAAGGTTTGCCTTCTTGTAGTCCTCCCTCTCTTTGGTCCCTACAGCAGAAGGTTTGCCTTCTTGTATTCCTCCCTCTCTCTGGTCCCTATAGCAGAAGGTTTTCTTCTTGTAGTCCTCTCACCACCAGTATATTGGTACTTTGTCGTGTAAGGGTTTAAAATTGAGTTGTCAACTTAGCTGAAATCCTAGAACATCATGTTATTAGTGGAATACTTTTATTATAGAAAATTTGTTAACTTGGTTATATACAGGTTGCCAGTTTTTTATTTAATGAACTCAATGCTGAAAGTGGTCAACAGACCTTAGGCTGGATTGGAATTGTACTTCTTTAATCATATGCGAGTGCCAGAGTTCAATTCATTATACTCTGCAAGCCCCACTAATCTTTAGTCAAACTTAAAATTTTATATTTGAATATTTTTGACATATTGAAAGCTGATGAAAGAATTATTAACAATAAAATGTACCCCACCAAAAAAACAGGAGACAAAATTTTAATTGAATTATGCTATCCTGAGAAAAAAAAAAAAATATCTGCTATCTTCATTTACTTAAATTTTCATAATAGGGGTTACATATTCCATTATTACTTACTTTAGTAGATAGAAAGATAGAATCAGGGCTCCTAAGGGTAAAAAAACTTAACCTTATAATATTGATAGAGTTTATATACCTTTATTCGAGATCTACAGCATGTTAATGTGGAAATGATTTTCACAAAACAGTTGATGCAGGTGGCCTCGTCGGACAATGCACAAAAAAAAAAATTGATGAACACGATTAAAAGTAGAAAATATTTCTACTTGTTTCGTTTGTTTAAATATTATTCAGAAACTTGAGTTTTTAATTATTTAACTGCTTCATGATTGGGTATTATAAATGATGTACCTGAGTTGTGGGAACCCTAACAGTAGACCTAAGAGTTTCTTACATTTCTACTTGTACAGTATAGGACTTTCACTTTCATTAATATCTTTCAAAAGGGTCCATCAAAGCCTCATCTGTAATTAATATGAAGGTGATAGGCATTTAATGCTGAGGTAAAATTAATACTTGTTTTAGCATTCAAAAAGAATTTTCTGATACACTTTTCCATTTGAATATTTTTTGGAGGGGGAAAGGATTTTTAAATTTCTTTAATAATCTACTGAAATATCTGAAATTAGAGGATAAAAATGAAACAAACAAGTTTTACAGCAGCTCTCTTTTATGTTTTACTGAAATAAAAGTCATTTTTCCAATCAAAATTTGAATAAATGGTAAGTATTTATTATATATATATATATATATATATATATATATATATATATATATATATATATATATATACATACAAGTACAAATACAAATACAAATACAAATATATACTTCTTTATCATCCTCTGTGTGCCTTTAAGCGTGGAGATGCCTTGGCCCAAGACTACCATGCATCACAATCCCAAGCCAGCACCTCGTGGAGTTCAGACTCCTGTCAGAAGCCAGAAAATGAGGTCCATCCATAGCAGTCTCGGCCTTCCCCTTGGATGATGTCCAGTGGGCCAGGCCTCGTAGAACTTCCGTGGATGTCCATTCTGCATAGATGCCATAACCACCAAAGCTGCTTCTTGACTGTTTTCTTCAAGACTGTGTTGCAGAGATAACGAGAGACTTGTCAGTGCCAGCACTCTCCAGTGATACTTCATTTCCAGGCAGTAGCCCTACTCTGGGAGTGGACTGTAGTCTCCCCCTAACTGTATCTTCTGAAAGTTTCTTCTTCATTATATAATTAGTTAATGGCTTAACCCAGTAGCCCTTTAAAAAATTAATCAGTAATTTTTTTTCAGGATCTATGAACTGGGTCCTCCATTTCTTGTCATTGTAATTGTAGATATGGAACAAATGAAAACTCGTAAAACAACAGCAGTATTTATGCCATTAGTCACAGCCTCCTCAAGAGAGACTTTGTGAGTCAGGATGTGAATTATTGAGGACATTATAGACAACAGTTAGGGGGCATCGTTAGCTCAGTGGTAGAGCAATGGACTAATAAGCTGGAGGACCTGAGATCAAATCCCAAGCAAGGACTAAATATTTTTTCTTCTAGTGTCTTCACTCATGGGTTAGGTTCGGCCTCCCTGACCGTCCCTAGGCCAACCCAGCCTTTAATTAATTTAATAATGGGTACCTTGGTGCTAATGGCTCTAGCAGTCGAAGCAGCAAGGGGAAAATCAGGCGGCCAGAGCATAGTAGTGACCACACTATCTCCCTAGTGTGCCGTATGGTCATGAATCAGATACCTCTATAGTATCTGCCCCTCCGGGCTCTTGTGGACTGTTACAGGACTGATTTTTTTTTTTTTTACAGACAACAATAATTGGTCAGATGTCCAAAACATTCTACTGGAGATAATTTGTTCTCAATTACTTAATTGAATCAGCAAAGTGTAAATGTTCTTTTCTATTATTTAGTTTCCTATTTTATTTTATTTGAAACAAAACAGCCTCATCTAGTTTTAACTGGTATGTTCAATGAAATTTTTATTTAAACCTTTGTGTTCTCTAAGGAAAAAAAAAAAAAAAAAAAAAAAAAAAAATCTGTCCCATAATAGACCACGAGGGCCCTGATTCTGTACAGGTATCTGTATCTTGACCATACAGCACACTATCAGCCTATTATGGTCAGAACTATGCTCTGGCCGCCTGATTTTCTCCTTTGCAGGTACCCATTATTAAATTAATTAAAGGGTGGGTTTGCCTAGGTACGGACAGGGAGGCTGAATGGTTGCTCTTCACTAACACGAAAAAAATATAAAAATCTTTAGTGTGCTCGGGATTTGAACTCCAGTTCTCCAGCATACTAGTCCAGTGCTCTACCACTCAGCTAATCTTGCCCCCCCCCCCACCTTTGCGTTCTCTACAACATTTCAATTTTATTTTTTGAAAACATTGAAATTTTATTTTCATATTCTCTAGCTGATTTGATGTCCACATATTCAATAAAATTAATATTTTTATCTTCATATTATCCACCTGATTTTATTTTGGTGTATTCAATGAAATTTGTATTTTTGTTTTCATATTTTCAACCTGATTTTATCTTGGTGTATTCAATGAAATGTTTCCCTTAGATTTTCAGTGCTCAAGATTGCTTTTTATTAACTCCATCTTTATATATATATTTTTTTTTCAGGACTCTCCATCCTTCCTAAGAACTGCTAAAGTATTAAAATAAATAATCACCTAGCCTGATATGATATTAACCCTGCACTACCTAATTGTATTTAACTTCCCCATAATCTCCTACCTTTCCTAGCTTCTTAACTTTCAAGTTTCCATCCTTCATGAAAAATCAAGAGCTTGAGGCACTGGAAGACAATATTAAATAATAATTTTTTAGTATTAGACTGTGAAATGCTACCTTTGATAGATGAAACAGGGAAAACAGGATTGGTTTGTAAGGCGATATTATCAATCAGGTGGTTTATGTCATTTAGGGAAATCATTAAGACGTCAAAAAAGTTAGCCCACGTACGTAGTTTAAAACAAATCCTTAACCAAGGAATAATTGTTGGAGAGGCAAATCATCCCGTCTACCAAAGGAAAATTGAATACTCCTACAATAATGGTGACTGTAATTATAATATCTAAACAAAATAATATTAACAAATATTACATGATGATTGTGAAACTATAAATGGAACAGTTTTAGGAAAACCCTCTTTTCCGACTTAATCCACTCACTAATGCATCAATCCATAGCCAGTTGATATAAGAACTCAGTAACTTCTTTTCCTTATATTTCCGAATCTCCACTATATTTCATCTCCATAGATTTAATAATTTTCTCAGTTTTAAGCTCTTTGAATATATTCATAAAGAACATGATTTTTTTCATAAACATTAGCATTGAGACCCTAGTTTTATCTTTCATTTTTCTGAATCCCATCCGGTATAAACATTTTAAAATAAATGCTTCAGCTCTTTGGTCCCTATAGCAGAAGGTTTGCCTTGTACTACTCTCTCCCTTTGGTCCCTAAAGCAAAAGGTTTGCCTTCTTGTATTCCTCCCTCTCTTTGGTCCCTATAGCAGAAGGTTTGCCTTCTTGTAGTCCTCCCTCTCTTTGGTCCCTATAGCAGAAGGTTTGCCTTCTTGTATTTGTCCTTCTCTTTGGTCTGCATAGCAGAAGGTGTGCCTACTTGCAGTTAGGCTGTATACTTACTCTGATAGTCTTAGTGTCCCTGAAGAGGAATCAAAATGGATGTGAAACCGGTGAGACATTTTTAATGAAATGACCAATATGTATTTTTTTTTTTAATTGACCTGCCTATTTTATGAAAATATTTTTTCCCAACCAAGAACTGAAAGTATTTATATATAATATTCCTTTCAATGAGACCATGGGCGTATATAAGGGGGGGGGGACTGAGGGGGGCTGCAGCCCCCCCCCCCCAGAAATTTTGATTTGATCGGTAAATATTTTATAAAACCCTTAAAAATAAATTAAATAAGATCATTTAGTTCATAAGACATATTCTATTTTGGGTGTAATAGCGTTTAAGTTGGCTAAAACTCTTCCAAGATCTAAATTGTTAGTACTCCATACACGGAAATGGTCCCTGCCCCCTCCGAAATTGTTTTCTTTATACGCCCATGAATGAGACACTCTCAATTAGTTTCCCAGTTTCAAATCAATGGCAAAAAAAAAAAATATAATTCAGCTAACACATAAAACTTGAAGGGGATCAAACTTGTCTTTTTTTAATTTATTAATTATAGGTGCCCCGACTGTCTGGGTCATTAGCATCTTTGAACTCTGTTCTTACAATTTTTGTACAGATTTTAGTACGCAGGGCGATATTGTTCATGAAGTCAGAGGTCAGGTCAAGTTTTAACAAGGTATGAAATAAATATTGCTTTCAATTTTGATATTTCATCAAACTTTGGCTACATTTGGGGATGTGAAGGACGAACAGGCAAAATATACACACACTCATGTGAATATATATACACACATGCACACAGCTTATCAAGTCCTTGCAAACGTGCTTTAATTTTTTTCCTAATATAATTCAGTGTTGTGTTTGATTTTCCTGTTGATCCACTATTGTTAATTTCATATATTAATATTAAATTAAAATAAATAAAACGGTCCTAAGGCCGGTCCATACTTAAATGGCGACGCAACAAAATGATGGAAGGTCAGTGAAATACATAAATAAATACTACACGTCTTATCTTGTGCCTCTTCAGGAGTTTATAACTAATCCTATTTATGTCACATCTTAATATTATTCCCCGCCCAAAAGTGCCAAATCTTCCACGGACTAGCAGTGCCAAGATTGAAAGATTCAACAAATGTTAAGTGAGTGATAAAAATGCCACAATATTGCTTATTGAATGTACCTACTCGATATTTTTGTTTAAGTAGATTTTTAGCGATGTACGGAGCACACTACGAATATAGACGGATTGGTTTTGGAAAAAAGACCCTCTTAAGCCATTTTCCTGTCTTTTATAAGAAAAGCTTTCTTTAAAAAATTGATAAAACCAATTTTCAAATCAATCGCCTCATTGGACAACAATTATTTTTAAACGAGAACAATAATCTTTTTGAAAGGTAGGGATTGTCGGGGTTCGGTCACTGCTACTTAATAAAACTACATTTTATCGTAAAAATGGTTTTATTGTGCCGACGTTTCGGCTTGAACTTCAAGCCTTCATCAGGGCGATGGGAAGGTTGAGAACTATACCTCACAGATGTGTGATCATTTCTCATAGCCGAAACGTCGGCACAATAAAACCATTTTTACGATAAAATGTAGTTTTATTAAGTAGCAGTGACCGTACCCCGACAATCCCTACCTTGCATTATCAACGGTCAACGATCTCCTCTCAATAATCTTTTTGAATGTTAAAGGAAATTTAATTGCGAAAATTATTCAAAAAAATTAGATTAACTTAAGTCAAAATGTTCAGATTAAGGAAAATCATGACTCCTCTGTTCTTGGAGTAGGTATTTAAATTTGATTCGAAGTAAAATTAGTATATTGATGTTAGTTTCTTACAAAAATAGTAAGAACTTTAAAAAGAAAATACTAGTCGTTTTTTATTCCAAATGTCAGTGAAAATAAGAATGATATGAAAACATGCGGAGGAGACGCGGTTCCTGCGAGTTGGACTTTCTTGCAGTGGAGTTTGGTTCTGGGGTCGTTTTATGTATTTTGATTTATACACAAATAAATGCAATTACATTCAGTGTGTCAAAGGGAAATGTTTTAATTAATGGAAAATAGTATAAGCTATAGTACAGACTTTCTGTATAATTATTTTCTATTTTTTGAATCTCTTTATAAATTTTAAACTAGTATTAACACTGTCCTACCTGTTTTACAGCCCTGATGAAGGCTTGAATTTCAAGTCGAAACTTCGGCGAATAATAAAACCCATTTACACGTGTAAAATGTAGTTTTATTAAGAAATATCGAGCGAGCACTGAAAATTCCTACCTTCGCATCACCAATGGTCAACGATCTCCTCTTAATGAAAATAGTATAATTTCACTTTCTATAATTCCAGTTTGAGTTTTAGTAGAGGTGACGATTTATATGAATAATTACTCTTCTGTATGGACAACAAATGAAATCGAGATGTAATAGAAAGCCTAACATGCCTCTTTTAGTGTAAATTGAAAAGGTTTCCAATGCAGGTTTTTTTTTGTTTGCGAGTAGCCTCAAAATGAAGTAAAATAAAAGAAGAAGACAAATGCGTATGTGTACACTAAATAATAAAGTAGTGAACAAATCGGGGTGGATAGCACATAAACATCACTTATTCTGTGCTGAAGCACATTTGAAGGGGTGCAGCCACATTTGATAATAAATGTATTCAAACAGGAGTTATGGCATAGTTTATAAAAGGATAGAAAGCTAGTCAACAAGAAGACTTAGTAGAAAAGCAAGTAGAAACTTGAAATAGAGGTGAGTGTTTTTTTTTTTTTTTTTTTTTTTTTTTTTTTTTTTTTTTTTAATATTTGATAGTGTGTTAGGAATGAAAGAGGAAGAGACACTTGGAGGAGAATAGCTACGAAAAGGGATTAATAACAACTCAGGTGTTAGGTAGGTGCAGACGTTAGAGTCTAGGGAAGGTCTGTAGGAACCTGAGGGCTGAAACTAGTCATGAAAAACCTCTTGAAACGGGCTTATCTTAGTCCTTTGTCATTGACCAGGTCGGAAGGGGGCTTTGGAGGAAGAGTAGTTACGAAAAGGGATTAAAAACAACGCAGGTGTTTGGTGGATGCAGACCTTAGAGTCTAGGGAAGGTGTGTAGGATCCAGAGGGCTGAAACTAGTCCTGAAAAACCTCTTGAAACGGGCTTATCTTAGTCCTTTGTCATTGACCAGGTCGGAAGGGGGCTTTGGAGGAAGAGTAGCTACGAAAAGGGATTAAAAACAACTCAGGTGTTTGGTGGATGCAGACCTTAGAGTCTAGGGAAGGTGTGTAGGATCCAGAGGGCTGAAACTAGTCGTGAATAACCTCTTGAAACTGGCTAATCTTAGTCCTTTGTCATTGACCAGGTCGGAAGGGGGCTTTGGAGGAAGAGAAGCTACGAAAAGGGATTAAAAACAACTCAGGTATTAGGTGGGTGCAGACCTTAGAGTCTAGGGAAGGTGTGTAGGATCCAGAGGGCTGAAACTAGTCATGAATAACCTCTTGAAACGGGCTTATCTTAGTCCTTTGTCATTGACCAGGTCGGAAGGGGGCTTTGGAGGAAGAGTAGTTACGAAAAGGGATTAAAAACAACGCAGGTGTTTGGTGGATGCAGACCTTAGAGTCTAGGGAAGGTGAGTAGGATCCAGAGAGCTGAAACTAGTCATGAATAACCTCTTGAAACTGGCTTATCTTAGTCCTTTGTCATTGACCAGGTCGGAAGGGGGCTTTGGAGGAAGAGTAGCTACGAAAAGGGATTAAAAACAACTCAGGTGTTTGGTGGATGCAGACCTTAGAGTCTAGGGAAGGTGTGTAGGATCCAGAGGGCTGAAACTAGTCGTGAATAACCTCTTGAAACTGGCTAATCTTAGTCCTTTGTCGTTGACCAGGTCGGAAGGGGGCTTTGGAGGAAGAGAAGCTACGAAAAGGGATTAAAAACAACTCAGGTATTAGGTGGGTGCAGACCTTAGAGTCTAGGGAAGGTGTGTAGGATCCAGAGGGCTGAAACTAGTCATGAATAACCTCTTGAAACTGGCTTATCTTAGTCCTTTGTCATTGACCAGGTCGGAAGGGGGCTTTGGAGGAAGAGTAGCTACGAAAAGGGATTAAAAACAACTCAGGTGTTTGGTGGATGCAGACCTTAGAGTCTAGGGAAGGTGTGTAGGATCCAGAGGGCTGAAACTAGTCGTGAATAACCTCTTGAAACTGGCAAATCTTAGTCCTTTGTCATTGACCAGGTCGGAAGGGGGCTTTGGAGGAAGAGAAATTACGAAAAAGGGGTTAAAAACAACTCAGGTATTAGGTGGATGCAAACCTTAGAGTCTAGGGAAGGTGTGTAGGATCCAGAGGGTGAAACTAATGATGAAAAACCTCTTTAAACGGGCTTATTATAGTCCTTTGTCATTGACCAGGTCGGAAGGGGGCTTTGGAGGAAGAGTAGTTACGAAAAGGGATTAAAAACAACTCAGGTATTAGGTGGATGCAAACCTTAGAGTCTAGGGAAGGTCTGTAGGATCCAGAGGGCTGAAACTAGTCATGAAACACCTCTTGAAAAGGGCTTATCTTAGTCCTTTGTCATTGACCAGGTCGGAAGGGGGCTTTGAAGGAACAGTAGTTACGAAAAGGTATTAAAAACAACGCAGGTGTTTGGTGGATGCAGACCTTAGAGTCTAGGGAAGGTGTGTAGGATCCAGAGGGCTGAAACTAGTCATGAATAACCTCTTGAAACTGGCTTATCTTAGTCCTTTGTCATTTACCAGGTCGGAAGGGGGCTTTGGAGGAACAGTAGCTACGAAAAGGGATTAAAAACAACTCAGGTATTAGGTGGGTGCAGACCTTAGAATCTAGGGAAGGTCTGTAGGATCCAGAGGGCTGAAACTAGTCATGAAACACCTCTTGAAAAGGGCTTATCTTAGTCCTTTGTCATTGACCAGGTCGGAAGGGGGCTTTGGAGGAAGAGTAGTTACGAAAAGGGATTAAAAACAACTTAGGTGTTTGGTGGATGCAGACCTTAGAGTCTAGGGAAGGTGTGTAGGATCCAGAGGGCTGAAACTAGTCGTGAATAACCTCTTGAAACTGGCTAATCTTAGTCCTTTGTCATTGACCAGGTCGGAAGGGGGCTTTGGAGGAAGAGAAGCTACGAAAAGGGATTAAAAACAACTCAGGTATTAGGTGGGTGCAGACCTTAGAGTCTAGGGAAGGTGTGTAGGATCCAGAGGGCTGAAACTAGTCATGAATAACCTCTTGAAACTGGCTTATCTTAGTCCTTTGTCATTGACCAGGTCGGAAGGGGGCTTTGGAGGAAGAGTAGCTACGAAAAGGGATTAAAAACAACTCAGGTGTTTGGTGGATGCAGACCTTAGAGTCTAGGGAAGGTGTGTAGGATCCAGAGGGCTGAAACTAGTCCTGAAAAACCTCTTGAAACGGGCTTATCTTAGTCCTTTGTCATTGACCAGGTCGGAAGGGGGCTTTGGAGGAACAGTAGTTACGAAAAGGGATTAAAAACAACTCAGGTATTAGGTGGATGCAGAGCTTAGAGTCTAGGGAAGGTCTGTAGGATCCAGAGGGCTGAAACTACTCACGAAACACCTCTTGAAAAGGGCTTATCTTAGTCCTTTGTCATTGACCAGGTCGGAAGGGGGCTTTGGAGGAACAGTAGTTACGAAAAGGGATTAAAAACAACGCAGGTATTAGGTGGGTGCAGACCTTAGAGTCTAGGGAAGGTGTGTAGGATCCAGAGGGCTGAAACTAGTCATGAATATCCTCTTGAAACTGGCTTATCTTAGTCCTTTGTCATTGACCAGGTCGGAAGGGGGCTTTGGAGGAACAGTAGCTACGAAAAGGGATTAAAAACAACTCAGGTATTAGGTGGGTGCAGACCTTAGAATCTAGGGAAGGTCTGTAGGATCCAGAGGGCTGAAACTAGTCATGAAAAACCTCTTGAAACGGGCTTATCTTAGTCCTTTGTCATTGACCAGGTCGGAAGGGGGCTTTGGAGGAACAGTAGTTACGAAAAGGGATTAAAAACAATGCAGGTATTAGGTGGGTGCAGACCTTAGAGTCTAGGGAAGGTGTGTAGGATCCAGAGGGCTGAAACTAGTCGTGAATAACCTCTTGAAACTGGCTAATCTTAGTCCTTTGTCGTTGACCAGGTCGGAAGGGGGCTTTGGAGGAAGAGAAGCTACGAAAAGGGATTAAAAACAACTCAGGTATTAGGTGGGTGCAGACCTTAGAGTCTAGGGAAGGTGTGTAGGATCCAGAGGGCTGAAACTAGTCGTGAATAACCTCTTGAAACTGGCAAATCTTAGTCCTTTGTCATTGACCAGGTCGGAAGGGGGCTTTGGAGGAAGAGAAATTACGAAAAAGGGGTTAAAAACAACTCAGGTATTAGGTGGATGCAAACCTTAGAGTCTAGGGAAGGTGTGTAGGATCCAGAGGGTGAAACTAATGATGAAAAACCTCTTTAAACGGGCTTATTATAGTCCTTTGTCATTGACCAGGTCGGAAGGGGGCTTTGGAGGAAGAGTAGCTACGAAAAGGGATTAAAAACAACTGAGGTGTTTGGTGGATGCAGACCTTAGAGTCTAGGGAAGGTGTGTAGGATCCAGAGGGCTGAAACTAGTCGTGAATAACCTCTTGAAACTGGCTAATCTTAGTCCTTTGTCGTTGACCAGGTCGGAAGGGGGCTTTGGAGGAAGAGAAGCTACGAAAAGGGATTAAAAACAACTCAGGTATTAGGTGGGTGCAGACCTTAGAGTCTAGGTAAGGTGTGTAGGATCCAGAGGGCTGAAACTAGTCATGAATAACCTCTTGAAACTGGCTTATCTTAGTCCTTTGTCATTGACCAGGTCGGAAGGGGGCTTTGGAGGAAGAGTAGCTACGAAAAGGGATTAAAAACAACTCAGGTGTTTGGTGGATGCAGACCTTAGAGTCTAGGGAAGGTGTGTAGGATCCAGAGGGCTGAAACTAGTCGTGAATAACCTCTTGAAACTGGCAAATCTTAGTCCTTTGTCATTGACCAGGTCGGAAGGGGGCTTTGAAGGAACAGTAGTTACGAAAAGGTATTAAAAACAACGCAGGTGTTTGGTGGATGCAGACCTTCGAGTCTAGGGAAGGTGTGTAGGATCCAGAGGGCTGAAACTAGTCATGAATAACCTCTTGAAACTGGCTTATCTTAGTCCTTTGTCATTTACCAGGTCGGAAGGGGGCTTTGGAGGAACAGTAGCTACGAAAAGGGATTAAAAACAACTCAGGTATTAGGTGGGTGCAGACCTTAGAATCTAGGGAAGGTCTGTAGGATCCAGAGGGCTGAAACTAGTCATGAAACACCTCTTGAAAAGGGCTTATCTTAGTCCTTTGTCATTGACCAGGTCGGAAGGGGGCTTTGGAGGAAGAGTAGTTACGAAAAGGGATTAAAAACAACTTAGGTGTTTGGTGGATGCAGACCTTAGAGTCTAGGGAAGGTGTGTAGGATCCAGAGGGCTGAAACTAGTCGTGAATAACCTCTTGAAACTGGCTAATCTTAGTCCTTTGTCATTGACCAGGTCGGAAGGGGGCTTTGGAGGAAGAGAAGCTACGAAAAGGGATTAAAAACAACTCAGGTATTAGGTGGGTGCAGACCTTAGAGTCTAGGGAAGGTGTGTAGGATCCAGAGGGCTGAAACTAGTCATGAATAACCTCTTGAAACTGGCTTATCTTAGTCCTTTGTCATTGACCAGGTCGGAAGGGGGCTTTGGAGGAAGAGTAGCTACGAAAAGGGATTAAAAACAACTCAGGTGTTTGGTGGATGCAGACCTTAGAGTCTAGGGAAGGTGTGTAGGATCCAGAGGGCTGAAACTAGTCCTGAAAAACCTCTTGAAACGGGCTTATCTTAGTCCTTTGTCATTGACCAGGTCGGAAGGGGGCTTTGGAGGAACAGTAGTTACGAAAAGGGATTAAAAACAACTCAGGTATTAGGTGGATGCAGAGCTTAGAGTCTAGGGAAGGTCTGTAGGATCCAGAGGGCTGAAACTACTCACGAAACACCTCTTGAAAAGGGCTTATCTTAGTCCTTTGTCATTGACCAGGTCGGAAGGGGGCTTTGGAGGAACAGTAGTTACGAAAAGGGATTAAAAACAACGCAGGTATTAGGTGGGTGCAGACCTTAGAGTCTAGGGAAGGTGTGTAGGATCCAGAGGGCTGAAACTAGTCATGAATAACCTCTTGAAACTGGCTTATCTTAGTCCTTTGTCATTGACCAGGTCGGAAGGGGGCTTTGGAGGAACAGTAGCTACGAAAAGGGATTAAAAACAACTCAGGTATTAGGTGGGTGCAGACCTTAGAATCTAGGGAAGGTCTGTAGGATCCAGAGGGCTGAAACTAGTCATGAAAAACCTCTTGAAACGGGCTTATCTTAGTCCTTTGTCATTGACCAGGTCGGAAGGGGGCTTTGGAGGAACAGTAGTTACGAAAAGGGATTAAAAACAATGCAGGTATTAGGTGGGTGCAGACCTTAGAGTCTAGGGAAGGTGTGTAGGATCCAGAGGGCTGAAACTAGTCCTGAAAAACCTCTTGAAACGGGCTTATCTTAGTCCTTTGTCATTGACCAGGTCGGAAGGGGGCTTTGGAGGAAGAGTAGTTACGAAAAAGGGATTAAAAACAACTCAGGTGTTAGGTGGATGCAGAGCTTAGTGTCTAGGGAAGGCCTGTAGGGTCCAGAGGGCTGAAACTAGTCATGAAAAACCTCTTGAAACTAGCTTATCATAGTCCTTTGTCATTGACCAGGTCGGAAGAGGGATTTGAGAAGGAGAATACAGGCAGAGATAGAGACCAATGAGTGAGCGTCCATCTACAAAGAGCGGGCCCAATGAAACCTAGTTTTGAACAGGTATCAAACCGGTTTTACCTGCTTCGCCATCTTGCTTTCTGCCGACTCCTCTTCACCTGTAAGGCTACATTCTCAATTCTCAGAGGATTTATACCAACAGCCCTAACCTAATAGCATTCTGGTTTATAAGTAAATGTTGCCCGGAAAGCCCAGTATGCTGTACTTAAATTTCTGATTATACAATGAAAAATTAAGACATCTTCTCATGCGGAAAGACTGTTTTGACGGAAGAAGGCCCATTCTAATGTAATAAAAAAGTATTATATATTTAGATAGAGATATATATTTATATAAGAATCCATTAAATACACAAGTATTAAATATATGACGCAATAAAAGAAAGAAATATATTTTTCTTACTTTAGAAAAGGAAAAAAAAAAAAAAGAATCTAGAGCTTTAAATATTAAGTACAACTAAACGGAAAATGTTTCATGCCAAGAATAGGGGCTTAAGCATCTCTCATAAGTTCTCTGAAGTTCAATTTGTAGTATTTATTATGAATAAGAAGAACTGAAGTGAAGTAATCCAATTAGTTCTAGGAACTCCGATTCCTAAATTCCATAATTCATTGTGATACCAGAGTCTTTAAATATGGAATGCGTCTGAATTGTTTTAAAAATCGGCAATTCTATGAATAAAACTTTCAGCCAATATGTTCTCTGAAGTTCAATGTCTAAATTTCATTGCTCATTTAGAGGTTCAAATCCTTAAGTATTGACTGCATCTCAATTTTTTTTAAATCGTTACTGTGTGGAATATAAATTCATCCAATAAGTTCTCTGAACTACGATTTATAAATTGTATTTTTCATTGAGAAATTGAAGAGTTTAAATATTGACTGCATCTCAATATGTTAAATATTAGTAATTCTATAAATAAAACAGTCAGCCAATAAGTCCTCTGAAGTTCGATTTCTAAATTTCATTATTGATCTACGGATTGAAGTATTTGAATAATGTCTTCGTCTCAATTTGTTAAACATTATTAATTTTAGGAATAAAAAAATCATCCAATAAGTTCTCTGACGTCCTATTTGTAATACTTTTAGTTTAATTATGTAACTACCATTTCAACTATTAACTCCTATTAAGCTAATAAATTCGATGAAATATTGTCTTATAGTGCACAAATTTTATATGGGAATTTTATGCTGAGAATTGTAGAAAGTATTTTCAGATATATCAATAGTTTCGATTTGTAATAATTTTAATTTATACGAAGATTGCTCTCTTAGGCTTAATGTATGACAACTGATAATTTAGCATACTTTTCTTTTAATTATACGCTGATAAATAGTTTAAAAAATTATTACGCTTAAAATATCTTGTGAGATTGATTTTAATCAAGTTTTGAATATTAAAATGTATATTTGATGTTTGTTTCTTGTAATAAATACGAATACTAATATATTCCGGTTTCATTTTCACTAATAAAAATATGTCATTGCCTATTGAAGCTAATTATGGTTGTATAATGAGTGCGAGAAGTCCATGTCATTGCCTATTGAAGCTAATTATGGTTGTACAATGAGTGCGAGAAGTCCATGTCATTGCCTATTGAAGCTAATTATGGTTGTATAATGAGTGCGAGAAGTCCATGTCATTGCCTATTGAAGCTAATTATGGTTGTATAATGAGTGCGAGAAGTCCATGTCATTGCCTATTGAAGCTAATTATGGTTGTATAATGAGTGCGAGAAGTCCATGAAATTGGTGTTTTCATAATATCAATATTTCAATTTGTAATTTATTTTCCCAACGTTATTCAATTCGGACACTTAAACAAAAGTACTACAACCCCAATCGGTATTCATTTAGAACAAAGTTTTAATTTTGGTGTCCTTTTTCATTGAGATTGTACACTTTTTTTTAAATTTGTTATTGTACTATATTCGAAAAGAACCTACGGCACAAATATTGTCAATACTTCTTTTAAGAATATTGCTAAAGAAGATTCAGCTATTGAATTTTGCGTTGGAGTTATTGATTTTCGTTTTTAAATTACCCGTTCTAGATGGAATCCAAAATTCCAGGGGCCCCCCGCAATTGAATTATTAGAAGAAACTGTATTTCTGTGCTCTCCGCTAATCTCATTGGTACCCCCTCCACCTCGATGACGCGAAGGCCACGCGACACTCCAGTCTTGAATCGGTCGCGTTCCATAATATACTTTTCGTGAAACTCTCCTCCGTCCTTGGGCAGCCATGTTACCTTCAGAATTGTAAGTACATTTTCTCTTCTCCTGGTGCATGGAAACAGCTTAATTTGAATAAGTCTTAAAGCAAATGTGTGTTCCTTCAATAATTTAGTGTTTTTCGTCGGATTTTATCGAGATTAAATGCTTGAGAACTCACAGTTCGCTACTCTACCCTCGTGGGATCTGTGAGAAGGAAATTATTCAAATTGCAAGTCTTTCTATGAATATTTAAGTCCTAAAACTTGTTTTTCAGATTGAATTGATTATGTTAGTTGCTAAAATGTTGAATTTCTACAGCCTAATATCTCAAAAGTGTAGTTACAGTAAATGGTGCAATTCCAGAAAATGCGAAGCCAGTCTTTGCAGAAAGGAAGACATATTGAATACGTCATACACACAGAGTGAAAATATATTTTAACTATTAAATATATAATATTAGAAAATATTCCTGGATACTTAATATATTCAATAAATCATGGGTTTTTATTTCGATAGCAGTCACCGATTCGTTTCTATGACAAAATAAAATCCGGATAAAACTGGATTTGAAAAACCACATTTTCGCAGTAGGTAACACAACGTGGTTGAGGGAAAAGGGAAATAAAAAAAATACCTTTATTTTCCACTTTTTTTTTCTAAAAAAAAAAGAAACCTTTTTCCCTATTCGTGCTAATGTAGTAACAATCTTTTAATATAAAATAAAAATTACAACAATACCTTTCCGTTATAATCCTCCCAGGCGGCTCAAGAGACAGTGGCCCCGAGACAATTTACTCTTCTGATCATATAGGGATCATTAAAATATTTATTTGGACAGCTTTGAAAGTGCCAACAATGGCTGGCTTCTTTCACATTTTGTATTGTTTTTATTTTATTTTACTTTTTCCATTTTTTTCAACTTGTTCATAATATCTGCATCATCAAACTTGATTATTGTACTGTTTATAATTTGTACAGATTTCAAATAAATAAATAAATAAATAAAAAAAAAAAAAAAAAAAAAAAAAACCTTTCCGTTATATTTACAAGTTAAGGCAAAAGCTATCCAGTGAATATTTATAAGAATAAAAAAAAATCGTTATTTAAAAAGAAAATTCCTATATTTATAAATTAATCTGAGCCACTTAATTTAATATCAGTTAAATAATTTGGGGTGTTATGTAATTGGAGTGTAAAATATAAAAACTAAACGGACAGTCGTATTCATTGCTCATTAGGTGAGCGGTATAATTGCAAGTGGCCCAATCGTTTGTTCTACATGGGATGGGGACTCGCCTGGCGGGTCGTGGGCCTGGTGGCAAAGGACGGGTGCACCCGCCTGGCGGGTTCTGGGCAATGAACGTTTAAATAAATAAAAGAATGAAGTTGACTTTTTACTTTGATAGGTGTCTATATTTTTATTATAGAAAAATAAAATGAAACTATTTAAAAAGCTAGTCTTTCTACTAGCTGGAAATGCCATTTGACCTTGAAGGGGTGGACCCAGATGTGTATCTGTTTTGGAAAACGTATTCATATTCATGAACACATATGCATATATAAACAAATATATCTATCTATCTATCTATCTATATATATATATATATATATATATATATATATATATATATATATATATAAATTTTAAAATTAGCTTTAAGCTCATAAATACTGAGTAATACTCTTTCTTTCTTTATTTTAATTTCCACCCACTCAGGGGAAAGTTCAGCAGTGCAATAATATAAATATTATCATTTCGACGGCTTGTCGACATCTAGGCCATTATCGATGAATACATACAGTGTAATTATAATTATCATATATTGTGTAAGGTGTATATATTTTCATTATAGAATAATACTATGAAACTATTTAAAAAGCTACTCATTCCACCAGCTGGAAAAGCCATTTGACCTTGAACTCAATATCATTTCCTGACTTCTTCGGTTTTTTGTTTACTTATATGTTGTTGGAAAACGTATTCATATTCAACATCATATAAAAATTATGTAACCTGAGTGCTGCAATTACGCGGTAAGTATTAAATTTCTTGTATATATATATATATATATATATATATATATATATATATATATATATATATATATAAATTGGCTTTGACCTCATAAATTACATAATATACATTATATTTTTTAATTTCCCCTCTAGCAAGAGAATCTTCATCAGTGCAATAATATAATTTATTATATTAAGTAGGAGGTAGAGAGAGGAGGCAGTATGTGATACAGAGAAGAGGAGGAAATAGGAGGTAGAGGGAAGAGGAAGTATGTGATACAGGGGGTGGAGGAAGAAATAGGAGGTAAAGGGGGGAGGAGGTATATGATACAGGGGGAGGAGGAGGAAGTATGTGATACAGGGGGAGGAGGAGGATGTAGGAGGTAGAGGGAGGAGGAAGTATGTGTTACAGGGGGAGGAGGAGGAAGTGGGAGGTAAAGGGAGGAGGAAGTATATGATACAGGGGGAGGAGGAGGAAGTATGTGATACAGGGGGAGGAGGAGGAAGTAGGAGGTAGAGGGAGGAGGAAGTATGTGATACAGGGGGAGGAGGAGGAAGTTCATGGTAGAGGGAGGAGGAAGTAAGTGATACAAGGAGGAGGAGGAAGAAGTAGGAGGTAGAGGGAGGAGGAATAATGTGATACAGGGGGAGGAGGAGCAAGTGGGAGGTAGAGGGAGGAGGAAGTATGTGATACAGGGGGAGGAGGAGGAAGTAGGAGGTAGAGGGAGGAGGAAGTATGTGATACAGGGAGGAGGAAGTAGATGGTAAAGGGAAGAGGAAGTATGCGATACAGGGATGAGGTGGATGTAGGAGGTAGAGGGAGGAGGAAGTATGTGATACATGGGGAGGAGGAGGACGTATGTGATACAGGGGGAAGAGGAGGAAGTACGTGGCAGACGGAAGAGGAAGTATGTGATACAGGTGGTGAGGGAAGAAGTAGGAGGTAGAGGGAGGAGGAAGTATTTGATACAGGGGGAGGAGGAGGAAGTAGGAGGTAGAGGGAGGAGGAAGAATCTGATACAGGGGGAGGAGGAGGAAGTAGGAGGTTGAGGGAGGAGGAAGTATGTGATACAGGGGGAGGAGGAGGAAGTAGGAGGTAGAGGGAAGAGGACGTATGGGATTCAGGGGGTGGGGGAAGAAGTAGGAGGTAGAGGGAGGAGGAAGTATGTGATACAGGGAGGAGGAGGAGGAAGTAGGCGATAGAGGGAGGAGGAAGAATCTGATACAGGGGGAGGAGGAGGAAGTAGGAGGTTGAGGGAGGAGGAAGTATGTGATACAGGGGGAGGAGGAGGAAGTAGGAGGTAGAGGGAAGAGGACGTATGGGATTCAGGGGGTGGGGGAAGAAGTAGGAGGTAGAGGGAGGAGGAAGTATGTGATACAGGGAGGAGGAGGAGGAAGTAGGCGATAGAGGGAGGAGGAAGTATGTGATACAGGGGGAGGAGGAGGAAGTAGGAAGTAGAGGGAGGAGGAAGTATGTGATACATGGGGAGGAGGAGGACGTATGTGATACAGGGGGAGGAGGAGGAAGTACGTGGTAGAGGGAGGAGGAAGTTTGTGATACGGGGAGGAGGAGGAAGTATGTGATACAGGGGGAGGAGGAGGAAGTAGGAGGTAGAGGGAGGAGGAAATATGAGTTACAGAGGGGGGGGGGTGAAAGTACGAGGGAGAGGTTGTGGATAATAGTGAGTAAGAAAGGGAAAGGTTGAGGGGAAAAGGCAGAGGGAGTTGGGAGTGGGAGGAAGATGGTAGAAGTTATGAGCGAGAGAGTGTTAGGAAGGTAGAGTGAGAAAGACTGATTAAGTGAGAGAGAGAAAGAGTGTTATTATTGAAATGAGTTGAAGAGATTAGAATGAATGTAGGGGAGGGGGGGGGGAGGGACTGCGTAGAACATCAACGAGTGGCACTGCCGCCATTGCTCTATCTCCCTCTCCCTTTGTCTTCTCTGATAGCTCCCAGGAAAGATAATAACTTATTATATCCAAGAATTAGGCTGTTTTCTGTTAGTTTTACTGTATGGAATATCGTTGTCTTTTCATACCTATTTCATGTCATCTCCTTAGGAGCAATTTGATCTAAACAATTATTTAAATCCATTTGATTTTCCATATACAATGTTTACATGTTCACCTCATCAATATTAGTCAACGTTAAATTCCTTTCTTAAATATTTTGTCAGTAAATAAATAAATTGTTATGTACATAGCCTTCATGTGTAGTTCGCTCGCCACTTTTATGATTGGTGGGAGCAGGTGGTTCCTAGGTACCGCCTCTGCCAGCGCCAATTGTCCACAGGTGGTCCCATCGGACCGCAATATGCGTCAATTTGTATACATTAAAAACGAATGATATGCATTGCAACTGAAATTTTCAATCAATATTTATAAGAAATGTCTATACTATCTGGCAGTGCTGCCAAACAAAAAAAAAACATTCCTAATCCCCAGTTGGGAATTCCCACCACGTTCCAACCAATATAAAAAAATAAAACTGTGTAGGGGCAGCGTTTTATGGTTGGGGTAATTTATGACTGCTCCGCGGAGGTCTTTTTGGGGTCTCCTAGCCGTTTGATATTTACGACTTGCGAGGAATAGCCGTCAAAGGTGCCCAAATGAAGTTTACCCGCACGTGTTCCTTCACTACCTGCTTCGTCGTCCTACAGTCCCTGTACCAAGGCGTCTAGTAACCCTAGCTCTGAGGCCTTAAACGAAATTCACACCAGACTCAATAATAAAAACTCAAAAGAACTAAGTAATTCCGAATTCTTGAATGTGAATTAGAAATATATTAATCAATAACTCCACATCTCTAAGCGGGAGAAACTGTTTTAGATTTTACTTTAGATGAATGAGGGAGTCGAGACAAAAATTCGAGTTAATCTTTCTACTTCCCCTGAAAATGATTCTCCTATTTGTCTGTGTCCCTGTGGAAATGTTTATCCTATTTGTCAGTATTCCTGTGAAAATGTTTATCCTATTTGTCAGTGTTCCTGTGGAAATGTTTATCCTATTTGTCAGTATTCCTGTGAAAATGTTTATCCTATTTGTCAGTGTCCCTGTGGAAATGTTTATCCTATTTGTCGGTGTCCCTGTGGAAATGTTTATCCTATTTGTCAGTGTTCCTGTGGAAATGTTTATCCTATTTGTCAGTATTCCTGTGAAAATGTTTATCCTATTTGTCAGTGTCCCTGTGGAAATGATTATCCTATTTGTCGGTGTCCCTGTGGAAATGTTTATCCTATTTGTCAGTGTTCCTGTGGAAATGTTTACATCAACTTCACAAATCGAAAATATCTTGGGGTTGGCAAGAGAAAATCATCGTGGACTTATGTTTTTACAAGTATTATTGATTATTTCTTTCGGAAAGAAATTTTTCGTTTTTTTGTTTCCATCCCTTTTTAGAATCTGAAACTGATATATTCTTTCTTGGTGACGCTTCTTTCTCGGGTAGTGTAACAACCGGTAGCCCACTCATACATAGATTTTGATGGACATAAACAAATAAATAAGGATTTAGTTTTTTTTTTTTTTTTCATTTTCTATAATAATTTTAAAATTCTATTTTTTAATTAATAAATCATAAAAATATCAATACCATTAACAAAAATAAAGGTTAATTAACAGGAGATGGTTTAAAATGTGGTTGGCCATCACTACATGGAGCGAGGCTGGGGCTCCATGAGTAAAAAAAAAAAAACTTTTTTGTCTATTTGCATAAACGAATTGGCCAAGGCCAGAGCGGTCCCATAGGCCTTGAAGTCAGGCCGGGCGTGAGGTCCCATGGCCCTATTTCTAAGTTAATTTGATGGGACCAGATGGTTCCTAGAGACTGACCTGCCACGGTTAATAGTCCATCGGCGGTCATAACAGCCAGCTTGGCGCTCTGCTTGTTAAATTAAACCCAAATATTAATTAGAACTAGTTTCATGAGGGATTGAGTAATTAATTTCGGAAAGAGAATATAATTAGTTTTTCGTCTTCCGCTTGTAGAATCTGAAAGTGAAATATTCTCTCCTGGTGACCTTTCTTTCCCGGTGGGTAAAACAACCGGAACCCCGCAAGGACACTTACTCATAAATAAAGTTTTATGAAAGTAAACGTATAAATAAGGTTTTTATTTTATTTTTTTCGTTATGTATTATAAATTATAATACTTGTTATTATACATTGCAAAATCCTGTTACAAAATTAATGAATCATAAAACAAAATAGAAAAATATATTAAAACCATTAACCTACATAAATAATTTATAACAGGAGATGGCTTAAAATATGGTTGGCCATCACTGCATGGAGCCAGGCTGGGGCTCCATGAGTAAAAAAAACAAAAAACATTTTTATCCAGTTGCATAAACAAATTGATCAGAACAAGAGCGGTCCAATTAAAACAATATTAAAAACATTAACACACATAAATAATTTAAAACTGGTGATGTGCCAACAGCCATAGACACGTTAAATGCACCGGTTCTCGTTGATTGTCGAAGTTAAGCAACGTCGGGCGTGGGGAGTACCTGAATGGGTGACCGACCACGTGCCGTTGGTATCATAAAATGATGGAAACGTATAGATAGCCCGGCGTTAATAGCCAAATTGTTGATACACTGTTAAACCAACAAAAATAAACAAAAAAAACAAAAAAAACAATTGTCCTATCTGACCGCATGGCGCTCAACGCGTTAAATTATACCCAAATATTATTATTAGAACTAATTTCATGAGGGATTGAGTAATTTGAAACAACAACCATCCACCAGTCCCAGTTCTTGCTTGGTACTGGGGGATGGGGAGGGGATAGAAAGATACTAGGATTAAGTTTCCAGTCGGTCTTGGCCTTTTCTGCTCTTCATTAGAATTCTCCACGCCTTCTAGGAGTACTATAGCATCGAATAATCCTGGAAGAGACGGAGAAAGGTGAGGGACAACATGAGGGAGGAGGTTGCTGACCGAGGTCACGCTGACTACTCTGGTTGGGCTAGGACCAATGGACTGAGCAAGGTCATCATAAACCAACATCCGATAACCTGATCCTACTCAGAAACACGCCTAAGAGGTTTCATCGATAAAAACGAAACATACATAAACATTTGAAGAGGGGGGGGGGATAATGTAAAATCACAACATGTCAAAATAATAATAATAAATATCAATTATTACAAATCCTATTATAATTTACTCAAACAATTTATTTAATGTACGACCACAATAAATATGATGTGCATTATTCATTTCTTATAAAAATTTTCCAAGACCACAAAAGAGCTATTTGCATGTTTCCTTATCTCCTGTTGGTTTCAAACAAGATTGATGGACATTTGGGACCATTTGGCTGTCTTTTAGCGCGTTTCCTCCCTCCCATCATTGGAAGGGACGCAGCTTATGACGATATCAGCAAGTGCCGACCAAAACACTTATGGGTCTTTTTGCGAAGACCACATCCAGTTACTTTTGAAGTAGCAGTAGTGATTTTAACAGTGATTCGGCTCATGCGCGTAACTCCTTTGCATTTTTATTGGCGGATTCCTATGAGCAATTCTATTGGTTCTTGCTGGGAGTAAAGTAACCTTCCACAGTGAATTAGCGTTTGTTTGTGAAAAAGGTTTGTTTATGTTAGTTAGAATAAATGGGTCTTTTACAATTAGTTCGCGATGTTCCTGACAAAGAAAAAGCGATTGGTTTCTTACTGCCAAAAATTAATAGAATTACATTGATTGTAGCGAGTTGGATTGACTACAGCCGCTAAGTTTAATAGAATTCTATTAATTTTAGCGAGTTGGATTGACTAGAGTTTTGATATCTTCTAGAGCGAGCGGAAACGCATAGCACGTATGCCCTTAATGTTAAATAAATGTAAAATATCTGAAAAGAGAAAAAAAATGAATAAAATACGTGTGTTTACAAATATAGTTGTTTACGGTAGCCTTCATAACCTATAAAACAGTTAACTTTAATGCTTAATAACTTTTTTCCTATTTTAGAGCGACTTTTTATTTTAACTTATTCGTTTTTAGTGCGCCTAAATACAATATAGAACCAACGGGCCAAAAAATCCGTGAGGAGGCCCCTTAATTTAACAATTACCATTGATTTTGATCATGTTAACCTTTTTAATAATAAATATTCCTTGCCATTATCTAATATGGTTTAGTAGTAGTAATAGATAACCTTTTTAATAATAAATATTCCTTGCCATTATCTAATATGGTTTACAACTGTAGATAATGTGTCAAGTAGTAATAGATAACCAGCAAAGAACCTGTAAGCTAATCAGTAAGCTTATCAGCGAGTACGAGTAACTGTTAAAAGTACTGCTGCTACTTCAAAAGTAATCTTGGCGTTTCATTCGATAAACATTCCCATATCTCCATGTTGATGCTTCTCGGCGCCTTTTATAACGTAATCAGGCCCATGTGACGCCACAAGAAGTCAAAACAATTCGGGAAGCCCAAACAGATAAACAGTTTTTCATAACATCATATCTCGGTGTTTTTTGTAGATAAATGTTCCCTTATCACGCTGATGTTGCTTCTTTGCACCTTACAAGATGGAAACAGGTCTGATAAGGTGAAAACAGAAGTCAAGCTTTTTAATAAATTTAAACAACTAACTCTGCCAGACAAAATCCCGCACCTGGGGCTATTCTCACATCATCTAACTTATTAAGAAATTCAAATTATTACGACTTGATACTAGCTATATAAAAAAAACTATAAAACTTAAATACACCACTACAAGAAATTGAGAGGGCGAGAAATATTATTTTTTGAACTAGCTGTTCCCCGGTGTGCCATGCTACCCCACCAGTGTGGATTTGTAAAGAACCGGTGTTTCTATAACATACTTATATTTTATATTTATTTCGCATTTTGGGCATTCGTGCGATGTGTTTTCGCTCGCTCAAGAAGATATCAAAACTCTAGCCTTTCCAACTCGCTAAAATTAATAGAATTCTATTAATTTTTGCGAGCTGGAATGACTTGAGCGTTGAATATTACTTTACTAACAGCAACAACCAATAGAAATGCGAATGAGTTATGCTTTTTTGTAACGGTTTCTTCCAGTTTAGTCACCGCTAAAGCATATTTATACTGAAAGAGATTTGTGACGAGAAAATACAACCAGCCGTTGTATTTTCTACAAGTATCATACTGTTCAGTGTGTTATAAACCATTTATGATGTAAAAACTATATATTGTACATACAATACTTATTTTCAAGATTGTAATACATAGAGAGGGTAAGTTGGAATTCTACACTACAATTCAATAGAAACATTTCATATACATCTGAACAAAAGCATCAAATAGGTGGATTGAGTGACAGATAGAAACTTAAAGAAGTTACTGTTCAGTCAAGTGAATATACAGAAAAAAAATGCGTAATCAATGTTCATGATAAAAATAACCAAAAATAAATAATAGGAAATAAAATATTGGAAATATTTTGGTATAGATTAAACACGCCCTCTCTACATATTTTAAAGATATTGGAGACACTTTGCACCAGAAATTACAAAAACGGTTAATAATCTTGTTAGGGCGTGGAGGACATTGGCAACTGTGATATTTGAATCAGGGGAGCCGAAGTCTTCCATGTTTTAGCAAGTACATTCTCAGGACCCATTCAGGAAAAACGTTTATGGAATCTAACAAATGCATTTATACTTTCAAATTGTGGAGTTTGGAAAACTAGTTTTCCAGCGAGTCTTCTTTACCAGATGCAGAATAGGACAATTGGAATTGTTACTAACGAAGAAAGAACACGATTGGGAGAAATAATAACATTATCCTCGAGTAATGAATAACATGACATTCTACAAGATAACTCTAAGGAACAGAAGTCATCGAAAAATACCTTTTAAATCCAGAAAAATGCTTCTATTCAACGTTTAATGCTTGCAATAGAATGTCCGGTTGGACACGTTTGATGTTTCTAAGTTCAACATTTTACGCACTCGTGTTTTTGTTGTAATTATATGAATATATATTGTTCTTATTGTTATTCTCTATAATGAAGATAGAGTAATGTTTCTAGTATCAAGTGATATGTTTTATCTGTATTTTGTATATAATTTAGTTTATGTTTGGACGAGGCAATCTTTGAAGAATGTATTCGTAGCTGTATATCTTTGTATGGCGGAGCAGGATTCAAAACCAGACGTTAACATTATCGTTTTGTTTTGATTCCTGCTACGTTCTACTTAGAATTCTCCGAGGAATATCCATCATCAAGTGAAAATATCTAATGATCTCATAACAATTAGTTCTTCTCAATTTTTTATGTTTAGAATTGAATCAGCAAAAAACATTTTTTAAAATACCTAAAAATACAAGGAAGAACCGTGTAAACGGATTTTCAATTTATCAAGTAGTTATCTGTAATAATACGTTTTGATATACATGTATTTTACCTGAATTTCGAAAAAAAGGAACTTAATTTATTCAAGTGGTATTTTTGTTGAAGGAGGGGTAATTCAGCTTGGAGCATGTGTTCAGCATTCAACATAACGATTCCCTTTAGTCTAAACTAAAACAGAGAAGAAATAAAATTGGGACTTTTGGCAGAAGATTTGCCAAAATTTCAGATTACATATTTTTTTTGGTTCGTGACTGAAATACAACCAATAACGAATTAAATCCGAATTAAATTTTATGGCACGTTCTGATTCTACGCTGCTCGAGTAGCATGAACTGATAAAACCTTATTTCTGAGGCTCATATATATAATTGTAGGAATAAGACGATGTATTTATCCATTCTCAGGAGCGAAACTTGGTTGTATCTCAGTTCTAAACCTTTACTTCTATTTTATAATTTAAAGCAATTATTTTGTAGTTCCTTAATTAGGAATCGAAATAAATTTAAAAGTAAAATACCGTAAAAAGTAATAAAGTACTTATGATTCCTCGTCTGTTTAGAGACCATCGGCCATATGATGAGCATACTGAGCTTTTGATTCCACGCTGCTGATGGATAGTGTCCTGAAGTTGGTGGAACTGACGAAACTTGCTTTCTGAGGCTGATATATAAGCAATATGTTGTACATTTCTAAGGAATGAAAAGTTAACGTAACTCGTTAGTTTTAAAAGTTTGAATTTTCTATAATTCCTCGGTGTCTAATAATTTAGAAAATAAAAACTGAATTAAATGAACAAAAACCAGAGAAAGCAATGACGTTCGCCAAATAAGCGGTGGTGCCTTCAAATGTCATAAAATTGCAATGGCTCATATTTTCCAACGATTTTAGTTATCACTTTTTATTATATAAACAATATATAGATTCTGCTATATTCTGTAATAGAAATAATTTTATTATTTTTAAAACTTCGTCACTTGGTGATATAATCTTGGCATATATGACCAGCGGTGCGGTTTTTTAAAACAACATTTTCCCTGACTTCCTTAGGCAGTACATTCTGCCTGTTGGTTAGCTGAATGCAAAATGTCACTAGCTGAAATCGGTTTTGAGCTGACTTTACAAGCATCAGGTATACATGAGGAAGCCGACTGTAATGCTGGAGAAACATTGTTGTTTCTAAAACCGCCTCGCAGGTGACATATTATGGGGGAGTAGGAGGAAATAAACTTATCGAAATTACTCCTCTCTTAATTAATTATTCCAAAATAATGTAAGATATGCAAGTTCACATTAAATACAATCATTTATAAAATAGTAGATAAACAAATCATGGGGAAACTAGGACATTTATTTAACAATGAAGATGTGAAGTAATAACTATGTTGTTCTTTCAATAATTATTAGTTTACACAATTTTAACAGATAGAAAGTGTTAGCTGATGCTCTACATTAAAATTAAATAGAAACATTTCCAATAAATCTGAACCGAAGCAAAAACTAGCTGGATCGATAGATAGATAGAAACATAGAGAAATTACTGTTCCCTCGTCTGAATAAACAGAAATTATGCGTAATCAATGCTCATAATAAAATAACAAAAAACAGAAATGTTAGGAAGTTTATACAAAAAAAACTTTACTTTTTCAAACGTTCAATTCCAATACATACAACAGATTAATTGCAATAATAATCAGGAAATTATCTATAACCAGATTCCTCTCTAGGTACCTTACTCAAAGCCTAATGTTCACTGTGTTATTAATCAGTTGTGAATGATTCTCAACCAGCAGAGCAGAAAATACTTACAGCAACACAGGACTCGTATAAGGAAGGATATTAATCTTGTTAGGGCGTGGAAGACTTTAGCATCTGTGATATTTGATTCACGGGAACCAAAGTATTCCATGTTTTAGCAAGTAAATTCTCAGGACCCAATCAGGAAATAGATTTATGGGACAAAGTATCCATGATTCTCTCTTCAGCAGGCCAATCTTCTCCATTATATATGAATTATATTAGGGTTCAAAATATTATTGTATAATAATAAAATTTAAAAAATGACAGAGTAAATGATAAGGTTCATCTGATCCCTCGTTTATTATTATGTTTTCAGCCATATGATGATTTCTAGCAGGATCTGATTCCACGCTGCTATAGGATACAGTCCAAAAGTAGCAGGAACTGATAAAACATTATTTCTGAGGCTGATATAGAAACTTTTATGAATTAGGACAATGTTTTCTTATTTTCCAGAGCTCAAAAAATATTTTATCTTAGTTTTAAACGTTTAACTTTTCCATAATTCCAAAAATCTATGATATAATATTTGATTTAAAAACAGACAAAATCCCTAGTCTATTATTACGTTATCCGCGATATGATGATTTTATAGCGGTATGATTTTGTGTTTATTTGAAAATACAACAAAAGTTATCATTTTTAATTTTTTTAGTTTAAGACTTAGTTTTTTTTTTTTTTTTTTTTTTTTTTTTTTACGGCGCATCTACATCTAGGTCATTAGCGCCGACATCCAGGGTGCAGCGAGGAATTTTACCAGCGAGCCGTGGGATGATAAAATTCCTGCCGGAGGATGGGAATCGAACCCACCATCTCCCGCTTATGAATCCAAGGCGCTAGCCATTAGACCACGGGAGACCCCTTTAAGAAGTGTTTGGAACCCCCTATCCCATACCCTGTATGTGAAAAACGGGAAATGTGGACTTTTTTGGGCAATCGTAAAACAATTAAATACTACCCATTTTACATGTGTTTTGTAACAATATAAATAATTTGTTTACACCTTTATCATGGATTTTGTTTGATTACCCTATTTTTTAGAAATTGATTAACATAACATATCCCGTCCCGCCCCGAGCTCTCCTATATATAGGTGTGTGTGTGTGTGTTTGTGTGTGCAAGCTCACATCTAGCACCGCGAGTCATCTGAGGCTCGTCACTTGTAGCAGCTAATGATGAGGCAACACTCACATACATTCAAGTATTCTCTCAACTCTCAGATGTTCGCAGCGTACCCAACACATACATGTTCATAAATAAATGGATGCCGAACTTGGTACGGCGAAGGTGTATTCATGACTTCACGTTTTATTTATTGTTTAGTCTTGAATTCACCGTCGATGTACCAAGTAAATTCTCCACGTGCAAAAAGGTGGCGTGCAGTGTGGACTGATTTATGAATGGTGCCGAATAAAAAAAAAGAAAGTCTGTCTCGCAGGAACTGCGCCATCTTAACACGGTTCCATTCATATCCCTAGTGCCATTAGACAAGAAATAGAAGCTGTTATTAGTAGGTTTTGATGAAAAATATGTTGTTTTTGTGAAAAATATAAAATGAACTCTCAAAGGGAAGGAAGAATTAAGGCGCCACAACAGGAAACTGATTGTATTCTAAGCGGAAATGCATCCCCCCACCTTCCCAACGTTCGCCATTAGAAAACACTATTGCCAATATGTTAATCGTGTTCTTATCTTATTTTATTAAAATACTCATTTTACTATTAAAATATAAATAACCATTTAAAACGTTAGGTAAAGAGAGACGAAAACCCGATGAAAAGAACGAAACAAACAATTTCGATGTTTTAAGCTCTTATTTCTCCGAATGACATCGCCCCATCGAATAATCCGGAAAGTTTTCATGTCCATAATTCGATTTTTTTTCTAATACTTCCTTACCTTCAAACGCAACAAAAATTTAAATATTTTAGATTGGACAAATCTATAACATGTTCCACCTGAATCAATTGTGTCTAACTACCCAAGCTGAAAATTTGTATGGAAAAGTAGGTGTTTCAATATTTCTCGAAAACGTTTACAAATATCGCCTTAAAATATGACTTTGTTTTCCTATGATTTTAATCATATAAAGACCATCACGCGGGACCTGCATAACTAAGAACTTTCCTCAGAATTCGTGTAGTGTCTAGTACATTCCTGAATAATTTGCTCATAATAACGTATATAAATAAAACATTACATTAGTAAGTAAAATAAGATTCATTCTTTTTTTCTTGGTGTTAAAAATATAATTGATTTTCTAAGAAAATGACAAATATTTGATAAGGCTTATATCAATATATCAAATCAAAATAAATAATTTATTTTATGTATCAACAATCAGTTATTCCTATGTACTGTTACACATAGAATTAATAATGGTTGAAAATGTGCTATCTTGTGTACTAAACGTTTTACATGAATATCTCATTATGGATAAGATAAGATCGGGTGTAGGCCATTAATTGTCGAATTTCATATTTTACTAAAACAGATATTCTACAGCTAATAACTCCGCCAAAGACGGTCCCAAGCCCGTTTGAGAAAGGAGGAGGGTTAGCAAGGGGGTGACGTAGCTGCTGTTAAAAGTAGCAGGGAAACTAGATAGCAGTTTCAACCAAACTCCACAGAATGACAGAGGTTACATTAATAAATGATGTCCCCATAGAGGCCCATGTCCAAGATGAATTACGTTTGTTAGGAAACTGAGATCTTGTGTGTTTTTGTTGTGATTATATCTATAAATCCTGTGTTTTCCTTCTATATAATAAGGGATCCGGAATGTTTGTAGTATTTAGTCATAGGCTTTATCTTTACTTTGTACAAATAATGTAAGTTATACTTGGAGGAGACGATTTATAAATGCATTGTAACCTGTACATCTTGGTAGGGCGTGGCGGGATTCATCGCTTAACGTTTCATTATCGTTTAGTATTGAGTCCTGTCACATTCTACTAAGAATCCTCCGAGGAACATACATCATCAAGTGAAAATACCCTTTGCATTGTAATAAAAACGATTTTACTAATTTTGTATTCTTGCAATAGAATGGATTAAATGAATCAGCTTGTTGATTTTAATAAGTTCTATACAAACCTTGTTAGTCACTCAAGTCTAATGTGCGATCATTGCTAATGTATCATTAAAATCCACCCAGTAACAATTAAGGAAACACATTCGACAGAAAGATATTGACTTTCTTTATCATCAAATTCCTTCTCTATATTGTATATATATATATATATATATATATATATATATATACATATATATATATATATATACATATATATATATATATATATATACATATATATATATATATATATATATATATATGTATATATATAATTAGGTTAATAAAATAAGAAAGTCGAACATTTAAATATTTCTGGTTTTTATATATTCATGAAATAAGGCAGGAATTATTTGATCAATAAATGACCCGAGGATAGGATTTGTCAATAATTAAGAGAATAAAATTCGCGAAATTTTTTTATATTGTCCATAAATAGTTAAATATACAATGTTTTGTATCATATTAGTTGTAATAAGATAAAATATTCTAAACATTATGGGTAGAATCCTTGCTTAATAAATATACTTATTACTTACTATTACTTAAGAATTAAGCAATATGTTTTACATTTCTCGGGAATAGAAATTTGTTTGTAACCCGGTTTTATTAGTTATTCCTATCACATGTTTACTACTTAAAAATCTAATGACCCATTAAGCAATAAAATAATTACTATGTTACATTCAATAATTATGAGTTAAGATGATTGTAATACCTAGGGAGGGTTTGCTGAAATTCTACATTACAATATAAATGAAACATTTCATGTGCATCCAAAGAAAATAGATACTGTTTCCTCAAACGAATACATAGAATCATATAGTAGGAAATAAAATATTGAAAATAGTTTTAAAAACAAGTATTTAATTATTTAATTTTCTAACTGTCCAAATTTTAACACATAATAAGAAAATAATTACAATAATCAACAATCAGGAAATTACCTATACCAGATTCAAGGATCTCTCTCTAGGTACCTTACTCAAAGCCTAATGTTCACTGTGTTATTAATCAGTTATAAATGATTCTCAACCAGCAGAGCAGAAAATATTTTAAGCAACACAGGACTCGTTTAAGGAAGGATATTAATCTTGTTAGGGCGTGGATGAATTTGGTTCCCGTGATATTTGAATCACGGGAACCGAAGTCTTCCATGTTTTAGCAAGTAAAATCTCAAGACCCAATTAGGAAGAAGGTTTAAGGAACCTAACAAATGCATTCATACTTCAAGATTCTCTTCTAAGTAAACACTTCTAAAATCTATATATGATAATTGAGGCTACGTGCAAAAGGAACGTAACATCAATAATAAACTGTGCCAGAAAAGTTTGGATATCATAATTAAAACTCTTTTGTTTAAAACTCTTTATTTTTTGGACACAATCGCAGAGAAAAAAATAGCTGGAAAGAAATGAACTTGCTTACTTTTAGCGCGGTTCCTCCCTCCCCCATAGGGAGGAACCCCGCTTATAAGGTTGATACAATGAAACAATCTGGAAGTGCCGACAAGAAAATTTCGCGTTTCAGAACCCCTAGAGACCGAAAATAACGGTGGTTCAAATATGTATATATATATATATATATATATATATATATATATATATATATATATAGATATGTGTATATATTTATATATATATATGTGTATATATATATATATATATATATATATATATATTTGTCTGTTCGCTCATTTCTGGCTTCCCTGATGGTCCGATTTTGATGACATTTGGTACAAAAATCTGCCGTCCAATTTGAAAGGTCAAGCTCGTTAACCAGCAAAATCTGCCCACTGGAAGATGGCGTTTGGGGCGAAATTCGCGCAAAAAAAATCGTAACGCTTACGTTTTTGAGTTCATAAGCTTGTAAGTACTCTTTTTATAGGCTTCTTAGGCTAGGAAAACGAATGGAACCATTTTCATGCGATAGCTTTAACCGTTTTTGAGAAAACTGAAAAAATAATTTTTGAATGCCGTTTTTGGTTTGGGTACTTAGAGTCATGGGATTCAGTTGAAACATTTACTGCATGTTCTACTTCCATTAAAACTAATATGTTGCAATTTTGGTTGCGTTTGGAGTTAAGGAAGGGTTAGAATAAAATATTTTATTAACAGACATAAAAAAGTTTTGGTAACTTTGTATACTTTCCTTAATATCTCGAAAAAAGTTGAGAATTTGGGAAACGGAAGAATACCATTAGAAAGCTTACTAAATGTTCTACAAAAAAGATTCTGAAACAATTTTTGATTAGGCTATGTCAATCGGAGAAATAAGTGCTTAAACTTTGAAGTAATTGATTTCGTTTATTCGAACGGTTCTTTTTGTTTGTTTTTATTCCTTGTTATTTTTTAATTGCTTAAAGTTGGATAATGTATTTTACAATAAAACAGATTAATTAAAATAAGAAAAACAATTCATTCTTAAAAATATATCAGGCTGCACCGTATGAAATGTCAGTTTTGGATTTGTCGATTTCCTTCAAATGTCTTGAAACTGTCGAGGCTCCTACTCCGAGTTCTTTGGCATATTCCCTAGTGTTTTTAATTGCTTATAGTAGTCAAATGTATTTGTCAATAAAACAGGATACGTATAATTAGAATCAATATTTTGTTTGTTAGAATTCGAAGATGCCGTATGAATATCTAGATTACAGTACTGGTGTTGATTTCGTTCTTTAGAATTATTCTTGGTATTCCCTATATTCATCTGTTACCCATAGTTTTTTATTGTTAGTAGGTTTTTCTTATTGATTATAGAATATAAATCTATTTGGCTATAAAACAGGATACTTAAAATTAGTGACAATATTTCGGAGATTTCTGAGCGAAATACTTTTAAGATTTTCTACCACCACGAACGGCTTTTTTCCTCTATTTTTATCCACTAGATAGGCTTTATTTTGCATATTATTCTATATAAGTTTTATTCAGCAGGGATTCTGATGAAATGTCGTGTTTTTGCTGTGGATTTTAAATACGATGTATCTAAGATTGGATAACATTAGCGAGTCTACATAGTTAAGAACCGACGACGGAGGATTACTTCTTGCTATGATTTAGTCTACATATGTATATTAAGTCCTAAATCCAAAAAATAAACTTCACAACGGTTAGATACTATGAGCGAATATGGCGGTTCAATGCCCGTAGAAACAAGGGGGCCGCAGGAAATTTACCTGCTAAGAGTTAATCCTCAAGAGCTGTAAATATACCCCAGGTATCTGCCGACACAAATACAAAGCCTAGGCGGAGAGCACCCCAAATACTCAGATCCAAACATAAGGTTATTTTTTTTTTTTTTTTTTTTTACGGCTTTTTTTTTTTTTTTTACGGCGCATCTACGTCTAGGTCATTAGCGCCGACATCCAGGGTGCAGCGAGGAATTTTACCAGCGAGCCGTGGGATGATAAAATTCCTGCCGGAGGTTGGGAATCGAACCCACCATCTCCCGCTTATGAATCCAAGGCGCTAGCCATTAGACCACGGGAGACCCCCATAAGGTTATATACTAAATATTCATAAAGACTACTTAGTTGTAAACCAATTCATCAATTAGCAATCAATAGTTTTCAACAAAGGTTATATACTAAATATTGATAAAAAGTATTTAATTAGAAAAAAAACAATATTCCACAAGACTTGTTTTTGGTCCATTTGTGTCTACTCCATAGACTTAATTAGGCATATTATTCTATTGTAGTTGGGCAACTAAAGTTTGTTTTATTTTGTTAAATAAAGTATTTTTTCTTGACTTGTTATTCGTCAAGACTTTTATTTGTCCTTGTGTATTTACTAGATAGGTTTTATTCGGCATATTATTCTATATAGGCTATATTAGGCAGGGTATTCTACTCAATCTTGTGTACTTCTTCTTGATCCTTCTGTACATGGGCGTATATAAAAACAATTTCGGGGGGGGGGCTGAGACCATTTCCAGGGTACGGAATACTAAATATTTAGAGCTTGGAATAGTTTTAGGCAAGTAAAACGCTATTACACGTAAAATAAAATATGTTTTATGAACTAAGTGATCTTATTTAATTTATTTTTAAGGGTTTTACGAGAAGTGTTTATCATCAATTCAAAATTTCGGGAGGGGCTGCAGCCCCCTCAGCCCCCCCCCCCCCCTCATATACGCCCATGCTTCTGTATCCTCTAGAAAGGCTTTATTAGGCATATTTTGTATTGATTTATAGAGCTTTGCTTTAGAATGAGAGCCAGATTCTGTAATTTCCGCTTCTGTGTAAAAGTTAGCTACTGTCGGTGTCCCTGACGCCTTAATATCACTTTTATTCGAGATGTTCGAGAGGATTTTGACAATTTTCACGAGATATATAAAAAAAAATAAGTTTATTTCTTTTCTAAGCTTATCAAATGGCACTAGGGACATGAACGGAACCGCGCTAAGATGCTGCAGTTCCTGCGAGTCGGACTTTTTACATTTGTATTTGAATGATGTGGCAACACTCACAATTCAAGTATTCTCTTCGTAAATAAATCGATGCGGAACTTGGTACGGCGAAGGTGTATTCAGTCCTTCACGTCTTATTTATCGTTTAGCCCTGAATACACCATCATTATACCAAGTAAATGCTCCAGGTGCAGAAAGGTGGTGTGGAATATAGACTGATTTATGAATGGTTCCGACTAAAATAACAAAACAAACGACGACCCGTTATTATTTGTTATACTAAATCATTAGGTTATCAGCCATATGATGATCATAAGAGAGTTTTGATTTCAGCATGAGAAAAACCTCTATCTGTGGCTGATAAAAAAGAAAACTGTTTGACTTTCACATTTTTCTAAAACCAATATGATACACAAAATTAAAAAAGTGAAGACATATTGGACAACACTAAAATAGTTTCATTCACTCACAAATTCTGGAATGAGACCGATTACTAGCACCAATCTCTTATTAAAATTGGATTCCTCCTATTTTTGTTGACGTTAAAGATAGCATTGATGTTCTATGAAAAAGACAAACATTTAACTAGGCTAAAATAACAATGATTTATATTAATATAGAAATAATTTAACATTCCTGTAATCAATATATTTTATGTATCAACAATCAGTTATTCCTATGCACTGTTATAAAATGTTGGAATTTACAGTTAAAGTAGAATCAATAATGTTTGAAAATGGGAAATCTTGTATATTAAAAGTTTAACATGAATATGTGATTATTGATAAGATAAGATCGGGTGTAGGCCATTAATTTTCGAATTTCATATTTTACTAAAACAGATATTCTACAGCGAATAACTCCGCCAAAGACGGTCCCAAGCCCGTTTGAAAAAGGAGGATGGGGAAACTAGATAGCAGTTTCAACCAAAGTCCACAAAATTACAGAGGTTACTTTAATAAATGTTGTCCCCATAGAGGCCCATTCGGATCTGGGGGGCCCAGCAATGCTAGTAGTGGAGGAGAATAAGCACTGGCAAAAGTAGCATCATCCTTTATTTTTACGGCATAAAAGTGCTTCAAATTAATTTGTATACTTGAAACAGAATGTCCCAGATGGATCAGTTTCACGTTTGTTAGGAAACTGAGATCTTGTGTGTTTTTTTTTGTGATTATGTCTGTAAATCCTGTGTTTTCCTTCTATATAATAAGAGAACAGGAATGTTTCTAGTATTTAGTGATAGGCTTTATCTTTACTTTGTACAAATAATGTAAGTTATACTTGGAGGAAACGATTTATAAATGCATTGTAACCTGTATATCTTGGTAGGGCGTGGCGGGATTCATCGCTTAACGTTTACATTATCGTTTGGTGTTGAATCCTGTCACATTCTACTAAGAATCCTCCGAGGAACATACATCATCAAGTGAAAATACCCTTTATCCCCTGCATTGTAACAAAAACAGTTTTAATAATTTTGTATTCTTGCAATAGAATGGATTAAATGGATCAGCTTGTTGATTTTAATAAGGACTATACAAACCTTGTTAGTCATTCATGTGTGATGTGTGATCATTGCTAATCTATGATAAAAATGCATCCAGTAACAATTATTGTATGAAGGATATGGACTTTCTTTATCATCAAATTCCTTCTCTATGTGTGTGTGTGTGCGCGCGTGTGTGTGTGTGTGTGTGTATATGTGTAAGCTCGCATGTAGCACATCGAGTGACTCGAGGCTCGTCACTTGTAGCAGGTATTAGGTAATTAAATTAAGAAAGTCGAACATTTACATATTTCTAGTTTTTATAGTTTCATGAAATGAGGCAGGCATTATTTTAGCAATAAATGAATCGAGGATAGGATAACAATTAAGCAATAATTAATTACTATGCTACATTCAATAATTATGAGTTAAATGAAACATTTCATATGCATCCAAAGAAAGTAGATAATGTTTCCTCAAAAGAATATATAAAATTTAATAACAGGAAATAAAATATTGAAAATAGTTATGAAAACAATTATTTAATTTTCTAAATGTCCAAATTTCAATAATAATAAGAAAATAATTACAATAATCAACAATCAGGAAATTACCCAAACCAGATTCAACGATCCCTCTCTAGGTACCTTACTCAAAGCCTAATGTTCACTGTGTTATTAATCAGTTATGAATGATTCTCAATCAGCAGAGCAGAAAATACTTACAGCATCACAGAACTCGTATAAGGAAGGATATTAATCTTGTTAGGGCGTGAAAGACTTAGGTATCCGTGATATTTGAATCACGGGAACCGAAGCTTTCCTTGTTTTAGCAAGTAAAATCTCAAGACCCAATTAGGAAAAAGGTTTAAGAAACCTAACAAATGCATTCAATGAACAAATGCATTGTGAATGATGTGGCAACACTCACAATTCAAGTATTCTCTTCATAAATAAATCGATGCGGAACTTGGTACGGCGAAGGTGTATTCCGTCCTTCACGTCTTATTTATCGTTTAGCCCTGAATACACCATCATTATACCAAGTAAATGCTCCAGGTGCAGAAAGGTGGTGTGGAATATAGACTGAATTATGAATGGTTCCGACTAAAATAACAAAACAAACGACAACCCGTTATTATTTGTTATACTAAATCATTAGGTTATCAGCCATATGATGATCATAAGAGAGTTTTGATTGCAGCATGAGAAAAACCTCTATCTGAGGCTGATACAAAATAAAATGTTTGACTTTTACATTTTTCTAAAACCAATATTATACACAAAATTAAAAAAGTGAAGAAATATTGGACAACACCAAAATAGTTTCATTAACTCCCAAATTCTGGAATGAGACCGATTACTAGCTCCATTCTCTTATTAAAATAGGATTCCTCCTATTTTGGTTGACGTTAAAGATAACACTGATATTCTAAGAAAAAGACAAATATTTAACCAGGTTTAATAACAATGATTATGGATACGATAAGATTAAGTTTAGGCCATTAATTTTCGAATTTCATATTTTATTAAAACAGATATTCTACAGCTAATAACTCCGCCAAAGACGGTCCCAAGCCCGTTTGAGAAAGGAGGAGGGTTAGCAAGGGGGTGACGTAGCTGCTGTTAAAAGTAGCAGGGAAACTAGATAGCAGTTTCAACCAAACTCCACAGAATGACAGAGGTTACTTTAATAAATGATTTCCCCATAGAGTCCCATTCGGCCCATCTGCGGGGCCCAGCAATGCTCCTAGTGGAGGAGAATAAGAGTTATTTTCCGGAGTAGAGAAATGGATGTTTCTTAGTTTTAAACTCTTAATTTCTCTAAAATGATCACTGGATTCAAACACTGACATTAGCATAATGTAATCGGGAATCGTTATTGTGAGTTTTTCCCTCATTTTCAATTTTACCATTTAGTATGTAAGGAATTCCAATAGTTGCTTTACGTTTTTTATCTTTATTTTTATATTAAATGTATCAAAATACTGTCAATCTGTAAAAAAATCTTCAACGTTGAACAATAGTTTTGTTTTATTCGCTCAAACTAGTTTCTTTTATGTTGTTAACATGTTTTCTAAGATTAAAGACTCTAGTTAGGTCGCCATTTTTTCGTATTATCGGCTAACGATGAATTTCAGATCAACAAACAATTGTGAATCCGTAATTCCTGGTAAGTAAAATAATTATAAATTAGTCCGTTTACATTTACTGAGCTTGCGTCAATATTAATAGAAACTATTTCCTTCTTTTACAGTTAATAATGGAATCATAGCGATTCTTTCAAGATATTCTTTCTACTCCAGTCAATGAATAGATACTTGAAAGGACTTGGTTTTTTTTCGGATATTCAGGTTTGGATTGCTGGAGATTATCCGTCAGTATCTGTGTTAATTTCAAGTAAATTCTCAGCTAGCAATGGTTCATCTGTCCTGGGAAACACTCACTTCAGCATCATACGAAATCCTTGCTAAAAAGACAAATATATCCTATTTTATAAGAGAGCTAGTTTAAATGTCCTGACATTCTATCAAGTTACTAACTACTTTATTAATTTTTAGTTAAGAACGGCATGTTCTTCAAAATCCTTGAAACAAATGATTCTTGGAAGGATATTGGTGTGGCCAGATACTTAAGTTTGGATCTTACGAACCTCGCCGTCAGCGACATTGTTCACTTTAAGTTAATTCTCAGCTTTCAGACCAACATAAAAATTGTGGATACTGAATGCATGGTAAGTAACACAATTTTTTATTAATGTATAAATAATTCTGATTGAATTAACAGGCTTTTATGAAGTAAGTAACAATTTCTTGCCTCTTTAGTTAAGTACGGTATTTATAAGAGTTTCTTCAAGATTTTCTTTCTACTCCAGCCAAGAAAAGACACTTGAAAGGACATGGGTTTAGTCAGATGCTTACGTTTAAATTGCACGTTCTCATCTGACGTCATTCGTCTTCCTTTCAAGTTTATTCTCTGTTCGTCATCACTCTATGGATGCACTTCTCTTATCATTTTTTGTTGTATCGCTTTGTGTTATAAATATATATATATATATATATATATATATATATATATATATATATATATATATATATAAGATTAAATGGCTAATCACTAATTTACTAATATTTGATCTGATTCTTGAATAAGAACGTTAAACGAGTTCTATTTAATTCTTTGTATTTATTGTTGCTAATGTCTACTGTACTATCTTTAAGTACTGTTTGTTCGATGCAAACACAAATGCAAGTTGTTGTTTGTAATATTCACGATATCTAAGTTATTATTTTTCAACCTTATAGATTAGTAGTCTCAGGCCTCCATTGATATGTTTTTGTATTTTTATTATTTATTTTAATTGTATATTATTTGTACTTTTACATTTCAAGTTGTACCCAAGGAGATAAGATAAGCTACTCAAGTAAGAAGCTGTATACTACGGTGAATTATATGCACGTTAGAATGTGGATATTACTATTGCTAGTTATTATAATAGTAATCCCCACATTGTGGCGGTCGTATAATCTCTTCTTCATCACAAGAGTATTGTCAGTTACTTACGTTTGGGTGTACGTGACTATCTCCCAAATCAGGATACTTAGAAGGATATGGGTGCTGCCAGGTGCTTAGGTTTGGGTGTACGTGACTACCTGCCAAATCAGGATACTGGAAGAATATGGGTGCTGCCGTGTGCTTACGTTTGGGTGTACGTGACTATCTCCCAAATCAGGATACTTGGAAGAATATGGGTGCTGCCAGGTGCTTACTTTTGGGTGTACGTGACTACCTGCCAAATCAGGATACTTGGAAGAATATGGGTGCTGCCGTGTGCTTACGTTTGGGTGTACGTGACTACCTGCCAAATCAGGATACTTGGAAGAATATGGGTGCTGCCAGGTGCTTACGTTTGAACTGTACGTGATCACCTAACAGCATCCGTGTTCACTTCAAGTTTATTATCAGCTCGTGATTTTCATCACTGCATGGAACACTTTCTTCGGCATCATCTACACTCGAATCGTTTTGTGATGTTTTCATCTCATTTACAATTGTAAAATTTAGTGTGTAAGGAAATATAATTGTACCTTTAAGATTTTCAATCTAGGGATCTTATCTCTTAAATCAAAAATATACGGACCTTATATTACTATTAATCCTAACTGTTACCTTCCTTTTCACATTGATCCATTAAAGAATTTATTTCTACTCCAGTAAAGAAAAACATACTTGCAATCTATTTTGTTTTTAGATTAACGCCTCAGAATGGCGGGAGCGGGACCGAGAACGAGAAAAGGAGCGGGAGCAGGAGTGGGGGCGGGATCAAGAGTGGGGGCGGGATCAGGAGTGGGGGTGGGAGCGGGAACTGGAACCGGAGCAGGAGTGGGGGCTGGACCGAGACCGGGAACGGGAATGCATTTTCCATATGAATGCTTGCGCAGCGTGTTTTCTCGCTTCTCGTCATTCACTCCCCTTGAGAGACTTCTTTAAGCTTCTCATATTAAGATATATAATAGCCTCTTGAGCGTGGTTTTTATATGAATAGGCCATGAGAGTACTTAGGAAACTTGAAGTATCGAAACATATAGATAATGTAATACAGAGAATTTCATCTTGGAGATAGAACATTTCGAGGTGTGCATGTTATCGCCGTTTCGAAACACAGTCCCCATTGTCGCTAACTTCTTGTCGGATTTTCGCGACATATCGAAGGAAGAAGACATATAGAAAGACGTACAAAAATACACATATATATCAGAATGGTTCGTGCGAATTAACGATAAGTGCATTAAAATCGTCGTTCAACCTATGGGTGTTATATGAAAATAAATTAATGGTTGTGGGGGAATTACTGCTGTTTGACCTCATGCAATGCAATTAACAATTATAATCTACGGGAGTAATAATAACAGTTTTGGAAGAAAATACGAAACGACACTTCTTTTCAGAAAATATTGAAAGCCCCTTCGACATACAGCATAGAAAGCCTAAATGTCATTTATACTACAGCAATAATAGAATAAACACCGATCCATCCATGAAAATTTGAAAGAATAAAAAGGTTATGTATGAAAAGTTAGATAAAGCTATATGTAATAATTATCCGGAGTACTAAAAACCTTTGTACAATCGGCTTATATTTCTTCACTTATCTTCTTGTAATCCGAGCCCTCTGATTGTCGTTGAAGTAGGAATGTTGTAAGAAAACCTTTATGACATGAGTTTAACAATGCACTGAATAAAGAACTATAGAAACATATGTTTTTAATTTTATTTTAAAGTTAACCTATATTACCAATAAATGAAATTCGCAATAATGTTTTGTTTCTTTCTATCGAATGCCATTCTGCCGGTGAATATATCTTCACGTAAGTTATTCCCTGTGATTTTCTAACCAAATGTCAGTCTGTAAATCAGGGATTGATTTATAATTCAAGAAGTGTAGAAATTGGAACTGTAATTAGATAAAATATACATATAAAATAATATTAGCTATACGTAATCAGTTCGATCAACCCGGTTTTGGATACATAAAGGAGATATGTATAAGGCATATCCAAATTCTTTCCTATTTCGGTCAACCTAGAATAGAATGTTTAATTTGATTGAAAAAGATTTCATATCGTTCTTTGAAATATTTTTTGCAGCACTGATGTGCGAATCAATATGCAAATTGGTAAACTTCACTACAAGACCTCTTTTGGAAGAAGGTCAAAGCTTCTGATAGATTCATGCTTGAATGTTTAGAACAAAACAAAAATTGAAAAGAAAATAGAGCCAGCAGATTATTTTCTTTGATTGGGCTATGTTATTCGGGAAAATAACTGCTTAAAACTTTGGAATTGTTGGTTTCCTTTACTTGAATAGCACTTTTTGTGGCCCTTTAGTTTCTTATGCTTGTTATTTTTTTAATTGCTTATATTAGTAATATGTATATTTATGAAAAACAAAATACACGTGAAATGAGAAGCAATTTTCTGTTGTTAGAAATTGATGTGTTAGAAAGGTATGGGTACCCTAGCATAAATTCCTAGCAAGCTGAATATGTGCATGAACGTTAGGGACACCATTATAATTAAATTAGGCTATAATTATAATTTCATATTTGTATTTATTCTTGTGGAGTAAGTTTGTGAGTGTATTCAGCGAATTTGTTGTTGAAGTGTTTGTGTAGTTCGTATTGTAGTTGTCTAGACAGTTGGTTGAGGCCAGTCAGGTCAGTCCATCTTTTAAGTTTCAATAATTTCTATCCTAATCCTACTGAAGGCTATAATTATAATTTCATATTTGTATTTATTCTTGTGGAGTAAGTTTGTGAGTGTATTCAGCGAATTTGTTGTTGAAGTGTTTGTGTAGTTCGTATTGTAGTTGTCTAGACAGTTGGTTGAGGCGAGTCTTGTCAGTCCATCTTTTAAGTTTCAATAATTTCTATCCTAATCCTACTGAAGGCTATAACTATAATTTCATATTTGTATTTATTCTTGGGTTGTTATTTACTTCTGAAACCTTAGCTCATGATCGAGATGAAAGCTTAATAAAAGTTTATCAAAATGATCGAAAAAGCTTTTGTATATACAATAGGAGAGGGGTTAATACTACTACCTCCTGTTCCACCTCGGTAAATAGAAATGTTTAATTAGTTTTATTATTTGTCGGATATATTTCCTACTTTTGGTATGGTTCAAGATCTGGAAGTTGTTTTTAAAAATTCCATATATAAAAAATAAAAAAAGCATCTCTTCCTCATATTATAAATTTATTTATTTTCAATTATTTCTATGCCTTGTGCACTGAATGTAAATGGCAGCTGAAGAAGTATGCGTAAAAGAAGATCTGGATCAAAGATAGTAATTATACAGGAAAGGAGGTAATATTGGTGGTTGAATCTTCGGAACGTAATAATAAATATTAGAACAAAATATTAGTACTCAATACACCCAAAATTGATGTGAAAGCTTCCCTCCGAGTAGGTTTATTTAAATACCCACTTCACGAACCATAAAACACGCCAATACAAATTTGTCTCAGATCTCTAATTAACACGCTAAAATCCAGTATTTAAATAGAAACTGGAAGTCAAACTTGGAGTATCCAGATCCATGACCTAGAGACATATGTGCTGACTATCTCAAGTTTCTTATTTGTTTGTCAGGAAGGATCTTTTCTTGTCAATTTGGTCGAATTCAAAAGCCTGAAATTGATCTAGAAGTAATTGTAACTATACAAAAAACAAAAACAAGATTGTTCTTCGTTTCAGTCTTCTCTCATTACTAAGATCCATTACTCTCCCGCAAAACAAAAACAAGATTGTTCTTCGTTTCAGTCTTCTCTCAGTATTAAGATCCATTACTCTCCCTCAAAACAAAAACGAGATTGTTCTTCGTTTCAGTCTTCTCTCAGTACTAAGATCCATTACTCTCCCTCAAAACAAAAACAAGATTGTTCTTCGTTTCAGTTTTCTCTCAGTACTAAGATCCACTACTCTCCCTCAAAACAAAAACAAGATTGTTCTTCGTTTCAATCTTCTCTCAGTATTAAGATCCATTACTCTCCCTCAAAACAAAAACGAGATTGTTCTTCGTTTCAGTCTTCTCTCAGTACTAAGATCCATTACTCTCCCTCAAAACAAAAACAAGATTGTTCTTCTTTTTAGTCTTCTCTCAGTATTAAGATCCATTACTCTCCCTCAAAACAAAAACAAGATTGTTCTTCGTTTCAGTCTTCTCTCAGTACTAAGATCCATTACTCTCCCTCAAAACAAAAACAAGATTGTTCTTCGTTTCAGTCTTCTCTCAGTATTAAGATCCATTACTCTCCCTCAAAACAAAAACAAGATTGTTCTTCGTTTCAGTCTTCTCTCAGTATTAAGATCCATTACTCTCCCTCAAAACAAAAGCAAATTAATTTTCTTTTACATTTTTTTAAATTATTAGAACACATGTTTTATATAGGGTTATGTTAAAATTTAAATTAAAATCATATGGTACTAATAAATTATTACTTCAACTTTAGTGAACTAACCTATATTAGAAAAACCTAAATCCAAATTTCTACTGCTAATTCTCGTCTAAATCAACTTTAGCAGCATGGAGTCAAGAGAAGATCCGTAAGTACTAAAATTATTATAAGTAAAGATGGAATGGTTGGGATTCGGCTAAATAAACCTCAATATGATTTTGTTTTAAAAAAATCTATATTTCGGACGTTTCGGCTACTCATTGGTAGCCTTCGTCAGCTAAAATGACAAAAAAAGAAATTAATACAAAAACAAAAAAAATATAATTGTGATAGGTAAATCACAATTGTATTTTTTTTTTGTTTTTGTATTAATTTCTTTTTCTTTTTTTGTCATTTTAGCTGACGAAGGCTACCAAAGAGTAGCCGAAACGTCCGAAATATAGATTTTTTTAAAACAAAATCATATTGAGGTTTATTTAGCCGAATCCCAACCATTCCATCTTTACTTATCACCTCGACGGCTAACTATCTAATCATCTTGATAAAATTATTATGAAATACAAATAGGATTTCTTGAGTTCTGACGTTATTCATGAATTCCCTTCACAATTCAATGTAAATTTTACAATTCAATCCGTAATAAGTACTCTTAAGGTACTTCAGTCGAAGCTTTTAAGAGAATTATATGAGACGAGACAAAATCTCGTACGTTTTGGTTGTATTGCTCGTTTATTACTGGTTGAAGAAAAAATGATAAATGATTTTAATCCATTCCATGTTTTAAGCTTCAATAATTTCTAGCCTAATCCTACTGAAGGCCTACATAATCAGCGAGCATATGCAGAGTTAGATCTACGCGTTTCCAAAATAACGCTCTTTTAAATATAGATACAAATCAGAAACTATGAGGAATTATGTTTTCAACTATGTTTTCAATGGTTCCGAATCGGTATTAGAGGATAATTCAGTACTGACAGGACTGTAGGCGCCATTGTTAAATCTTTTTAATATTTAACAGTTATTATTATGCATTATGAACATGTATGCAGGAAAAACATAAATAATTCGCTCGAATTTCCTTTATATATTTTTCCGATATGGTAATTATAATCCGTGGCCGATATAAAACAGAGAGTGATTGGTAAAAAAACAATATAAAATATAAATCCTCCCATGTTCCAATCCACGGACCCTATACAGGTAATTTCTCCTTTCCTAATGTGAATATAAATATTTGATTATGAACCTCTTGAAGTGAAAGTGACTTATACATCTTTGGGCTTAAAGAACGAAGCTGACTTTTGCACATGAGAAGAAAGGGAAGCTGACTAGAACATAGATGTTAATCGAAATAAAACATTGATTTCTTTCTTTTTATTTTAAAAATCGCTGATCTTTTATTGCTGAAAGCCGACTAGATATCTTCCAAATAGTTCCATCAGATCTCAATCCCCACCAAGATCACTCTTCAAAAATCCCTTCAATCACCAAAAGAAGGAAACATTTCACAAAATAAATACAAAATTAACATTAACACTTCTTTACATACGTTTTCTGACACCTAACAGATTCAGATTGATAAAAATTGTAACCTAATGTGAACAGGTACTTTAGTATTTGCCAATATTGGGTGCGATTATCCACGATATGACTGCTTTTCTAGAAATATGTACATTCATATTGAGGAATAATTACATTAAGTTAGGATTAATCCTTAAAATTCTTAACTGTAGAATATTTAAGTTATCATTTCCTTCAAACCAGTAATCATCAACACTTGGAATTTCCTTTCGGTTTATTTTCCCTTATTTTTGTATCAGCCAGAATTTAGTTTTTATCTGATGAGTAAAGTTTCAAATGACTAAAGTAATTAAGGTGCTATGATAAATCAAAAATAAACAAAAGAAAAACTCTTCCTTAGTTTTATCAATAATTTATATAGTCTTAGGGCAGGAAAAGCAGCCTTAGACAACGTGAATAATATCTTGAAATCAAGATGTTTTCATTTACTTTTCATTGTAATCGACATTCTTTGTGTTTTCACATCAATTTCAGACCGGCAAGTAATCATGGAAGCCCTCGTGGTCAAGTAATACTGGACGTTTGCTTTAACAAAACATTTTACGTAGCAACAGCAACCTCGAAGCCATGGACAGCACCTAAAGTAAATGCTCATGCTGTGTATCTGGAACCACGCGGAGAGGAAAAGTCGGCCTTTTTTGGACTCTATGATGGTCACAATGGTGTTTATTTGTATTTTACATTTCTAGTATATACCTATTTTCATTGTATATTTTATAGTACAAAATATCATATTGGAAAATGAAATATTTCAACCAATACATTTTACGAATAATATAGTACAAAAACAAAAATGAGGAAACATTGCCTAAAAAAAAAAAGTGGAATTTATTTTCAGTGTTGCGTGATAATGACCTAAGCAGTCGATGCACTAAACAAAAAAAAAACAGTGTTTTGGTTTCATTATTTCTGTTTCTTCTAGGGGGAGATTTAGCAATAGCTGCAAAGATAATCCTCCACAAACACATGTATCAATTGAGAGTAAACGATCGAGACATTCCGCTAGCAATCGCCAAGGTAAGAAGCCGACTTACACAAATTACTTTGTATGTTTACCAATAATTACTGCCGATCGTAGTGGTCGAGTCAGGTAGTTACGTAGACTCGGTGTATTACCATGTGTACTTAGGTATTCAGCAAGTGTCGAAAAGGTTCTTAAAACTTCTATCATGTGAGCGCTTTCCAATGCGGTAAACTCAACATCTCCTCTGAACTAATAACATGGTGGAAAGGTCAAAGTTATGGGAGTTCAAAAGATTAGGGTGAGATTGGCTCCGTGAGGTATCAAGAGATTAGGGTGAGATTGGCTCCGTGAGGTATCGAGAGATTAGGGTGAGATTGGCTCGGTGAGGTATCGAGAGATTAGGGTGAGATTGGCTCGGTGAGGTATCGAGGGATTAGGGTGAGATTGGCTTGGTGAGGTATCGAGAGATTAGGGTGAGATTGGCTCGGTGAGGTATCGAGGGATTAGGGTGAGATTGGCTCGGTGAGGTATCGAGAGATTAGGGTGAGATTGGCTCGGTGAGGTATCGAGGGATTAGGGTGAGATTGGCTCGGTGAGGCATCGAGGGATTAGGGTGAGATTGGCTCGGTGAGGTATCGAGAGATTAGGGTGAGATTGGCTCGGTGAGGTATCGAGGGATTAGGGTGAGATTGGCTCGGTGAGGTATCGAGAGATTAGGGTGAGTTATCGAGAGATTAGGCTCTTGTTGGATTCAAGGGGCATCTTCTCCATTAGGACTATTTGCAGAATTCTTATAATTTGGACTTTTGGTGTGAATTATAGAAAACGCAAAAAATGATTCAACCTACTAAGATCTCATCTCCTAGAGGGAGGAATTTAGAGCTTCGGAAGAGCTGAAGGATGTGGTGAAGAGTTTGGAGTGAATGATGGGCCAAGCAGATATTGAATCAACCTACTAAGATCTCATCTCCTAGAGGGAGGAATATAGAGCTTCGGAAGATCTGAAGGATGTGGTGAAGAGTTTGGAGTGAATGATGGGCCACGCAGATTTTGAATCAACCTACTAAGATCTCATCTCCTAGAGGGAGGAATTTAGGGCTTCGGAAGAGCTGAAGGATGTGGTGAAGAGTTTGGAGTGAATGATGGGCCACGCAGATATTGAATCAACCTACTAAGATCTCGTCTCCTAGAGGGAGGAATGCTCAACCTATGCCGCTGAGGATCTCAATGTCAAGATGAAGAAAACTATCCATCCAGAGTTTAGAGCTTCTGAAGAGCTGAAGGATGTGGTGAAGAGTTTTTGTGAATGATGGGCCACGCAGAAATTGAGTCAACCTACTAAGATCTGATCCCGGGTTTTATCCTTCCAAGCGTTTGCACAGACCGATCTATGGGCAATTAGATTATTCTTCCAAATCTAATAAATGTTGACAAAGAAAAAAAAGAAGAGAATTACAGACGAACCCTTGCATTTAATTTGGATAATCATATTCGAACTCCCCCAGTATGTACAATCTTTTAAATTACTTCGGGAAATAAACAAGAAATTCATTTACTATTCTTTGATTTAAGCTTTTCATTCTAAAGTTTAATATTAATCTTTGACTTTAGCTTTATTGTCTTTTCTAGGGTTTTGAAGAATTTGATGATCATTTCGGAAAAAATGACAAGATAAGACAATCCTCGGCTGGATGCACAGCAAATGTGTTGCAAATAAAAGGGACAAAAATAGTGTGTGTAAGTAATATTCGGATATATTTAAATAATAAAAGTAGAAAATTTTACATTTCAATTGCTACGAAATGTCATCAGGGTATTTTGCTCACCTTGAGTTGAGGTCATAGACAGGTTATCCCTTTAGAATCAGATTTTTCAATGTTATGATACAAACTGAATACGAAGGTGACAAAATCAGACACTGAAGTATAAATAAATATTGTTATTTTACTAATATATTTGACATGTGCTCGTAAAATAGTATTTAAACGGAGGAAATAGTAGAAATAAAAAAACAAAACAAAAGTCTGACTTGTCGGAACTACGTCATCTTAGCGGATTTCCTTTCTTATACCTTGTTCATTAATAAATTGATAGAAGCAGTTATTTAGAGATATTTTAATTTTTAATGAAAAATATAAAATAAAATCTCAAAGGGAAAGAAGAATCAAGGAACCACACCACAAAACTAGCAGTATCCTAAGCCGAAATTAAAAACAACAAATTAAAAGATGAGTTAAAAATAGGCGAAAACCTATTCAAAAGAACAAAATTAACTCTTTCCAAATTTTAGGCAATTATTTTTCAGAGTGTGAAGTCCCCATGGAAAAGTCCTTTAGAATCTTTTTGTAGAGAATTTAGTATACTTCTGAAAGGTCACCATTTACTTACTACGAGTTTCTACCCGTTTTTAAATATTTAAAAATATATACGAAGATACCTAAACATTTCATTTCTACAAATAAATCTAAAAACCATATTCCGGTGGACAGATTCTGTTAATTAACGAACTTGACCTTTGAAATTAGACAAAAGATTTTATAAAAAATACTTTTAACGATTTTTTTATACGCCATATGAAAGACTGCATTTTTAACATGTTTGAAAGACTGCATTTTTTTTTTTTTTTTTTTTTTTTTTTTTTGCGTTTTCTCAGAAGCGAATCAAAAGCGAGATGTATGCCGAAATATTTTATTTCTTCCTGCATCAATTACCTAGGTCTGACCGTTTTTTGGAACCCCCGCTATAACAAAAGTAGAAAGGCCAATGAGTCAAGATATTCTTACTCCCTCAATCATCAACATCCCACATCATCAGCCCAAATAAAGATGAAGCAGCACTGATCAGGTCTTAACACTCTTAATTTAGGGAAGAATTTAATCTGCATTTAGGCCAATGGTTTCGTGCTGTTCATGATTGCAGGGAAATGCCGGCGACTCCCGTGCTTTCGCATACTTGAATAATGACCAAGTCATCAACATGTCAGCAGTCCATACCCCCAATATTCCACAAGAGGAGAAACGAATAAAGGCAGCTGGATATGACGTCATTAACAGCAAAGTGAACGGAGATATTCCAGTCTCCCGTGCTCTGGGAAGTAGAAACAAAACCCACACCTTCCGCCGTGGAGACAAGCTATAACAAGTAAGAAATTATAGATTTATAGGTATGTGTCCATTGGGCGCATGCGTGCATGTTCGAGGCACGTGCGTGTTTATGTGTAGGGACATTATTGGAAGTACAAACGAAACCCACACCTTCCGCCGTGTAGACAAGCTATAACAGGTAAGAAATTATAGATTTATAGGTATGTGTCCGTTGGGCGCATGCGTGCATGTTCGAGGCACGTGCGTGTTAATGTGTAGGGACTTTATTGGAAGTACAAACGAAACCCACACCTTCCGCCGTGGAGACAAGCTATAACAGGTAAGAAATTATAGATTTATAGGTATGTGTCCATTGGGCGCATGCTGAATTAAACGAAATCGCATGATTTAAGTAGTTTCTTCAAATCAAAATCACTGCAGCTCAGTTAACTTAGCGAAATCTTCAGCAAGGTGAATGAGGGAAGAGTGTTAACTAACATAATATGAGCAAATTGATTCAGTTGGACCAAAAGACAATTAATAGATTCTGGTAAAATAATTCTATTTTCTTTGCAATTAACACAATTACGGCAGTTTGGTTCGACTGAAATGAATTCAGTAGAAAGACTAATTTACATGGCAAAACATTAGACTTTGGAAATTATGACCTCATTTCTCTCATTTACCCTCTATGAAAATCCCCAACACCTTACTCCCAAGAATTCAGATTGTATTTTAACTTAACTGTAATTAACTTATTATTTATGTATTAATGACTTAAATTATACCGTTTTCCAGCCCGCCCAGAAATAAAATATGGATTTATCGATCGTACTTGGCAATTTATAGTTTTAGGTACGCAAGGGTTATGGAAGAAATTATCGCCAGAGGTACGTATATCATTTGTTACATTTTTAGACAATATCTACATTTTCACAACTATATGAGTCCAATGAACCAATTATATTGATCATAATCAGAATAAATACATAAAGTTAATTATTTCTCAATCTGAGGCCCAAAATGTGTTTAGCTTTGCTTCGTGTCAGATAGAAATATTCACAGTCAGGATTGGAAGAATTAAAGTTTTAATAAAATTTAATATGATCTGGTTTGTAGAAGAGTTGCTTGAGTGAACTAGAGTGACTTTGAGCTCTTGTACGTTTCTGATTGGAACATAATCCAATAATTATTTTCCATGAATGGTTATTATGCACCGACTTTCACGAAATTTAAATAAAAATATTTTCAAGAATAATATTCAAAAGTATTTAAAGAAATAGAATGTGTTTAAATGAGTTGTATATATATCCTATACCTGGCAGAATGATAGAAATCGCTCGTTATTTTTTGGGAGGTCATAACGTTTTGGAAAACTCTGTAATGAATAAGAAAATCAAATTATTATATATATAATAAGAATATCTACACACAATCCCGACATGAAGGTCATCATTGGTGTTTCAATGCACTTAATCTTCCAGGTGTGTTTTGAAAACCTTCAAATTGCATCTTGTATAATCTTATTTTGTTTTTCATTTTATAGCATTATATGTTTTCTAACTCTGATTTATTTCAGAATGTGGGTACCTTTGTAAGGGCAGATCCCCGATGCGCAATAAGACCAGAATTCACAGCACACAATCTCACTACGACTGCCTCTGCAGATTGTGACCACGCAGAAAATATAAACGTGATGATAATTATACTTCTTGATAACATTCCAGAGATGTACAAACATAAATTGTATTTTTCCCCCCGTTTCAAATAAGAAACGTGAATAAACAAAAAAAAAGTCCGTCACGCAGGAGCTGCATAACTAAGCACTTTCCTCAGAATTTGGGTAGTGTAGACTGCTTTCCAGAACAATTTGCTTAAAATATCCTACATAAATAAAATAAAAACATGAATAGTTCTCTTTTAAATTTGTAATGAGTAACTGATCAATTAATAATTTGCTTCCAGAGTTATGTTTACACATGGTACCTATTACACTTCGTAATAAATACAAAAAACCTCATATTATCGTATTTTGATCTAACGCAGGAACAGAATACAGTCACTCTAGGGGTAGAAAGCGCTCCTTGCGGCGGCTTTGTGAACCTACGTCTGACGGGCTTTTCTATTGAAATATATTACAAATTAAACCCCCGCTTTCCGATTGACCGATTCAGCTCATTTCTACAACACTTCTTTCTCATGAGTTACCCACGACGTACACCGTGTTTCGTTACAATACAGCAGAAATTACGACCGGTATGAGTATATTAAGAATTTGGGTCAGGAGTAAACCCCCCCTTCTAATGAACCGATTTAGTTTATTTTTACAACAGTTATTTACCTGTGGATTACCACTACGAATACCGAGTTCCGTTGAAATATACCAAAAATCACGGCTGGTAGTGGCGAATTGGTATTGTGGGTCCGGAGTAAACCCCCCCCCCTTCTAATGAACCGATTTAGTTCATTTTTATATCTCACTTTTCTCTCTATATTACCACTACGAATACCAAGTTTCGTTGAAATATAACAAATATTACGGCTGACGTAGTCAAATTAGTGTTTTGGGTTCGGGGTAAACCCCCCCTTCCGGTGGACCGACATTGGTGGTTAACGAACTCGTTCAATCGTTTGCTAATTGAATGCTATATACCAAGTTTCGTGACGAAAAAACAAAAACTCTGGCCGCTATCGTGTTAACAGACACACACATATATATATATATATATATATATATAAATTTTAACGGGGGACATTTTCGGTGTCTACTAGGTAGGATCGATAAAGATTTGAAGAAATTTTTCAAAAATTCCGTCATGAGTCCAACCTCAATAGCTACTTTCCTTCGGAGGAAAGTGCTAATAAGACGAAGCTTGCAACACGAAATACTACGGATATGACTCAGAAGCAAATAAACCCATCTGCCTAAAATATAGTAAGTCTATGAATAGTAGCACTCAGGTATTGAAAGTAGCGATAGTTCGGTAGCTTTAGTTCATTTACTTCTTACTATAGGAAGGATTGTTTTCTTCCGATATAGTTCTGAATAGATAAATCCAAGGACCCACAAGTCTATGAATAGTAGCACTCAGGTATTGAAAGTAGCGATAATTCGGTAGCTTTAGTTCATTTACTTTTTACTATAGGAAGGATTGTTTTCTTCCGATATAGTTCTGAATAGATAAATCCAAGGACCCACAAGTCTATGAATAGTAGCACTCAGGTATTGAAAGTAGCTATAATTCGGTGGCTTTAAATGATGACAGGACGATAAATATTAAAAACCTTGGATCACTATTATGAGGACAGAAGAACAGAGTTGTAATCTGGCGATACGACAAAACATTTAGAAGTCGGAAATATTTGTTGAATTATCTGAAATATTGCTATGCATCAAGTATTAATAAGTAAATCGTGTTTAAAATAAAAAGTAATGTATTATGAGTCTGCAAATATTGTAAATCTGCTTAAGTAAAAATGTTTTATAAGTGAAAAGTCCACCAAGACAGAATGTATCAAGAGATAGGCAGATATTTTCATTTACGCTTAAAATTTAGAATTTCCACTTCAATTATTGAAAACATTAAAAAATTATCTGGATTGGAAATTAACCGGCATTTGTCAATTATTAGCCAATTGTTCTAAAATGTAACGTAATAACCTCTATCAACTATTTTCATAAAACTGTATAGAAATGATAAACTTGTATATATTGTTTCAAAATGCCTGTTATTTACATATTTTTTAATGTTTATTTTGCTTTTAGCGCGGTTCCTCCCTCCCCCATAGGGAGGAACCCCGCTTATAGGGTTGATACAATGAAACAATCCGGAAGTGCCGAATAGAAAATTTCGCGTTTCAGAACCCCTAGAGACCGAAAATAACGGTGGTTCAAATTTGTTTATATATATATATATGTATATATTTATTTATGTATATATATATATATATATATATATATATATATATATATATATATATATTTGTCTGTTCGCTCTCTAGCTAGAAGACGAATGGTCCGATTTTGATGAAATTTGGTACAAAAATCCTTTGTCCAATTTTAAAGGTCAAGTTCGTTAACCAGCAAAATCCGCCTACTGGAAGATGGCGTTTGGGGCGAAATTCGCGCAAA